>PYUH01004012.1:1822187-1849419 GCA_016808085.1 Suaeda aralocaspica
CCCCCAATTAAAACATTCTACTTTAAGTTTAACTCTAACACCTAAATAATTAACTAAATTTATAATCCTATCTAATGAACCACCACCATCACACTCTTTCTCCTTCCCTCTCCTCTCCAACCACCACAATTAAAACCACCACCACCCCTTTTGTTTCTCTCTCTTCACCCCACCAGTCAAAACCACAAACACCACCACCATTAGCACACCTCAGTCCACGTTGTCTTTGGAACACCTCCAAACCCACCATACCTCCAAATCCTTATCATCATCTTCGTCTTGACCAAACCACTATATCCCCTTTCAACCTAGCCTACCCCCATTACCTTACACACACTATTCACCTTTCGAACCACCCACATTCACTACCCCTTTCAAATCATCCAGCCACCTACCACCCCTTTCGAACCTCAAAACCCCAATCCGCTATTTGAACCCCAAAACCCTAGTCCACCGCCAGAATACCTTCGAACCACCACCATAACCTCAAACATCACCAACATTTCTGAAAGCCACCACCACAATCTTCGGACACGACAATCGAATCGAATTCAAACTCTAACAGCTCATTTTTCGGTTTTTGGTTTTAAATCGAACCACCTTAGTCGAGATCAAATTTGGGTTTGTGGTTTTTGGATCTCTTAGCGGTGGTTTTGGTGTGGTTTTTGGTTGTTTTGGTGTGGTTTTTGGTGGTTATGGGTGGCTGTGGCGTGGTTTTCTTTTTAGTTGTGTGGTGTGGAGTGGTGGTAAATCAGTGGTTGTGGTTGAATCTCGATGGTGTGGTGTTGGTGGTTTTGATGGTGCTTAATCACATATTTTCTCTCTCCGCCTCCTTTAATTACATACCCTTGTATTTTATTAAGTACAATTAGGAAAAATTGTCTAGGGATATGTGCAACCTCAAGAGTTGCACATATTTGTTAACAGAGGTTGTAATAAAATATTCAAAGATTAAGGAAATTTCACATAATCATTATATTGGGAAACAATGAGTAGAGGTGAGAGGTGGGAGGTGGGAGGTAGGAGTATGTATTAGAGAAATTTTGATAAATTAAAGAAGTAAATAATGCATAAAAATAGAACATGTAAGGTTTTAACTTTTCACAGTAAAGTTTTATGAGACCAACAATACGAAGATTTAAGATCTTTATTAATATTAGAGTATTTAATGGTTTATGCATAAGTGTAAATTGTGTGAGTTTTGAGGTAGAAGGAAAAAAACAGTGGGCTGTAAAATTGGACCCTAAAGGTGAGGGGATCCTGTGCTGTTGGTCTCTTTGCATAGCCATTCACCGGCCTTGATAGGGAATATAAATATGAAAGAACATCAAGGATTAAGGAGTGTAATAAATTTCTAGACTGTTTGGTTGCTTGCTTTTAGCTTGGTTTTGACTTTTTTACGGTAGCCTATACCTAGTAATTGATCATATCATGAGTAATGTTGTCAATTCACAAAAAAAAATTAATAATAATAACATCGTTTAACTTTCCTTCTCTCCTTTCTTAATTTCTAAAGTGTTAGCATCTTTGTTACTGCCCTTTTAATTTGTAAATCGGTCCCCATAGTATTGTTCGTTCTTTTCTCTTCTCCATTACCTCATCGATCTTTACTCATTCCATGCATTCAAATTTTCAGTCCCAGTTTTGTATTAGATAAAAAGATTCATTGTTTTTGTGAGATGGTATCATGTCAAATGGTTGGAATTTGGTTTCCATTCCATATCACATTTCCGCTACCTTCAATACTCTCACCATTATAATGACATTCGGTGTGATTTTCATCCGTTATAATCATATTGGCAGCTATTTTTAGCAAGGGCATGTTAGGAGGATCAAATAGATCCAAAGATTGGTAGGTTAAATATGAGAAAGAGAAAATAAAGTCGTTTGTTCACGAATAATATTCACTAAAAAGGTTGAACATTATTTTACTTAAGCCCTGACACCACAATACATAGATAAATAAAATATATATATATGAATTTACCCCTATAGTCAAAGTTAACCGAGTTTAGGTTATTTTATTTTGTCAATATAGGCCTTTACTAAGTAAAAAAACTTCCCCAAAAACTAAGTAAGCACAAAAAAGGGTCTATGTTTTGGGTAAACTATGTAAAGCTGATGACTAAATACATAAAACGTTTTTTTTTTTTTTTTTTTTTTTTTTTTTTTTTTTTTTAATCTCGAGGGTTATAAAATTTAATACATATTTTTCTCTCTTACTTCTATATAGAGGTAAAGTCGTCATTTATTCACACCTTAAATTAACTCTTTTTCAGGTGATATGATTCGAAACCTTGACTTAGATACCATATTATTCTTTCGTACTTCTATATAGGGTAAAGTCGTCATTTATTCACAACTTAAATTAACTCTTTTTCAGGTGGTATGATTCAAAACCTTGACTTGATACCAATATACGTTTTTATTTTTACAATTCATAATTATACACACCTTAAGAAAACAATATTATCCCGTACGAATATCTTATGTGTTAGTTACAAGTATTATGAATTCATATATAGTTGTTGCACATTAAAACATGAAGCTAATAAGTTTCAATTTATAATTCTAATAGATTGCTACCCCTTCAATCGCCCACCAATTTTTGATTACAACCGGTCTTACATCGATTAAAATTTAATGTTTCAATATAAAATGTTAGTAAGTAACTTAAAATCAAATTTTTTCCACACCGTTATTTCAGTAACTCTGTATCCACTCTATATGCACACCATACACACATAAAACAATCTATACAAAACAACCTCAACATTAACCTATGCTAATTAATTAGTGATTTAGAGCCTGTTCTCCTCGTCTTATTTTTAGATCCTTACTTTATAAATATTATTCATAGACCTATAGTCGTATATGTGCCGCATCACACCATTAATCGTAGTGTCAACAGTGGCCACGGGCACTAAAAAAACCAATACTGGCAAATCACACATTTAGACCGCATTCAAACTCTTACTTCACTCTGTTCCTCCAAAGTCTTAACCCTATTTCTTCAACCTCCATCATCATTTCCAAATGAAATCCCCAAATTTCTAGGGTTTATCCTTCCCCCCCAAATTCCACACAACTCCCTCTCCTCCCTTCTAAAACCCTAGAAAACTTCCACCATCTCCAATCAACTCAAATTCAAAATGTATCTCTACAGTTTAACCCTCCAAAAACCCACGGGAATAACCTGCGCAATCAACGGCAACTTTTCGGCGGAAAACTCCAAGAAATCATCGTCGCACGTGGCAAAGTCCTCGACCTCCTCCGACCCGACGACAGCGGTAAGATCCAAACCCTACTTCCGTCGACATCTTCGGCGCTATTCGCTCCTTAGCTCAGTTCCGCCTCACTGGGTCCCACAAAGACTACATCGTCGTCGGGTCAGATTCGGGCCGTATCGTCATCCTCGAGTATAACAAGGAAAAAAACGTTTTTGACAAAGTTCATCAAGAAACGTTTGGTAATAGGGCTGTAGACGGATAGTACCGGGCCAATACTTGGGTATTGACCCGAAAGGAAGAGCGGTTATGATTGGCGCTTGTGAGAAGCAGAAGTTGTTTATGTGTTGAATAGAGACACTGCTGCTAGGCTTACGATATCGTCGCCGTTAGAGGCGCACAAGTCGCATACGATCACATACTCAATTTGCGGTGTCGATTGCGGGTTTGATAACCCGATATTCGCTGCGATTGAGATGGATTACTCTGAGGCTGATCAGGATTCTACTGGCCAGGCCGCGGCTGAGGCGCAGAAACATTTGACATTTTATGAGCTTGATTTAGGGCTTAATCATGTTTCAGGAAGTGGTCTGAACAAGTGGATAATGGTGCTAATATGCTTGTTACCGTCCCGGTGGAGGGGATGGGCCGAGTGGTGTTTAGTTTGTGCCGAGAATTTTGTTATTTATAAAGATCAAGGTCATCCTGATGTTCGGGCTTTGATTCCGAGGAGGGCGGACTTGCCTGCAGAGCGTGGCGTGCTGATTGTTTCGGCTGCCACACATAAGCAGAAGTCTATGTTCTTCTTTTTGTTGCAGACTGAGTATGGTGATATATTTAAGGTTACATTGGATCATGGAAATGAGGGTGTTCTGAGCTGAAGCTTAAGTAATCGACACGATTCCTGTGTCGTCTAATGTGTGTGTTGAAGTCAGGTTTCTTGTTTGCTGCGTTGAGTTTGGTAATCATGCTTTGTATCAGTTTCAGGCTATTGGGGATGATCCTGAGTGTGAGTCGTCGTCTGCTCGTATGATGGAATTAGAGA
Organism: Suaeda aralocaspica; assembly: GCA_016808085.1. NCBI lineage: Eukaryota > Viridiplantae > Streptophyta > Magnoliopsida > Caryophyllales > Amaranthaceae > Suaeda > Suaeda aralocaspica. Next base: position 1,826,460 of record PYUH01004012.1, read on the forward strand.
CTGAGGAAGGGTTTCAGCCGGTTTTTTTCCAGCCGAGGCGGCTTAAGAATCTTCTTAGGGTTGATCAGGTTCAGAGTTTGATGCCTATCATGGACATGAAGGTGATTAATCTTTTCGAGGAGGAGACTCCGCCGATATTTCTCTTTGCGGCCAGGGACCTCGTTTTCTTTGCGGATTCTACGTCCTGGATTGGGGATCACTGAGATGGCTACCTCTCCACTTCCTGGTGTGCCGAATGCAGTTTGGACGGTGAAGAAAAATGTTAATGATGAATTTGATGTATATTGTTGTTTCTTTTGCTAGTGTTACTCTTGTGCTTTCTATTGGTGAGACAGTGAAGAAGTTAGTGATAGGGGGTTTTTAGATACTACGCCTTCTCTAGCCGTGTCTTTAGTTGGCGATGATTCGCTTATGCAAGTGCACCCTAGTGGTATTAGGCACATTAGGGAAGACGGTCGTATTAATGAGTGGAGAACCCGGGAAAAAGGACTATTGTTAAGGTTGGTTACAATAGGCTTCAGTTGTGATGCACTCAGTGGAGGTGAGCTTATATACTTTGAAGTTGATATGACTGGTCCGTTGATGGAAGTCGAGAAACACGAAAGCCAGGCGATGTGGCTTGTTGGATATTGCCCCAGTTCCAGAAGGGAGACAGAGATCGCGTTTCCTTGCTGTTGGGTCATATGATAATACGATTCGTATCTTGTCTTTGGATCCTGATGACTGTATGCAGGTATGAGTTTGCAGAGTGTATTCTCACCTGCTGAATCGTTACTGTTTCTTGAGATTCAGGCATCCACTGGAGGTGAGGATGGTGCTGATCATCCTGCCAGTCTTTTCCTGAATGCTGGTTGCAGAATGGCGTTCTGTTTAGGACAGTTGTGACATGGTTACAGGTCAACTTTCTGATTCCCGGTCTCGGTTTTTGGGGCTCCGAGCCCCGAAACTTTTTTCAATTATTGTACGAGGTCGGCGTGCCATGCTTTGTTTGTCAAGCCGTCCTTGGCTTGGGTACATTTATCAAGGACATTTCCTCTTGACACCCTTACATGTGGTACTCTTGAATTTGCGGCCTCGTTTTCGTCTGATCAGTGTGCTGAAGGTGTTGTTGCTGTTGCTGCGAGGCATTAATCAGGATAGCTTACCTCTTGGATGTCACCAACATAAATACGATCACGGTATGTGTGTATAGTGATAATAGTGTTAGGAAACAGCTTATTCTCACATTTCCTGAGCAGTCTCTTCTTGCCTAAGTCATACAACCTAAGCACAGGTCCTATTCCTGCAAGTAACCTTCCCTGGAATTGAGCCAAAGCCAATGGAACGCCATCTACTTGGGTCTTGTGCAAAAGTTCAAGTTTTCCACCTTCAACAAATCGATAGATGTGGATGTATGCAGCATCGTACGATCGTCTAGGGAAAAATTGCAGTGATTTTGCAGTACCAACAGCTAATAGAGTCCCATACTCCTTATCATGGAAATTCACAGTACATATGCTGAACGCAGCCTCGTTATCCTGAAGCTCTAGGCAACAGGTAGTTTCCTCTGTTCTTGGATCAAGAACCCTGATACAAGAAACCCATTTCTCTTTCTCTGCTTTTGGATAACCATACTGCTCATCAGATAGCTGGCTGTCTTCATCTTCATCACCATTTTGCATTTCAATGTTACCGTTTTCATCCAGTCCAGCCCCAAAGCATTCCTTCTGTGCAGCCTCACGCTCTTCCGCAGTAAATGCTCGTTGGTCACTCTCAATCATCACAAGCAGCTTCTTTTTAGGCTGAAGCACAAATTTTCTTGGAGTATACCTTAAAGGGATTGCAGTTTCATTAAATGTCTCACCAAGCCTCTCAACTGTAAACACCTTTAATGCCTCGGCAGCAACAGCAACAACACCTTCAGCACACTGATCAGACGAAAACGAGGCCGCAAATTCAAGAGTACCACATGTAAGGGGTGTCAAGAGGAAATGTCCTTGATAAATGTACCCAAGCCAAGGACGGCTTGACAAACAAAGCATGGCACGCCGACCTCGTACAATAATTGAAAAAAGTTTCGGGGCTCGGAGCCCCAAAAACCGAGACCGGGAATCAGAAAGTTGACCTGTAACCATGTCCACAACTGTCCTAAACAGAACGCCATTCTGCAAACCAGCATTCAGGAAAAGACTGGCAGGATGATCAGCACCATCCTCACCTCCAGTGGATGCCTGAATCTCAAGAAACAGTAACGATTCAGCAGGTGAGAATACACTCTGCAAACTCAGTACCTGCATACAGTCATCAGGATCCAAAGACAAGATACGAATCGTATTATCATATGACCCAACAGCAAGGAAACGCGATCTCTGTCTCCCTTCTGGAACTGGGGCAATATCCAAACAAGCCACATCGCCTGGCATTTCGTGTTTCTCGACTTCCATCAACTGACCAGTCATATCAACTTCAAAGTATATAAGCTCACCTCCACTGAGTGCAATCACAACTTGAAGCCTATTGTAACCAACCTTAACAATAGTCCTTTTTCCCGGGGTTCTCCACTCATTAATACGACCGTCTTCCCTAATGTGCCTAATACCACTAGGGTGCACTTGCATAAGCGAATCATCGCCAACTAAAGACACGGCTAGAGAAGGCGTAGTATCTAAAAACCCACTATCACTAACTTCTTCAACTGTCTCACCAATAGAAAGCACAAGAGTAACACTAGCAAAAGAAACAACAATATAAGCATCAAATTCATCATTAACATTTTTCTTCACCGTCCAAACTGCATTCGGCACACCAGGAAGTGGAGAGGTAGCCATCTCAGTGATCCCCAATCCAGGACGTAGAATCCGCAAAGAAGAACGAGGTCCCTGGCCACAAAGAGAAAATATCTGCGGAGTCTCCTCCTCGAAAAGATTAATCACCTTCATGTCCATGATAGGCATCAAACTCTGAACCTGATCAACCCTAAGAAGATTCTTAAGCCGCCTAGGCTGGAAAAAAACCGGCTGAAACCCTTCCTCAGTCTCTAATTCCATCATACGAGCAGACGACGACTCAACATCAGGATCATCCCCAATAGCCTGAAACTGATACAAAGCATGATTACCAAACTCAGACGCAGCAAACAAGAAACCTGACTTCAACACACACATTGAAGACGACACAGGAATCGTGTCGAAGTACTTAAGCTTCAGCTCAGTAACACCCTCATTTCCATGATCCAATGTAACCTTAAATATATCACCATACTCAGTCTGCAACAAAAAGAAGAACATAGACTTCTGCTTATGTGTGGCAGCCGAAACAATCAGCACGCCACGCTCTGCAGGCAAGTCCGCCCTCCTCGGAATCAAAGCCCGAACATCAGGATGACCTTGATTCTTATAAATAACAAAATTCTCGGCACAAACTAACACACCACTCGGCCCATCCCCTCCACCGGGGACGGTAACAAGCATATTAGCACCATTATCCACTTGTTCAGACCACTTCCTGGAAACATGATTAAGCCCTAAATCAAGCTCATAAAATGTCAAATGTTTCTGCGCCTCAGCCGCGGCCTGGCCAGTAGAATCCTGATCAGCCTCAGAGTAATCCATCTCAATCGCAGCGAATATCGGGTTATCAAACCCGCAATCGACACCGCAAATTGAGTATGTGATCGTATGCGACTTGTGCGCCTCTAACGGCGACGATATCGTAAGCCTAGCAGCAGTGTCTCTATTCAACACATAAACAAGCTTCTGCTTCTCACAAGCGCCAATCATAACCGCTCTTCCTTTCGGGTCAATACCCAAGTATTGGCCCGGTACTATCCGTCTACAGCCCGATTTACCAAACGTTTCTTGATGAACTTTGTCAAAAACGTTTTTTTCCTTGTTATACTCGAGGATGACGATACGGCCCGAATCTGACCCGACGACGATGTAGTCTTTGTGGGACCCAGTGAGGCGGAACTGAGCTAAGGAGCGAATAGCGCCGAAGATGTCGACGGAAAGTAGGGTTTGGATCTTACCGCTGTCGTCGGGTCGGAGGAGGTCGAGGACTTTGCCACGTGCGACGATGATTTCTTGGAGTTTTCCGCCGGAAAAGTTGCCGTTGATTGCGCAGGTTATTCCCGTGGGTTTTTGGAGGGTTAAACTGTAGAGATACATTTTGAATTTGAGTTGATTGGAGAATGGTGGAAGTTTTCTAGGGTTTTAGAAGGGAGGAGAGGGAGGTGTGGTGGAATTTGGGGGGGAAGGATAAACCCTAGAAATTTGGGGATTTCATTTGGAAATGATGATGGAGGTTGAAGAAATAGGGTTTAAGAGCTTTGAGGAGGAACAGAGTGAAGTAGAGAGTTTGAATGCGGTCTAAATGTGTGATTTGCGCAGTATTGGTTTTTTTTAGTGCCCGTGGCCACTGTTGACACTATCGATTAATGGTGTGATGCGGCACATATACGACTATAGGTCTATGAATAATATTTATAAAGTAAGGATCTAAAAATAAGACGAGGAGAACAGGCTCTAAATCACTAATTAATTAGCATAGGTTAATGTTGAGGTTGTTTTGTAATAGATTGTTTTATGTGTGTGTGGTGTGCATATAGAGTGGATACAGAGTTACTGAAAATAACGGTGTGGAAAAAATTTGATTTTAAGTTACTTACTAACATTTTATATTGAAACATTAAATTTTAATCGATGTAAGACCGGTTGTAATCAAAAAATTGGTGGGCGATTGAAGGGGTAGCAATCTATTAGAATTATAAATTGAAACTTATTAGCTTCATGTTTTAATGTGCAACAACTATATATGAATTCATAATACTTGTAACTAACACATAAGATATTCGTACGGGATAATATTGTTTTCTTAAGGTGGTAATAATTAATGAATTGTAAAAATAAAAACGTAATATTGGTATCTAAGTCAAGGTTTTGAATCATACCACCTGAAAAAGAGTTAATTTAAGTTGTGAATAAATGACGACTTTACCTCTATATAGAAGTACGAAAGAATAATATGGGTATCTAAGTCAAGGTTTCGAATCATATCACCTGAAAAAGAGTTAATTTAAGGTGTGAATAAATGACGACTTTACCTCTATATAGAAGTAAGAGAGAAAAATGATGTATTAAATTTTATAACCCTCGAGATTAAAAAAAAAAAAAAAAAAAAAAATTTTTTTTTTTTATTCANAAAAAAAAAAAAAAAAAAACGTTTTATGTATTTAGTCATCAGCTTTTACATAGTTTACCCAAAACTATAGACCCTTTTTTGTCCTTACTTAGTTTTTGGGGAAGTTTTTTTACTTAGTAAAGGCCTATATTGACAAAAATAAAATAACCTAAACTCGGTTAACTTTGCACTATTAGGGGTAAGATTCATATATATATATTTATTTATCTATGTATTGTGGTGTCAGGGGCTTAAGTAAAATAATGTTCAACCTTTTTAGTGAATATTATTCGTGAACAAACGACTTTATTTTTCTCTTTCTCATATTTAACCTACCAATCTTTGGATTAGCTATTTGATCCTCCTAACATTGCCCTTGCTAAAAATAGCTGCCAAATATGATTATAACGGATGAAAATCACACCGAATGTCATTATAATGGTGAGAGTATTGAAGGTAGCGGAAATGATGATATGGAATTGGAAACCAAATTCCAACCATTTGACATGATACCATCTCACAAAAACAAATGAATCTTTTTTATCTAATACAAAACTGGGACTGAAAATTTGAATGCATGGAATGAGTAAAGATCGATGAGGTAATGGAGAAGAGAAAAGAACGAACAATACTAGTGGGGACCGATTTACAAATTAAAAGGGCAGTAACAAAGATGCTAACACTTTAGAAATTAAGAAAGGAGAGAAGGAAAGTTAAACGATGTTATTATTATTAATTTTTTTTTTTTTGTGAATTGACAACATTACTCATGATATGATCAATTACTAGGTATAGGCTAACGTAAAAAAAGTCAAAACCAAGCTAAAAGCAAGCAACCAAACATGTCTAGAAATTTATTACACTCCTTAATCCTTGATGTTCTTTCATATTTATATTCCCTGGCCTATCAAGGCCGGTGAATGGCATATGCAAAGAGACCAACAGCACAGGATCCCCTCACCTTTAGGGTCCAATTTTTACAGCCCACTTGTTTTTTTCCTTCTACCTCAAAACTCACAACAATTTACACTTATGCATAAACCATTAAATACTCTAATATTAATAAAGATCTTAAATCTTCGTATTGTTGGTCTCATAAAACTTTTACTGTGAAAAGTTAAAACCTTACATGTTCTATTTTTATGCATTATTTACTTCTTTAATTTATCAAAATTTCTCTAAATACATACTCCTACCTCCCACCTCCCACCTCTCACCTCTACTCATGTTGTTCCCAATATAATGATTATGTGAAAATTTCCTTAATCTTTGAATATTTTTATTACAACCTCTGTTAACAAATATGTGCAACTCTTGAGGTTGCACATATCCCTAGACAATTTTTCCTAATTGTACTTAATAAAATACAAGGGTATGTAATTAAAGGAGCGGGAGAGAGAAAAATATGTGATTAAGCACCATCAAAACCACCAACACCACACCATCGAGATTCAACCACAACCACTGATTTACCACCACTCCACACCACAACAACTGAAAACCACGCCACAGCCACGCCATAACCACCAAAAACCACACCAAAACAACCAAAAACCACACCAAAACCACCGCTAAGAGGATCCAAAAACCACAAACCCAAATTTGATCTCGACTAAGGTGGTTCGATTTAAAACCAAAAACCGAAAAATGAGCGTGTTAGAGTTTGAATTCGAATTCGATTGTCGTGTCCGAAGATTGTGGTGGTGGCTTTCAGAAATTGTTGGTGATGTTTGAGGATTATGGTGGTGGTTCGAAGGTATTCTGGCGGTGGACTAGGGTTTTGGGGTTCAAATAGCGGATTGGGGTTTTGAGGTTCGAAAGGGGTGGTAGGTGGCTGGATGATTTGAAAGGGGTAGTGAATGTGGGTGGTTCGAAAGGTGAATAGTGGTGGTTCGAAAGGTGAATGGGGGTAGGCTAGGTTGAAAGGGGATATTAGTGGTTGTGGTCGAAGACGAAGATGATGATAGAGGATTTGGAGGTGATGGTGGGTTTGGAGGTGTTCCAAAGACAACGTGGACTGAGGTGGTGCTAATGGTGGTGGTGGTTGTGGTTTTGGACTGGTGGGTGAAGAGAGAGAAACAAAAGGGGTGGTGGTGGTTTTAATTAGTGGGTGGTTGGAGAGGAGAGGGAAGGAGAAAGAGTGGTGATGGTGGTGGTTCATTAGTATAGGATTATAAATTTAGTTAATTATTTAGGTGTTAGAGTTAAACTTAAAGTAGAATGTTTTAATTGGGGGTGTTTTTGGAATTTCAAATGAAAAAACTTACCAAAATAGGAAAAAAAAACAAGTGTTGCAAATAATCGGTAACATCCCAAATAGGAAAGTGTTGCAAGTATTTGTTAACCCACGGAGGTAGTAGAAGGTTTAAATCAATCATCATATGCTTACATTTTTAAACCCTATATATAAGCATCATATCCTTTTTCGATAATTAATAACTCTGGTACTCAAATTTGATTTCGAGAAAGAAAAAAAAATCATTCTTCAACTTTTTTTTTCCGGAATATCGGTTTACTAGAAACTAAGATAAGAATTATATAAGATGAAGTAAAAATACTACGAATTAGTAAAGAGCATTGTCGACAGGGCCGGTTCTAGGCATGTGCAAGGTGGGCGAAAAATTTAGTGCCTCGGAATTGTATATATACTAATTAAATTTGTTTGTATCATGAAAAACTATATTGGACTAATGGTTAAGGTAAGATACTCTAATAAAAATGACTCAAGTTCAATTCTTGCTAGCATCAATATTAAAATGTATTAAAGTATATTAATTTTTTGTGCTAGGTTTTCTCTAAATTACACCTTAAAAATCCCCCAAAATATATTGAAGGGCCAATTTATAAAACTAGCACAAAGCCCTCAATATCCTAGCCCCGACCCTGCTCATCGAAGTTCAGCACAGGACCCCTAGAATGGTTAAGACGGTCCTGTTCACTATAGGGTTGTTTAAACTAATCTGATTTGAGCAATCCGATCCGATAAAATCAGATATTTTTTGAATTCGGATATATCGATCGGATATCAAATAAAAGTCAGATCAGATACTAATCACGTTTATTGGATTGTCGGATATCTGAAATATCCGAAAATGTGAAGAAAAAAAGTAGGCTTTTCGAATTGGATCACATATTTCGGATCAGATTACTCGAATCGGATCGGATTGGATTGTTTCATTAAATTTGATAGTTTTGTGTTTTTTTAGGCTAAATTTTTTATTATGTCATAAACTTACAGATCCTCGGACATCCGGTTATCCGAGCCGATAATTTTCGGATATTTCTGATCGGATACAGATCACGTTTTGGCCGATCCAAAAAGGTCGAATATCCAATTTGTCAAATCGGATTGATCCGAATGAACACCCTAGTTCACTGTTGTTTAATAAATATTGATGAGAGGATTTGGAAAATAGGGATGGATTCAGCAGAAGGATGAAAGAGACAACGAGACACACTCCTTGCATAATAAAGTACGGAGTAATACTGAGATAGTAGCACTGTAGTCTAATGCGTGAGATAAATCACTACGGTTTATGTTTATTATCATTATCATTATCATTATCATTATTAGCATTATTTTTTTTTTATTTTTGGAGGGGTACTTATTAGTGATTTATCTCACGNAGTACGGAGTAATACTGAGATAGTAGCACTGTAGTCTAATGCGTGAGATAAATCACTACGGTTTATGTTTATTATCATTATCATTATTAGCATTATTTTTTTTTTATTTTTGGAGGGGTACTTATTAGTGATTTATCTCACGCATTAGAGATTGTTAAAATAAAATAATATAAAAATAAAAAAGCAGTGAATATTTATCCTGCTGATACAATAGATTCTAAAGTTGTTAGGATTCGGTCATACATCATAACAAAACCTATAAATACCTCACCAAAACAAGAGAATCAAAGAAAAAATAGTATAAGCACGTACTTCAACGTAATCAACCATCAAAAAAAAAAAGTTGTGTACGTAGTTGTGAGTACGTAATTCAATAATGGAGGTTGTTAGCAAGGAGAAAGAAGCTCATAACAACTTCAAAGATGTAGAGAACGGGAACGTAGAAGATTGGCTTCCCCTAACCGCAAGCCGGAAGGCGAAGTGGTGGTATTCAGCTATTCACAATGTTACTGGTATGGTTGGTGCGGGGATTCTAGGACTCCCCTTTGCCATGTCTCAACTCGGATGGTACGTACTCCTACTTTTTTTTTTTTACGTAGATTTTCGTAATTGATTTGATGATTAATTAGTATAGCGTGCTTTGATCGAGTTTTAGATGATGATTTGAAAAACTTCATTAACGATTCTTGTTAAAACATAAATATATATGAAGATGTCACAATTATGGATCATGCACGTACGCAAAACTAGATGATGAAAATAACACATACAAGTGGATAGTAAATAGTAAATTAAATATATGATTATGCAATCGGGCGGAAGCGTTGTTAGTAGCGTAATTGGAATTTAAATATGTATTTAGATCTATTAATTTTTTTTTCGAGTTTATGCTATTGTAAGTGTCGATTGATTTGTTATTATTTTATTAATGTGATCTCGTCAGAGTATATTTTACCATGATATTTGTTATGTGATCTCGTCGAGTATATTTTACCATGATATTAAAATAATGATTACAAGTTTTTGTTAGTTACATGGGTATGTTGTTTAATTTTCTTTTTTCTAAATTAAAACTGTTGTGAATTAATATGTCAGCTATCTAGTTTATGTATGTTAATTATGTTTACGGTAAAAGTGTTAGTCCAAGGAAACTAAACAAATTTTATGTTTAATAACTAATTACTAATAAAATCATGTGTATATTTAATTTGCAGGGGTCCTGGTGTGACATTGCTAATATTATCTTGGATAGTAACTCTATATACATTATGGCAAATGGTGGAGATGCATGAGATTGTGCCGGGAAAGAGATTTGATAGGTACCATGAATTAGGGCAAGAAGCTTTTGGCGAAAAGCTTGGGCTATGGCTCATTGTGCCACAACAAGTTATGGTTCAAGCGGGTTGTGACATAGTTTACATGGTCACCGCAGGAAGCTCACTCATGAAGTTCTATAACATTGTTTCTCCGGAGGGCAAACCTATAAAGCTCTCTTTTTTCATCATGATGTTTGCCGCGGTTCAATTTCTCCTATCCAACCTACCTAACTTCAACTCTATCACTGGAGTGTCCTTTGCCGCGGCTGTTATGTCTCTAACTTACTCTGCAATTGCTTGGATAGCTTCGGCTGTTAAGGGAGTACAACCGGATATAAGTTATGGTAGTAGATATTCTACCACTGCTGGTCAGGTATTCGGGTTTTTGAGTGGGTTGGGAACTATTGCGTTTGCCTTTTCAGGGCATAATATTGTATTGGAGATCCAAGCAAGTATTCCTTCTACTCCTGAAAGGCCGTCTAAGAAACCTATGTGGAAGGGGTCTCTACTTGCTTATATCGTCGTGTTACTTTGCTATGTTCCCGTAGCTTTTGTGGGATATTACGCTTTTGGGAGAAGTGTTAATGATAATATACTTCTTTCTCTTGAGAAACCAAGTTGGCTCATTGCCGCGGCCAATCTCTTTGTGGTTGTACATGTTATCGGAAGTTACCAGGTGCCATATTCAGTTGCTGGCTAACCCTATAATCAAACTAATCATTTGAAATTTGTCGCAACCAAGTTAAATAACTTTTTTTTTCTATTGGATGCAGGTCTATGCAATGCCAGTTTTCGACATGCTTGAATCCTTCCTGGTTTTGAAGATGAAGTGCCAGCCTAGTAGGAAGCTCCGAATTGTGACCCGAAGTGTATATGTTGGTAAGCTATATGTGTCTAATTAACTAACCCTTTTCACGTACTCTAAAATTTCAAACCTGTTTACTTAACTAACTACAACCTATGTGTTGAATTTGCAGCTGTAACCATGTTTATTGGTATAGCGTTCCCATTTTTCGGCTCCCTTCTAAGTGTCTTGGGTGGAATTGCTTTCGCTCCTACCTCTTACTATGTAAGACATACTTCTTAAAACTATACTTATGCATTCATTCCGTTTATGTAATTAATTTGTTAAGTTTTCGACTCAAATATGACTTACATTAATACTTTTCCACTCCTTGGTTTGCAGCTACCTTGCATTATATGGCTTAAGTTATGCAAGCCTAAGAAATACTCATTATCCTGGTTCTGTAACTGGGTAAGTTTTCATCTCAAAGTCCTCTGATTTCATAAACTTAGTCCTTTTTTTCAGAACTAATCCGAAACTAATTTATCTTGCAATTTTGATTTTGCAGTTCTGCATTATTTTTGGTGTGGCATTGACTGTTTTAGCGCCAATCGGAGCTGTAAGGGAGATCGTTGTTGAAGCGGGCACATACAAATTCTTCTCTTAATAGATAGATTATTGTAACTAGAAATACAATCTTAAACAGCTCAGAACAAATTATTGATGATGATGAAGGCTTCTCAGTACTAGTTGCTACTCTTTATGGACATAATATTAATTTGAAAGTTAATGTTTTATTTATAAGTATTGTTGGACAATATAATCTAATGCAGTTTGTCTTTTCAATTATGCGTGCTAGACTGCTAGTTATTCCTATGAAATTTCAGCATTAGTTACTCATACTTGCAATGCTATATATTTCGATGCTAATGATGTTTAAAGGTGTTAATACTGTAAAGTTCATTGCCTAGGCTTAGAAAATTTTCCTGTCAAAGAGATGACAGTTCAGATTCATTCCTGAAAACTTGTTTACGACTGTACACATGAATGAACAAATGTTTGGAATTTTGGATTAAGTTAGATTAAACACGATAAAAGTTTAGACTTATAATGGAGTCAATGAAGAGGCATTTGTGCAAAGTTTGAAACGAACAATGATAACAGTTAAGCATATGTGCCAATATTGTTCCTGGTAAACACTATTAAAGCGGTTGGCAGAAGGCCATGCTATGTGTATTCGTTGGCCAACCGCATTATGACTTTGATGCATCAGCAACCCCATAAGTAACCAATTCAGCCATCAACTGTTCCATCATATAGATTTTGGGACCAGAAAACATGAATCACATTTACATTTCAATAACATTAAGACGTATCATACAAAATGTTAAGTTTCATATGCCATGGTTATAAAAGAGCTACAAGAATGAAAATAAGAAGAGCAGCCACGAAAGAGTACTTTAGCGCAGCAATCACTATAGCCAACGAGACAGCCAACAGCTGCCACACAACCTGGACACTTGCCCACGTAAGCAGACCAGTCAAACCAACCGCCAACACATTATCTGGGTCCGGGTCAAGTAGCAAATCAGTCCACCTAAGCTTGAAAAGTGGAGCCTGCTCTTTCTCGTTGTCATCTTCATTAGGGTCTGATTCTTTGCTTAGCTCATTGCCATCTCCGTTCTTCTGCTCTTTAGCACAGATAACAGCTTTTCTAGGGTTCTGAAACTGCTTTCTGAAGGTAAGGCGATATGGATGGAATTGGTGTGTCACACATTGTCTTGGAATTGGAATTGCTAGTAATCCGGGGTCTGAAAGAGTTTTGAGACCTAACATAACAGAGCCAAAACTGATGATCAAGAATTAGTTTGCAATGAATAGATTGAGCGATAAATCTGTCAGAAATTAAGGTGAAGTAAATTTAACAGTCAGCTGCTTCACCGAGCTACCTACATATCTTAATGTACTCGCTTTCTGACATTACCATGCACAATATTCTCACTCAAACAATACTTGGGCATTCAACAGGTACACCCAAAATCGATTGACCATACATTACATTCCAAGGTTAATGAAGTATGGAGTAATTTTAACTTATACGAACCTGCTTAATATAGTTCCGCACTAGGGAAAGAGCACTATTTATTCTATAGATTCTTTAAGCTTCATTTGATTTCAGAACCAAAACTACTCTTCACATCTTAAGCGATTGCAAACACAAAGTATAACCAATTGCAAAAGGAGCCGGAGAAAAAGAATCCACAGCTCCGATCTTTGCCTAACAAGCATTCCAACTAAGCTTAATACTTCGATTACAAAGACGGCATAGGCAGTTTTACTTTTTACTCAACTTTATGATGAATGTGAATCCAATTAATTAATTACAAAAGCTAACAATTGTGTTCAATATCATGGCTCGGCCAACCAACAACGACATCAAATCGATCCTCAACACACACCAAAGAAACAATGGCAATAACAAAAAGAAATCTAACATTGCTATTCTTCTTTCCACAAGCTTTCATTTTCCGATTCGAAATAAGAATCCATATTCCATGAATCCATGGTATTCTTTAGTACCAAAATTCCAACCACATAAACTTAAAAAAACTGTTCTTCATTTTTTAAAATTGAAACTAATTTTATGATCCTTCATTCATAATCTAATCATCAGTTCATAATTAATAAAGCATTTCTTACATTTATCTAAAGATCAAAACTTTACTTCATTCTTCTTTATCACCTCAATTTCAATTTCAATTCAACGATCAATTATCATCCTAAGTTATGAGAACACAGTGTTCCTTAATCATTATACTTCTCAATTCATTAATTGATCATTTAATTGCAATTATTTGTGAAAGTAAACAAATGCGTCAATTTTAGGGTTTTAGCATTGTAATCTGAAATTCAACAATTAAACAAGAATTTCAAAATTTGATAACAAAGTATCAAATTCGACGTAATTGCTTTGGTTTTGGTTGAGAAAAATTGTTAAAATGCATTAATTAGTCAAGCGTTTGACAAATGAATCAACATTTAATAAAATTGCAGGAAAAAAAAAGGAAAAGAAAGGAGAGAAGAGAGCTTACTAATGATTTATTCAACAACAGACGGAGAAAGCGTTGGAAAATAACACAGCAGACGGCGTTGAAGGCGTCGATAAGGAGTGACGAAGGTGAGGTGATTGAGAAACGACGCTTGAGTGAGTGTTTGTGATTTATATTAAAAAGGTAAAATACTATTCCCCTCCATTTTATTTTATTCTCTACATTTTATTTTTATACGTTTGTTAATGTAATGTAAGATTTATAATGTTTATATCTTTAATTTTGTAATTATAAAAATTACCAAAATGACATCCATAACAAACTGTAAAGAATAGTTTGAAATGGAGGGAATAATTGTTTCGAGTTTTTATAATCTCTAAAACATGGATGATAAAAAAAAAAAAAAAAACACACATTTTGCTGAAACGATCAAGAGAGTTTTGTGATGATCCTAAACACGTTGGTGAAAAACCAGACGAAAACAAGCCCTTCAAAACGAAAACGAAAGCAATGATTCACAATTTTGGAAATCCCGAAAAAAGTTCGAAATTTTCAAGATGCCCCTATGGTCAATTAGGATCTCTGATCAACTAATCGACATTTAAACCTCGCATCACCATCCACTCACAAGACCCTAAAATCCCACCAACGTCACCAACACCCCATCGACAAAACACACCTTACACGCGGTAAAAAAAACAAGGCGGAAACAAGACGAACTCGAGATAGCCCTCCAGAAATCGAAAACAAAAAATATAATTCGTAACTTTCGGAGTCTTTGAATCATGGAAAAAAGTCCGAAAATTATACACGATTTTTAAATGGTCAAAATAGGACCCTAAAAACGAATGATATAATCCTTAATTTCAAAGTTTCATGATCAAAAAAATAAAATATAAAAAAAATTAACACGATGCCCCTATGATAAAGTAGGAACCCTCAGCTGCTAATAATTAAGGTTAAAAAAAACTATAAAACTTTTGTTAGTGAGTACGCCCTCCATAACTTTTTTTTTTTATTTCTTCACTAAAATCAAATTCATGATTTTTTGTGTCACAATTGCTTCATTTAGCATTAGACCATTAATCGAAATTCTCATAAAATATAACACGCATTTTTTGCTTCAATTTAAGGTTCTACGAGTATAACTTGGATAACGTGACATACATATAAGGATGACCAGTAAATCACAGTGATATGCATTTTGCATATCACATGGCATTTAAGGTAAATGTTAAAAGTTAAGGGGTAAAATCGTCTTTTATATGAATTTTAAGAGGTAATGTGGTAATAAATTTTTCTACTCGTTTACGAAAATGACATGTAATTTCCTATTTAGACATACCATAGTGAGTTACTATATTATCCCATACATTACTTCAACAAAAACTACAGCACTATTGATGAAATTGTTACCACTTGATCAAGATGACTATCTTGATTCTACAAATTCTTACCTTCCACTCAAGGAGTCGAGGATGCTGCTTGCCTAAAGAAGTAAAGAATGACCACTCCAAAACAGAAAAGTAATGCAACTCATCATAGACTTGTAGCACACCCTTTCAATGTTTACTCAATTCCTCAGCATATACCACATACAACTCATCATGGATTGTAGCACACCCATTTCATGTGTTACTCAATTCCTCAGCATATACCACATACAAGGAACATTCTTCCGCGAAGTACACGAGGTGAGTAGTAAAATTTGGAAAATCGAAAGAAATGTAGAATCAATCATGGCAGCTATTCCAGAAGAAACCATCTTTATATTGCTACACAACATTTTAACATGTCAGATCTGATTCTGCCGCTAAGATCCTACATCTCTAGTAGACTAGTACAGCTTCCAACTCGACAGATTTCATGATACAAAGAAATCATAACTTTACTTGCACAATGCAAGTAAAGAAACGTAACGAATGCCAGAAGAAAAGAGCATCATCCTCCAATGATAAATATACGGACTAAATATATGCACATTGAATTCAGTTAATTATAAACCTGTGTTTTAAACCAAGAAAAAAAAAGAAAAGTCAAAGCTTAAGATCCCACTGGACGACCCCTTTGACCCTTTAACCCCATCTTTGGCCTTGGCAGCAGCAAGCAGCTGCTGCTGCTGCCGCCGCCGCTGCTGATGCGGCCGCACTCGGGGTCGACGGTGGGCAGGTGTTGGATTGCTCATTACCCTGAGTGGACACTATTTGTTGTTTCTCTCAGACTTGACTTTTGCAAGCAACTCTTTAATTTGATTACCTGTGAGTGTCTCATCCTTCAGCAAAGCATTAGCCAAAGCATGAAGCTCCTTATCATGAGTTGTGAGAATGGTCTTGGCATGTGTTGTACGCTTGTTCAAGTAAAAATTTAACCTCTTGCTCAATAAGAAGACGAGTTTCAGTGCTCATACTCCGACCATGTCATCATAATCATGAGTCACGAGCCCAACCTCTCGGCTCATCCCATACTTTGTCACCATCGATCGTGCGAGTTTGGTTGCTTGTTGGAGATCTGACGATGCCCCAGAAGTACACTCGCTCTCCCCAAAGATGAGCTCTTCAGCAACCCGACCTCCATGCTAACATCGAGCCGAGCAAGCATTTGTTTGCGGGAGATGCTTTGTTGATCTTTCTCAGGCAGTGGGTAACCATTCCAAGAGAGAGACCTCGGGGGACAATTGTGCCTGTGAACGGGAGGCACCATCAGTGCATAGCAACTAGGGCGTGTCCACCCTCGTGGTAAGCTGTTGTTTTCGGTCTCCTCAGAGATTCAGCAGACTTGCGCGCTGCCCTTAAGATTTTGTCCTTGGCAAACTCGAGATCAAACATGCTCACTGCCTTGGCCCCATCCATTGCAGCCTTCAGTGCAGCTATGTTGACAAGGTTGCAAGATCAGCACCAGAGAAGCCTGGAGTTCCTCGCGCAATGATCATGAGGTCCACATCTTCTGCCTCAGCACCTTATACAAAACAGATCACACAGCAATCAACACTTGGTCACTCAATTAGTATTGTTTCCTCTGCACTAACTGGTGACAAGATGATGGAACTGAGGCAGTTAATTCCAGTTAGTAATCAACAAAATAGAAACTACGATTGAGACCTCCTATATTCTTTTATTGAAGAGTAAACCCTAGTAATTGTCACCTATATTAGAAATTAAATAATATCAATCCTTTATTCTCCTTCAATGTATTAAAAACTGTGATTAAACTAAAGCAGTTTAAATATAAAAAATACAACTCTCAATATATAATAGCATTATTTTTCATACCTTAGTCATATGAACTTCTAGAATCTGTCTGCGTCCTTCACACTGATTGGGAACAGCAACATGTCGATCAAATCGTCCAGTCTGACCAGCGCATGGTCCAATGATTCAGGGAAGTTAGTTGCCGCAATCACAATATTCCTTCACTTTGTTTGAAACATCTAGCTCAACAAGCAACGATTTAAGGTCATCTTCATATATTGCTGATCCTTGGGGTTCCGACTCCCCCCTATAGCATCAATTTCATCATAAATATAATACAAGGTGACCGCTTCTTTGCAGCTGCAAACAGATCTCTCACCCTCCTGGCTCCAACACCAACAAACATTTCCTCGAACTCACTACCACTGCAAGAGAAGAAAGGCCACCACTTCTCCGCAATAGCTCTGGCTACATAGTTTTCCAGTACAGGAGGACCGACAAGCATACACCTTGGGATTTTGCCACCCAAGCGTGTAAACGCTGTAAATATGCAATAATATTAATTAAAACTGATATCCATGCAAGATATATCAACCATAACATATTTTAACAACATACGAGCACCTCATCTTTTCTAGTAATACATTTCTAACAACATCCTTGGAAAAAGAAGTCATATCAAAAGCTAAGAGACTTCTTATCTCACGATGTTTTCCTCAACTGTCTCAATGTAATTAATCAATATCACACTTATATATCACACATCATGCTACATCATATAGTGTCTCCACTCTCCATCATAGAGCCCTTGTCATTTTCCATCTTATACTCTTTTTTTGTGATTTACCCACATGTTCATTTAGAATTTGTAATTTACTAATCCCTAAATGTGAAATGCACTGTTGGGCTAAAAGACTAATTACTCCCTACAAAAACATGAGAGAATTCTGGAAGACAGAGAGATCAAGATTACAATATACATAATCTAAAATGCACAAACCTTGGGATCTCTAAGATATGAACAATTTCTTCTAGCTCAGCTTTTGCTTCATCAACACCTTTTACGTCACTGAACGTGGTGTTAGACTCCATGCTTGGTTGTACCTCTTCATTAGACCTAGTCCTGAATGATAAACAAAAGTAAAAAATTAGCTCAAGACATAATCTTAAACATTTTCAAACCCCTCACATCAATAAAATTAAAAAGAAATGTGTGTGAGAGAGAGAAGAAATGAGAAAAAAGTTATAAACAAGATAGCTCCCAGCCCTATTATCCCATTGACCAAGTGTACTCAAAGCACTTGTATATTTTGTACCTTTACTAATTCCTCGGTCTTCAATTAGTGCCCCAGCTCCAGAAATCAAGAGAAAGGCCAATGCAATAGTACGAAACGTGCGCCACAGCTGTTCTTTTAAAATGTCCTCCCTTCAGCAGCCACCATGTGAATTGGTGCAACAGCAGTTCCAAGTACTCCATCTTTTGTCGATTTCCCCACATTTCGGAAAGCAGAAAGTGCACCCAAGCTCTCTTCTCAGAAAAGCTTTGGCCTGAGGCAGCCATTCCTACGAATTTGGCAATCCATTTGAGCAAAAGCGAGGAACTCAATATAAATCGTGAAGCAATTAATGAGAAACTAAGAGATGCAACGGATAATACAAACAAATACAAACGACGAGTCAACTACATTAGGCACAAAATGGAAAGGAGCTGTGAGATTACGTGAGGCAATTACAATATTTCGACTTATCATAAGACAAAAAGGTAACCCTGATGGGAACTATTGACAACCAATTCCATAAAACAAGAAAATGAGACAAGTAAAAACTTTCAGGAAAACATATAATACTGCAGAGACGAAAAACCCACCTATAAGAATGGCAGAGAAGCTGAGTAACACAGTATCATAGTGGAATACCAGCCCATGAACTAATGAAGTGAGAAGTGAAACATTGCCTTCTGTCTAGTCCTACTACACGGGACATCAACTTTTACATATCATATTTCTTTTTAAATCCGAACTTCTTCCAAAAAAGAAGGTAGAACATAAATATAGACACAAAGCTCTTTCAAAGGAGCACATAGTTACAGAGGTAAAGCACCAAACACAAAAAACAGAGATGGCCAAACCTATTTCGCCACTTAATTCACTTTTCTGATTCGCGTTTCAGCTAAAATGGGACAAAACTAAACCAAAACTGACCATAATTTGCTTATATTGCAATTCACAAGTAATTACCAATTAGGTAACATTGGGGGCGACAGAAAACAAAAGAACTTGAAGAATACATTTATAAATCATGAAGAAATTAGAGATGGTCACAGAACTGAATTGAAAAACCCACTATTCACGAGTCCAAGAATAGCACATAATAACAAAAAAACAAGATATTTCCAAAGACCACGATTTAATTCCATGTCATCCAAGGAAACACAGGAACACATAGCCCTGAAACCCAATAGTTGTCCACATATAAAACTCTCAGTGTCATATCAGAAGAAAGTATAAAATTATTACTTTTCAGTGAACACCATTAGAGAAACTTGTTGTATGAGATGTCAATCCTGTAAAACTAGTATATATAGGAGGCAATACCATTACATTCTATGACTTAAAATGACAATTTGCCAGCACAAACTCTTTGCAATGTTCTAAACAACTCGCTTTCATTCAACCTGTCAACTTGACTAGTGCTTTAACATATTCGGCAACAGCTGCAGGACTAGAATGCAAAGCAGGCTGACTTCAAAGGCTCTAATCACCGTTCTGGATCACCGCGCATATAGGTCACTTCCTCCATCTGAAGCACGTGCTCGACGACCGAAGCCTCCAACATAGCTGACTGAAACCTCTTTTGAGACCCTGAAAGCCTAGTTTCGCAAAATAAGTCATACTATGGTGATATACGTTAGGCGCAAAATAGAAGATGGATTCCCTCCATAGCAAGGAACAACAAAAGATCAAACACCAATAAAAAAAAAAAAATAAATAAAATAAAATAAAACAAAAAAACTGAGCAGCATAGGAGCCCAATTCCCAGAACAAAAATTCAGCAAAGAAACACTTTCTTATCTATAAAGTAAACAAATTAACATGCAATTGTAACAACTATGAGAAACAAGAAAGCAAAGTACAAGACATTATAATAATAGAAACTACACTTTTTAGACCTCTTAATACATTTGATCAAAAAATGAGTGCCTTAAAACTATAAGCACGTCCAGTGAGCACCCAAAGGATAGTAATCAAATATTGATTTTGCAAGTACGACTTCCTGTAAATCTTCTTGCAAATGCAATAAAATATATCTGAATGATCCTTTACTGCCAAACATCTAGCATCGTTTTCCATTGTATATCCAACATATCTCCAGTCATTGTACTGGGAAAAACAGGTCTCACCTCATTCCAAAGAAACACTGGCAAAAAAATATCAGTTGGCAACAATCCAAAAGAAGTATTGCAGTTTCAGGAGTCATCATGACAAGCCTACTGAAAAAATAAGTTTAGCAGGGCTTCAAACTTAAAACTCTTGGAAAATCTAAGACGAAATCCGTTACAAGATTTAAATTTACCTACACTGCAGACTATAGAGTTCCAATGAACATTTGAACCAACCAAAGGTAAAGAGTAACTTATAACAGATTCTACTCTCCACAACATAAGTTCCTATTTTGCTCTGCCAATGATTCATAACAATTATTTTACTCTGATCAAGAGTTAATGATGTAGTGAACTCCAACAAGACTACGAAATCAGTGACACAAGCCACAATCAATTTGATATCATCAATTTGAAAACACTTAGGTCAAAGTTCCGCAATTCTCCCACAAAGATAATAACTAAGCATAAATTAACGCCACATTTGAAAATATATATATAATTCACCTCCAGCATTGTGCAATTTTGTAAAGTCGAATAGAGCCTAGATGACAAGGAACTCAATCGTGCAAGCTCATGCTCCCGCCTTCCCCCCTGCCAAAACCAGAAAGAGATAAAACTCCAAGTCACCAATGAAAAACCAAAATTGAATCAATATTCTTCCCCACTTTGAAACACCATTAAAGTTGAATAGATTTGGATATTAACAAACATTTCGAAAACAAACAGGAACCATCTTTTTTGAAACTTGAAGCTTATAGTATTTCCTTAGCCATGTCATTCAGCAACACCACATATTCTAATCAGTACTCTCCTCACTTTGAAACACCTTCAAGTTATTAGAATAAGGATATTAAAAGCACACATTTCGCACGCGATAAAGGAACCATCTTTGTTGAAACTTTAAGCTTTATAGTCTTCCCTTAGCCATGTCATTTAGCAACAGTACAAATTCCAGCTCTCATTAGCTTTCCATTACCATTAACAGAATTTGCACATTATAAAGAACAATTCTGTATAATCTGAAGCTATAAGTTCATTTTTTTCGACCATTTCATTGTAAAAACTTCACAAATTCAACTCTCTTCAGCCTTTGGTTTCCATCATCAAATGAATAGCAAGTAACTGGACCAAAAAACAAAACTACAACAAAAAATCAGACAAGAATCATCTTCAAGATCACATCTTTTACGAATATCAACCCACATTAGCCTTTCTATTACTGCTAACACATTCCGCACAGGATAATTCCAAAGCGTCAAAGTTGTTTTTTCGACCAATTCATTAGGAAACTTTACAAATCCAACTCTTAAAAAGATTTCTTTACCATCTCAATCGGAAAATCTACTAATTGAAACACCTAAGGCAACTACAACAGAAACTTAGAACAATAACATCTTCAAGACTGCAACCATCACACATTTCAGTTCTAATTACCTTTCATTATCCACCAAGCAATTACCATCGGAGGCATCGACCTGACTCGCGCGTGATAAAGAACAATCTTGCTATAATCTGAAGCTCAAAAGCCATATTCTTGACTATGCTAATTGGCAGCTCCACAAAATCACCTCTCACAAGCCTTTCTATCACCATCATCAATCAAATAAGATACTAATTGAACCACCTAAGGCACAATCAAAAGCTCAGAGACAAAAATCAACTGCAATATTACATCTTTACAAAAACCTTTCCCCGAAATGCAGGAATAACCCCAATTTGTAATAAAATTACATACACTCAATCATCGGAAAGCAAAATCAACAAACACCCCAAAAAATTGCAGAAAACAATCAGACCCCATTACCAAACAACCCTAAATCCCAAATTAATCAACAGTAATCAACAAATTAGGGTTCCAAAATCAACAAATTACGAAAACCCCAGAAAAATACAACAAAGGGAATCAATAAAACTTCATAAATTGATGAAAAAGATTAAATGATTCGATCACTACCTGTCTAAGAAGTTGCCTCAAGCCATTAATTAAAACCCCCTTTTCTTCTTCTTTCTCTCTCTTCAGAGAGCTAATGAATATAATCTCTTATCTCAATTATCAAATCAAAACAATTTATTGGAATTTATAAATGTAAAAATAAAAAACTGTTACAAAAAAATTGAATCTTTGAATAAGTGATACAAAATACGTTGTTACTTTGTACCACAGTACGCAAAAGAGGGAATATAGAGAGAAAAGAAAGGTTGATAATTGGTAATATTATTTGGTTTTTTGGTTTAGGTGAATAAATTAATGGGTTTTTTTTCTTTTTATTTTTTTTTGGTTAAAGAAAAATTGAAGGGAGGAAAGAGTTGAGGAAGAATTGAAAGTGCAATTGCATGGAGAGGGAAATATCTAATGGGGTACGAATGGAATTGGGTCGTGATCTATGTTTACCCACGCCTTCGTAGTTTGGGGTGTTCAATTTTTGTGAATTTAGGATTTGTGAATTGTTGATTTT
>PYUH01004012.1:1849444-1867305 GCA_016808085.1 Suaeda aralocaspica
TTTACTAATAAAAACGGACTGAACTCAGGCAGTCCGAGCTTTTATTAACCATTCTTCTTCGGATATCACCATTAGACATTTGGTCCTTGATATTAAAGAGTTATGTAATAGCTTAAGTTTTATTAGAATATGTAAAGTAAGCAGGGAAGAGGTTCGAAGTGCTCACGACCTTGCCATTACAGCAAGGAATGAAGCACTTTTAATCAAACCTTGAGTGTCATGCTTATTATTTTATCAATTTCACCATTGTCAAAAAAAAAATGACTCCATAAATACAAAGAACTATGCAACACACTAGTACGACTAATCCTAGGCAAGAACATGATAAAAAAAAAAAAAAAAAACACACATTTTTGCTGAAATCGATCAAGAGGAGTTTTGTGATGATCCTAAACACGTGGTGAAAAACCAGACGAAAACAAGCCCTTCAAAAGACGAAAACGAAAGCAATGATTCACAATTTTGGAAATCCCGAAAAAAGTTCGAAAATTTTCAAGATGCCCCTATGGTCAAATTAGGATCTCTGATCAACTAATCGACATTTAAACCTCGGCATCACCATCCACTCACAAGACCCATAAAATCCCACCAACGTCACCAACACCCACATCGACAAAACACACCTTACACGGCGGTAAAAAAAACAAGGCGGAAACAAGACGAACTCGAGATAGCCCTCCAGAAATCGAAAACAAAAAATATAATTCGTAACTTTCGGAGTCTTTGAGATCATGGGAAAAAAGTCCGAAAATTATACACGATTTTTAAATGGTCAAAATAGGACCCTAAAAAACGAATGATATAATCCTTAATTTTCAAATGTTTCATGATCCAAAAAAGATAATAATATAAAAAAAATTAACACGATGCCCCTATGATAAAGTAGGAACCCTCAGCTGCTAATAATTAAGGTTAAAAAAAACTATAAAAACTTTTGTTAGTGAAGTACGCCCTCCATAACTTTTTTTTTTTATTTCTTCACTAAAATCAAATTTCATGATTTTTTGTGTCACAATTGCTTCTATGTTAGCATTAGACCATTAATCGAAATTACTCATAAAATATAACACGCATTTTTTGCTTCAATTTAATGTTCTACGAGTATAACTTGGATAAACGTGACATACATATAAGGATGACCAGTAAATCACAGTGATATGCAATTTTGCATATCACAATGGCATTTTAAGGTAATATGTTAAAAGTTAAGGGGTAAAATCGTCTTTTATATGAATTTTAAGAGGTAATGTGGTAATAAATTTTTCTACTCGTTTACGAAAATGACATGTAATTTCCTATTTAGACATACCATAGTGAGTTACTAGATATTATCCCATACATTACTTCAACAAAAACTACAGCACTATTGATGAAATTGTTACCACTTGATGCAAGATGACTATCTTGATTCTACAAATTCTTACCTTCCACTCAAGGAGTCGAGGATGCTGCTTGCCTAAAGAAGTAAAGAATGACAACATCCAAAACAGAAAAGTAATGCAACTCATCATAGACTTGTAGCACACCCATTTCAATGTTTACTCAATTCCTCAGCATATACCACATACAACTCATCATGGATTTGTAGCACACCCATTTCAATGTTTACTCAATTCCTCAGCATATACCACATACAAGGAACATTCTTCCGCGAAGTACACAAGGTGTGAGTAGTAAAATTTGGAAAATCGAAAGAAATGTAGAATCAATCATTGCAGCTATTCCAGAAGAAACCATCTTTATATTGCTACACAACATTTTAACATGTCAGATCTGATTCTGCCGCTAAGATCCTACATCTCTAGTAGACTAGTACAGCTTCCAACTCGACAGATTTCATGATACAAAGAAATCATAACTTTACTTGCAACAAATGCAAGTAAAGAAACGTAACGAATGCCAGAAGAAAAGAGCATCATCCTCCAATGATAAATATTACGGACTAAATATATGCACATTGAATTCAGTAATTTATAAAAACCTGTGTTTTAAACCAAAAAGAAAAAAAAAAGAAAAGTCAAAGCTTAAGATCCCACTGGAGCGACCCCTTTGACCCCTTTAACCCCATCTTTGGCCTTGGCAGCAGCCGAAGCAGCTGCTGCTGCTGCCGCCGCCGCTGCTGATGCGGCCGCACTCGGGGTCGACGGTGGGGCAGTGTTGGATTGCTCATTACCCTGAGTGGACACTATTTGTTGTTTCTGCTCAGACTTGACTTTTGCAAGCAACTCTTTAATTTGATTACCTGTGAGTGTCTCATCCTTCAGCAAAGCATTAGCCAAAGCATGAAGCTCCTTATCATGAGTTGTGAGAATGGTCTTGGCATTGTTGTACGCTTGTTCAAGTAAAAATTTAACCTCTTGCTCAATAAGAAGACGAGTTTCAGTGCTCATACTCCGACCATTGTCATCATAATCATGAGTCACGAGCCCAACCTCTCGGCTCATCCCATACTTTGTCACCATCGATCGTGCGAGTTTGGTTGCTTGTTGGAGATCTGACGATGCCCCAGAAGTAACCTCGCTCTCCCCAAAGATGAGCTCTTCAGCAACCCGACCTCCCATGCTAACATCGAGCCGAGCAAGCATTTGTTTGCGGGAGATGCTTGTTTGATCTTTCTCAGGCAGTTGGGTAACCATTCCAAGAGAGAGACCTCGGGGGACAATTGTGGCCTTGTGAACGGGGAGGGCACCATCAGTGTGCATAGCAACTAGGGCGTGTCCACCCTCGTGGTAAGCTGTTGTTTTTCGGTTCTCCTCAGAGATTACAGCAGACTTGCGCTCGCTGCCCATTAAGATTTTGTCCTTGGCAAACTCGAGATCAAACATGCTCACTGCCTTGGCCCCATCCATTGCAGCCTTCAGTGCAGCTATGTTGACAAGGTTAGCAAGATCAGCACCAGAGAAGCCTGGAGTTCCTCGCGCAATGATCATGAGGTCCACATCTTCTGCCTTCAGCACCTATATACAAAACAGAATCACACAGCAATCAACACTTGGTCACTCAATTAGTATTGTTTCCTCTGCACTAACTGGTGACAAGATGATGGAACTGAGGCAGTTAATTCCAGTTGAGTAATCAACAAAATAGAAACTACGATTGAGACACTCCTATATTCTTTTAATTGAAGAGTAAACCCTAGTAATATGTCACCTATATTAAGAAATTAAATAATATACAATCCTTTATTCTCCTTCAGATGTATTAAAAACTTGTGATTAAACTAAAGCAGTTTAAATATAAAAAATACAACTCCTAATATATAATAGCATTATTTTTCATACCTTAGTCATATGAACTTCTAGAATCTGTCTGCGTCCTTCAACATCTGGATTGGGAACAGCAACATGTCGATCAAATCGTCCAGGTCTGACCAGCGCATGGTCCAATGATTCAGGGAAGTTAGTTGCCGCAATCACAATAATTCCTTCACTTTGTTTGAAACCATCTAGCTCAACAAGCAACTGATTTAAGGTCATCTTCATATATTGCTGATCCTTGGGGTTCCGACTCCCCCCTATAGCATCAATTTCATCAATAAATATAATACAAGGTGACCGCTTCTTTGCAGCTGCAAACAGATCTCTCACCCTCCTGGCTCCAACACCAACAAACATTTCCTCGAACTCACTACCACTGCAAGAGAAGAAAGGCACACCAGCTTCTCCGGCAATAGCTCTGGCTAGCATAGTTTTTCCAGTACCAGGAGGACCGACAAGCAATACACCCTTGGGGAGTTTGCCACCCAAGCGTGTAAAGCGCTGTAAATATAGCAATAAATATTAATTAAAACTGATTATCCATGCAAGATATGATCAACCATAACATATTTTTAAACAACATACGAGCACCTCATCTTTTCTATGGTAATACATTTTCTAACAATCATATCCCAATGGAAAAAAGAAGTCATATCAAAAGCTAAGAGACTTTCTTATCTCACCGATGTTTTCCCATCAATGTCTACATCATAATTCACACCTACTCTCAATAGTGTCTCCACTCTCCATCATATAGAGCCCTTGTCATTTTCCATCTTAATACTCTATTTTTTGTGATTTACCCACATGTTCATTTAGAAATTTGTAATTTACTAATCCCTAAATGTTGAAATGCACTGTTGGGCTAAAAGACATAAATTACTCCCTACAAAAACATGAGAGAATTCTGGAAGACAGAGAGATCAAGATTACAATATACATAATCTAAAATGCACAAACCTTGGGATCTCTAAGATAATGAACAATTTCTTCTAGCTCAGCTTTTGCTTCATCAACACCTTTTACGTCACTGAACGTGGTGTTAGACTCCATGCTTGGTTGTACCTCTTCATTAAGACCTAGTCCTGAATGATAAACAAAAGTAAAAAATTAGCTCAAGACATAATCTTAAACATTTTCAAACCCCTCACATCAATAAAATTAAAAAGAAATGTGTGTGAGAGAGAGAAGAAATGAGAAAAAAGTTATAAACAAGATAGCTCCCAGCCCTATTATCCCATTGACCAAGTGTACTCAAAGCACTTGTATATTTTGTACCTTTACTAATTCCTCGGTCTTCAATTAGTGCCCCAGCTCCAGAAATCAAGAGAAAGGCCAATGCAATAGTACGAAACGTGCGCCACAGCTGTTCTTTAAAATGTCCTCCTTCAGCAGCCACCATGTGAATTGGTGCAACAGCAGTTCCAAGTACTCCATCTTTTGTCGATTTCCCCACATTTCGGAAAGCAGAAAGTGCACCCAAGCTCTCTTCTTCAGAAAAGCTTTGGCCTGAGGCAGCCATTCCTACGAATTTGGCAATCCATTTGAGCAAAAGCGAGGAACTCAATATAAAGATCGTGAAGCAATTAATGGAAACTAAGAGATGCAACGGATAATACAAAACAAATACAAACGACAGGAGTCAACTACATTAGGCACAAAATGGAAAGGAGCTGTGAGATTACGTGAGGCAATTACGATATTTCAGACTTATCATAAGACAAAGAAGGTAACCCTGATGGGAACTATTGACAACCAATTCCATAAAACAAGAAAATGAGACAAGTAAAAACTTTCAGGAAAAGCATATAAGATACTGCAGAGACGAAAAACTCCACCTATAAGAAATGGCAAGAGAAGCTGAGTAACACAGTATCATAGTGGAATACCAGCCCAATGAACTAATGAAGTGAGAAAGTGAAACATTGCCTTCTGTCTAGTCCTACTACACGGGACATCAACTTTTACATACATCATATTTCTTTTTAAATCCGAACTTCTTCCAAAAAAGAAGGTAGAACATAAATATAGACACAAAGCTCTTTCAAAGGAGCAGCATAGTTACAGAGTAAAGCACCAAACACAAAAATAACAGAGATGGCCAAACCTATTTCGCCACTTAATTCACTTTTCTGATTCGCGTTTCAGCTAAAATGGGACAAAACTAAACCAAAACTGACCATAATTTGCTTATATTTGCAATTCACAAGTAATTACCAAATTAGGTAACATTGGGGGCGACAGAAAACAAAAGAACTTGAAGAATACATTTATAAATCATGAAGAAATTTAGAGATGGTCACAGAACTGAATTGAAAAACCCACTATTCACGAGTCCAAGAATAGCACATAAAATAACAAAAAACAAGATATTTCCAAAGACCACGATTTAATTCCATGTCATCATCAAGGAAACACAGGAACACATAGCCCTGAAACACCAATAGTTGTCCACATATAAAACTCTCAGTGTCATATCAGAAGAAAGTATAAAATTATTACTTTTTCAGTGAACACCATTAGAGAAACTTGTTGTATGAGATGTCAATCCTGTAAAACTAAGTATATATAGGAGGCAATAACCATTACATTCTACTGACTTAAAAATGACAAATTTGCCAGCACAAACCTCTTTGCAATGTTCTAAACAACTCGCTTTCATTCAACCTGTCAACTTTGACTAGTGCTTTAACATATTCGGCAACAGCTGCAGGACTAGAATGCAAAGCAGGCTGACTTTCAAAGGCTCTAATCACCGCTTCTGGATCACCGCGGCGATATAGGTCACTTCCTCCATCTGAAGCACGTGCTCGACGACCGAAGCCTCCAACATAGCTTGACTGAAACCTCTTTTGAGACCCTGAAAGCCTAGTTTCTGCAAAATAAGTCATACATATGGTGATATACGTTAGGCGCAAAATAGAAGATGGATTCCCTCCATAGCAAGGAACAACAAAAGATCAAACACCAATAAAAAAAACAAAAAATAAATAAAATAAAATAAAACAAAAAAACTGAGCAGCATAGGAGCCCAGATTCCCAGAACAAAAATTCAGCAAAGAAACACTTTCTTTATCATATAAAGTAAACAAATTAACATGCAAGTGTAACAACATATGAGAAACAAAGAAAGCAAAGTACAAGACATTATAATAATAGAAACTACACTTTTTAGACTCTCTTAATACATTTGATCAAAAAAATGAGTGCCTTAAAACTATAAAGCACGTCCAGTGAGCACCCAAAGGATAGTAATCAAATATTGATTTTGCAAGTTACGACTTCCTGATAAAATCTTCTTGCAAATGCAATAAAATATATCTGAATGATCCTTTACTGCCATAACATCTAGCATCGTTGTTCCATTGTATATCCAACATATCTCCAGTCATTGTACTGGGAAAAACAGGTCTCACCTCTATTCCCAAAGAAACACTGGCAAAAAAATATCAGTTTGGCAACAATCCAAAAGAAGTATTGCAGTTTCAGGAGTCATCATAGACAAGCCTACTGAAAAAATAAGTTTAGCAGGGCTTCAAACTTAAAACTACTTGGAAAAATCTAAGACGAAATCCAGTTACAAGATTTAAATTTACCTACACTGCAGACTATAGAGTTCCAATTGAACATTTGAACCAAACCAAAGGTAAAGAGTAACTTATAACAGATTCTACTCTCCACAACATAAGTTCCTATTTTGCTCTGCCAATGAATTCATAACAATTATTTTACTCTGATCAAGAGTTAATGAGTGTGAGTGAACTCCAACAAGACTACGAAATCAAGTGACACAAGCCACAATCAATTTGATATCATCAATTTGAAAACCACTTAGGTCAAAGTTCCGCAATTCTCCCACAAAGATAATAACTAAAGCATAAATTAACGCCACATTTGAAAATATATATATAAATTTCACCTCCAGCATTGTGCAATTTTCGTAAAGTCGAATAGAGCCTAGATGACAAGGAACTCAATCGTGCAAGCTCATGCTCCCGCCTTCCCGCCTGCCAAAACCAGAAAGAGATAAAACTTCCAAGTCACCAATGAAAAACCAAAATTGTAATCAATATTCTTCCCCACTTTGAAACACCATTAAAGTTGAATAGATTATGGATATTAACAAACATTTCGAAAACAATACAGGAACCATCTTTTTTGAAACTTGAAGCTTTATAGTATTTCCTTAGCCATGTCATTCAGCAACACCACATATTCTAATCAGTACTCTTCCTCACTTTGAAACACCCTTCAAGTTATATAGAATAAGGATATTAAAAGCACACATTTCGCACGCGATAAAGGAACCATCTTTGTTGAAACTTTAAGCTTTATAGTCTTCCCTTAGCCATGTCATTTAGCAACAGTACAAATTCCAGCTCTCATTAGCTTTTCCATTACCATTAACAGAATTTGCACATTATAAAGAACAATTTCTGTATAATCTGAAGCTATAAGTTCATTTTTTTCGACCATTTCATTGTAAAAACTTCACAAATTCAACTCTCTTCAGCCTTTTGGTTTCCATCATCAAATGAATAAGCAAGTAACTGGACCAAAAAACAAAACTACAACAAAAAATCAGACAAGAATCATCTTCAAGATCACATCTTTTACGAATATCAACCCACATTAGCCTTTCTATTACTGCTAACACATTCCGCACAGGATAATTCCAAAGCGTCAAAGTTGTTTTTTCGACCAATTCATTAGGAAACTTTACAAATCCAACTCTTAGAAAGATTTCTATTACCATCATCAATCGGAAAATCTACTAATTGAAACACCTAAGGCAACTACAACAGAAACTTAGAAGCAATAATCATCTTCAAGACTGCAACCATCACACATTTCAGTTCTAATTAGCCTTTCTATTACCACCAGCAATTACCATCGGAGGCATCGACCTGACTCGCGCGTGATAAAGAACAATCTTTGCTATAATCTGAAGCTCAAAAGCCATATTCTTGACTATGCTAATTGGCAGCTCCACAAAATCACCTCTCACAAGCCTTTCTATCACCATCATCAATCAAATAAGATACTAATTGAACCACCTAAGGCAACTAAATCAAAAGCTCATAGACAAAAATCAACTGCAATATTACATCTTTTACAAAAACCTTTCCCCGAAATGCAGGAATAACCCCAATTTGTAATAAAATTACATACAACTCAATCATCGGAAAGCAAAATCAACAAACACCCACAAAAAATTGCAGAAAACAATCAGACCCCATTAATCCAAACAACCCTAAATCCCAAATTAATCAACAGTAATCAACAAATTAGGGTTCCAAAATCAACAAATTACGAAAACCCCAGAAAAATACAACAAAAGGGAATCAATAAAACTTCATAAATTGATGAAAAAGATTAAATGATTCGATCACTAACCTGTCTAAGAAGTTGCCTCCAAGCCATTAATTAAAACCCCCTTTTCTTCTTCTTTCTCTCTCTTCAGAGAGCTAATGAATATAATCTCTTATCTCAATTATCAAATCAAAACAATTTATTGGAATTTATAAATGTAAAAATAAAAAACTGTTTACAAAAAAAATTGAATCTTTGATAATCTGATACAAAATTACGTTGTTACTTTGGTACCACAGTAACGCAAAAAGAGGGAATATAGAGAGAGAGAGAAAGAAAGGTTGATAATTGGTAATATTATTTGGTTTTTTGGTTTAGGTGAATAAATTAATGGGTTTTTTTTCTTTTTATTTTTTTTGGGTTAAAGAAAAAATTGAAGGGAGGAAAGAGTGAGGAAGAATTGAAGAGTGCAATTGCATGGAGAGGGAAATATCTAATGGGGTACGAATGGAATTGGGTCGGTGATCTATGTTTACCCACGCCTTCGTAGTTTGGGGTGTTCAATTTTTGTGAATTTAGGATTTGTGAATTGTGATTATGCACTTTGAAAGTTGTCGTTGTTTCGTTGATGTTTTGAGAAAGGGATTAGATCGACAAATCGTATATCGTTGATGTTTTAAGAATGTATCGAGATCAGATCGACAAATCTGTGAGTAATTTATAGCGACATGATCTTATTAGATAACCAAATATGATAAAAAAAAAAAAAAAAAAAAAAAAAAAAAAAAAAAAACGTTTGTACTCCATGTCTGAATGACGAATTGTTTGAGTGTAAGATATGCCAAATGATTTTGTCATTGGAATGCGTTTTGTCTTAGTTATTTGGTCAACGCATTTACGTTTATAACTATGGAGAGTACATTATAAAAAGCATAATGTAGGCTATGTTTGGTAACATGAGGTGAAATAGAGTTGAAACTGATATGGTAGCTGAAACAGATTGAAAATCGAAAATTTCAACATCTTAAATGATTTGCTACTTTTGATAGCAACTCAATTTCAGTCAAAATTCGAGGTTAAATTTTATTTTGGCTCATATCTTATACACAACTTTTTAGTTAAGGTGGTTTAAAAATTTAGTACTTACTCATTTAAGGTGACTAAAATAGGTTGTTAAATAGTACAGTAAATATAAGAGATGACTAGTTTTCTTGTGAAACAATTTAGATTTAGACTTAGTTGATCCCGACTAATTCCATAAAAAATTTAGCATAACAATATAATAAATTGAAAAGCAAAAGCAAAATAAGATTAATGGTTTGATAGGCAAAACCTACTTCTTGGATTTAGGACACATGGCGCACATGAAAGGATCTCAAAATACCTCTAAACTTCGTAAATCACACATACAACTTCATTCATTGATGTGCTTAGAGGCGTAAGTGTTGAAAATTGGTGCTCTCCAAGAGTTCAAAGGATCACAAAGACGAATAAGGCACTATAAAATTGTTTCGAGGTGTGTACTCGCTTTCCGAGAAATAATATTTCGACTCTAGTTCAAGAGCAAAAATATCACGAAATCTATCTTGTTTGAAATATATATTGCCTTTATATTTTTTATCTTTTGTGCCAAGACAGTTACAAGGGCAAGGTGAGAAACAATTCATGATCTCATAGAACCGGAAGAAAAACTCTTATCAAGTAATTTATCACTCACTCTCGATTGCCTTTAATTTTTTTAATTGTAATTATATGGGCTTGGCCCAAGAGGCCAAGATTCTCAAGGATACACGTTAAAGTCCCAGTCAAATACCCGAACAACCAAATCACGGCCTCTATTTGTCACCCTCAAGACCTCAAGATTTGATGCCGGGTATTGTATTGGGAGGTAGCATACATACAATCTAAGCTATTAATTGACTAGCTATTGATCGTTCTACATAACTAAATAATAATAATAATAATAATAATAATAATAGGAAAAATTGATAAGAAAAATCTCAACTTTCACTAGTCTACTTTAAATAATCCCATTATAATCCGAACTTGTACCAAATATTTCACAAATTGGACCTTGGCCTGATGAAAATAATTGTTAACCGGTTCAAAGAGTTAATTTGGTAGGTGTTAATTCTGGTTGGTTCTTACTTAAATAATCAATTGTTTATCTTAATTAATAAAATTAATTTAATTAACAAAACTATTAATACTACCCCACTAAGTACCTACCATAATACCACCTCCACTTCCTTGGTCATCACCACCATAAATCTCCCTTTCCTTCTTGCCACTAGCCATCCCCACCACTACTAGTAGAACTTCTTGTTGGGTTAGTGGCCCAAATTTCTTAAGCTCCACATATTAGGTTGAGGTTTCTAGAATATTCTAGAGCATTGAGAAATTTGTGGATGTCTATAGAAAAATCTAGAATAGAATAGTATTCATGAATATTATATTCTAGATTAGTGTGGATCATTATGTTTCTACACATTTCCTTCCACCTCCATAAACACATCTATAAATATGGTTGGGCATCATTTGGAACAAAACACACAACACACAATAAAAACACAAACACAAGCAAGCCAAAAAACACATAAGCCTTTCATTATTCTTGTAATCCTCCATCTTATATTTTATTTTACAAATCCACTATACCTTTATTGTAATACTCCTTAGTGAGTAAAATAGAGAGTCTCGTTGTAATGTAAACACCCTTTAAGGGTAATTGTACTCTCCTAATTTTAATATAGTGGAATAAAAGCTCGTCGTTAGTGGGTTGTTCCCACATTAAATTGTGTGTTCTACATATTACAAATCTTGTTTATTATCATCCCTTATTATATACTTCTCAATCAACACATCTTCACTTCCGCTACGCACTCTCAACTCCTAACACTTCTTGCCACCCCACCACCACCTATAGAAATCCTTCTCTGTCTCTCCATCCGCACTGCCATACCGCCTTCCACCATCACTTGATAACCTTCTCCAACCCAAAATTAAACAAAATGAAATTAATTAAAATAAAAATAGATTATTATTATGATTTTGATGATAATTCGATATACCCACAACACAAATCAAACAAAATGACTATAAAAGGTGTCAAAAAACTTAGTAGAAGGATTAGACAATTTAGAATCAAATTGAATATGAGTGGGTAAAGGGAAACATTATGGTGGTGAGTTTGGTTCATTCATTTGTTAATAAGCATTTAATTCGTATATTTTGAATTATTTTAAATTTTTCTTGTTTGACGGGAAATCTCGAAATTTTTAGTTAGAAGTACATGGGTTCAAGTTTTTGAGATTAAATTTGGAGTTGTGATTGTTGTCATGGGACAATGATAATGAAGAAAGAGGTTGAGCTTGAGCTTGATGAAATTGAAGTTGTGGTTGTTGTGATGGGAGAACAGTGATATTGATGATGATGAGAAAATGACAGGAGAAGGTGGAATTGCAGAAGGAAGACTTAGTTAGAGGGTGAGGGTTAAGAAGATAAATTACAACCTATTTATCAGGTAATCGGTCACTAGGAGCATACAGAGAATATATATGGTGCAAGTTCGGATTATAATGAGATTATTCAAAGTTCGGGATTATTTTGAGCAGAGTGATGAAAATTGAGATTTTTCTTATAAATTTTTCCTAAATAAAAACTACATATGTACTATAATAATATTCCATACTTCGTACGGAGTATATAAAATGCTTTAAGAATTCATTTTATTGAATTCTCAAGAAGCTATACTATGGCCGCAGCCAAGTCCGACTAAGGACATGTTTACTTCAGCTTAAAATCCGTTCAGTTCAGTTTAGCTCCGTTCAATTCAGTTCAGTTAATCTCTTCTCTTATTTTGCTATTCATTAATCCTTCATAAAAAACTTTCAGTTCAATTTCAATCAGTTCAATTCAGCTTAACTCATCAGTTTTCAGTTGAAATAAACAGACCCTAATCTCGTAAGTATTGTAGCTTTCCTCATATTGCGGGCACACTTACATTGCCTTTTAATAATATTATGCACAAAAATATTTATATCTCATCGAACAAAGAATGCAGGCATGTAGACTGTTGATCAAATTAATCATTAAGCTATATACTGATAGACCTAATATAATTTCATGTACAAGATCCTTTTATAGGGTAAATCAGATCAATCTTAAATAAATTAATTGAAGCACATGCTACACAATAACATTAATTTAAGCCTCTGGCCTTATAATAAGTGTATTTCAAACGTTAGCATTAATAAATCTGATCTACGCATTCATTTGCTTAATTTGCTAGCTGATTATATATGAATATATGATCGTTCATAATTAAAGGCCAAATTATATATAATCAATCAATCATCACTGGACAAAATTAAATGAAAAGGACATGGGTTTCATACATTACTTAACTTTAATTTTAATATCTGGTTTGATTGGTTCAATGAACCAAATAGCTAATTAATTTTCTTTACGTCTAATAAGTTCCATTTATTACAAATTAGATAGTTAGACGACTAGTTGATAATTTTATCGTAAGGCAGTTTTACGGGAGATTAGTTATTCATTAATTTTTCAGAACTTTATAAAGCTTGATTAATTCTAATAAGTTCAGGTTTTGCATAATATGATAATAGTTAAGGGAGGGCGCACCCTAGATCAGTAGATCCTCTTCTGTTTATGGGTTTGGTTAAATTGTCACAAGAGATATCACACTTGAACTATTGCCTCCTATTTATTTAACATTGCAAAAAAACCTAACCATAGACATTAACGAAAAATGCAATCTGTTTCATTAAGTTGATTAAGTTACATATCGAGGTGTTCATTCTTGGGTTTTTCCTAACATTGCACCAAAAAAACAAAAAAAAAACATATCGAGGTGTCCATTGTATGACGAATTGACGACTATGAATTTTCCCTCTATTTTTGTGCCTTAGTAGGCCTAGTATTTCCGACAATTGCAATGGCTTCTTTAGTTCTTGATGTTCAAAGAAATAAGATAGTTCACATATTTGTTTGGGTTCAAATCGAATTTTTCAAGACTTAGGCCCTGTTGTTCTCGTCTTATTTTTACTTATTTTCAGCAAAAATAAGTTCAATTCAGCAAAAATAAGTTCAGATCAGCAAAAATAAGTTTTGTTCAGCAAAAATAAGTCCAGTTCGGCAAAAATCAGTTTGAATCCTTAATAAATTGTTAATGATTTTAACAAAAATAAGTTCAGTTCAGCAAAAATAAGTTTAGATAAGTAANCCAGTTCGGCAAAAATCAGTTTCAATCCTTAATAAATTGTTAATGATTTTAACAAAAATAAGTTCAGTTCAGCAAAAATAAGTTTAGATAAGTAAAAATAAGTTCAGTTCAGCAAAAATAAACTCAGATCAGCAAAAATAAGTTGAGGAGAACAGGGCCTTAGACTTGAATCATAATTAACACATGTATCTATTTAATTAGCAAAATGGTATACCATGCGAATTCTAGAGCTGTCATACATGTGGAAAACTAATAATATATAGGTAGGAAATGTTATTATTTTGACCTAACTAAAAATGAAAATATAAATATTTTGAAATTTATTTCAATTTAAACATCTATGCCTTTCAGAGTTCCGGCCAATATGCATTATATGATACATTTCAAAATATTGATATATACTTTAAAAGTACATTAGATGAATTAACAAAATTCGGTATGAATTCGTTTTTTATCCTATATATAATAGAGATTCCTCTCAGCCAAAGTGCTTCGTATTCTTAGTTCTTATGCTCAATTTTTTAATTGTTATTGATATAAAGAAACATAATGAGTACTAATAATAAAACTATAAAATATGTATGTTACATGCTCTAGGTCTCTTAGCAATTAGAAGAAGAAAGAAAAGTGACTTATTCAAAAACAATATGATATATTCATGAAAGTCTTTTTTGAATATGTAGGGCGAAGCTTTCGTGTTGTTTTCTCAACTTTATTTTGACAAGCTAGGTAATGATGGACATGGACTCAATTCTTCTCTCCAATTCTTTTTTTCTAAAGATTCTTCTTTCTTTTCTCTTAACTATTAATAGTAAGTTGGACCTTCTTCTTACTGATCATTGGATAAACATGATTATTCCTACAATGATATGATTCATGTGTGCCCTTAATTAGCTTGTTTTAACCTTATGTTTAATTTGATATTATATTGCAATTGATTGAACATTGACAATTTTGTTGGTTACGTTGTTATTTGTGTCGGAGAGGTATACCTTGCCAATATTATTAGCTAGATCTCACCATATCTGATTTTGCTCACTTTGTTTGAACTTATTTCAATTGTATTAAAAAACAAAAAAAAATCCAGCTACCATTAAACTAAACTTATTTATTTTGAACTAAACTTGTTCATTTATGGACTTATTTTTACTAAAATTATAAACAATAATTTATTAAGAAGTAAAAACATTAACTAGACCGATTTTATTTTTGGTGAAGCGAAGTGTTAAAGCCGATCGATGTGGCTCTACATTCCCTAACAAAACATGCATGTGAATATTCCTCATTGTCTGATTTGTCTCATTGATAAAAAGATGGAGAGTTAAACAATTTGTCTCATAACTACCATATGATTCTAAGGTGTAACCTCCTAGGCATGATGGACTCTCTCTCGATAACAAATGTGGCTTTATCCTTTATTTAATATGAATTTTATTTATTTTTTTAATTAAATGATTGAATCAAATTTATTTTTTTACAAATAATTATAATAACGTGAGAAGAACCGAGACTTGTTGGTTTATTTATGTTCATACTTAATCGTATATTTTTCATGTAAAATTGTTAGTGTACTACGTTGGTTTAGCCTCTTTAATTTTGTAAATTTAATGCATGCATGCATGTATTGGTGTATATGTGTTTTATAGGAGAAGGGACTATAAGCCTTGTAAGGGAGCATTGAGCCATTGACTCATTTTGTCGTATGTAATTTTAATTACTCAATAGAAATTGTTTGTTTTTTTTAATAAATAAAAAAAAAAGCTCTATAGTTTGATTATTGTCAATTTGTCATGTCTCCAATGTGACATTACTATTGATAAATAGTGTAATATTCTAAAAATCAGAATTTGTTTGTATTGGACCAACATAGTGTCGGAGCCTAGATGCTTATATGATTATATCTACTCGGGTAATTTACTATTGTTGAAGCCAAGAAGTGAAATTTTCTGCTTATCAAAACATACATGAATATTTTCTTCCTACATTTTGACTTAATTTTTTTTTTTTTTTTGTTAGTTATAAATGACGAAATTTGACTATAGTTAATAAATTTTACTTGTATTATTATATATATATATTGGGGTACTAATAATACATTGATAGGCATTATAGTTAAAATAAAGTATCGGATTATTTCGGCCCTATCCAGGATGTATGCCTAATAAATCTGGAAGTACGAATCTACTAGCACATATAACTGGTATGTGGATCAGTGACAAATGGTATCATCTTTTTCCTCCATTAGATGTACTATAGGACTATAAATATCGGACTATATATTATTACCTCATTTTGAAGCTACGTTTTCCCTGACATTTGGCACACATTTCCTTATTTATTAGTATGATTATTAAGTTGTTGTCTTAATCATCAAAGGGTCGTTCCTAGATTTACCCTTGGGGCTCTCACACTTGTTTGTTTTGCAGGACCTTCAGACACCCTGATCGAGCTAAGTTTGAGACTCCCATTCATACAAAGTTTCTTGAGCAGAAACAAGCAAGTATACATTGAGATCAAAGTTTGAGACTAATCGTCGATCTAAAATATTTTTATGTCTTATACTTAGTAATAAAAATTGTCATTAGTAATATTTTATTTTGATGTTTAGGGAACAAATAAGGCAAGTGATAAAAATCACATAGTCTTTTAGTATTAGAAAAGAAGATTTAACCATCTAAACTACTACCTCCGTATCATATTAGTTGCAATGATTTGACATTTTTTTTTCTCTTTAATTTATATCAAAACGTTAAAACTAATATGATACGAAGGTAAGGCCTGTTTACTTCAACTGAAAACAGCTGAAGTGAATTGATTGAGACTGAACTGAAATAAATTTTTTTATGAAGGATTAATAATTAACAAAATAAAAGAAGAGTTTAACTGATTTTAAGCGAAAGTAAATAAACCTTTGGTATAAGGCTATAGTATCTCCGTAAATAGTGTAAAATTCGGAAAGTTGAAAGGTGTAAATTAGCTAAGCCGATATGTCCAATATAGAAGTGAATAATGCAAAGGAGTGAAGTGACAGCTTGCAAATGCATAATGACAACTTGAGCTGGGGTTGTAGGTAACAACTAGTAGTAGTACTTGTATGAAATGTGTGATAGATGTTGTTAGGCTTTCGTAATTATGATAATTCTTTTGGTGATCCCAATATCACATTTATGATTTTAATTCAATTCTATCATGTTGTCAATGAGTGACTAGCCCATTATCATTTCACTTCACCAAGATAAAATTGGAAGCTGGACCTAGGTAAAAATCTTAAACCCTACCCAAATTACTCCATGATGTTGGCTAGTTTTAAAGTACAAAGTAATAATGCTAATTTGTAGCTACTTGTATTGGCTGATTTTGATGAAAGAGTATAAATCCAACGTCAACTTTTGGTTGATTTGATCATTTACTTCTTGAACATGTATGGTATCAAGTTAAAGTCAATGTAACAAGAAGTTCAGACTAACGAATTGAATCTCTTTTATCAAAATGGAGTGAAATATGTAGCGTTATGTATAAGCTAAGAAAGTCGGAGGCCTATTCTATATCCATTCTTTAAGGCCAAATGACACTTATACGAGCTAGCTAGGACTGGAGTGTGATAGGATAAAAAAAATCAATTTCGAACTTTTAACCATTAGTCATTTAGTTTAAAATTTTAGTTGAATAGTTGCTTTCATAAGTTACTTAAATGGCATTGACAAGAATGTGTTGGAAATTAGCTTTGGGATGGTTCCATGTTGGGAATAATTTGGAATAAATGCTAACTACAACATGCAGATGGCAG
Organism: Suaeda aralocaspica; assembly: GCA_016808085.1. NCBI lineage: Eukaryota > Viridiplantae > Streptophyta > Magnoliopsida > Caryophyllales > Amaranthaceae > Suaeda > Suaeda aralocaspica. The sequence goes on from PYUH01004012.1 coordinate 1,867,050, forward strand.
TCAAACATCTTGGATTAATTGAATTTCATTATTATTTATTTCAATGCACTAATTACTAAGGACATACATACTTTGAAATGAAGAGGATAAAGACAAAAAAATGTATAACAAGAAAATGACTTTAGGTAATGGTAGAAGATCGACGAGGTAATGATAAACTGATAATGATGCTTTTAAAGAATTATTTAGAAAGGTAATTATAACTCCTTTCAAAAAAAAAAAAAAAAAAAAAAAAAAAAAAAAAAAAAAAAAAATA
>PYUH01004012.1:1868083-1925120 GCA_016808085.1 Suaeda aralocaspica
AAAAAAAAAAAAAAAAAAAAAAAAAAAAAAACCAAAAGAAAGCTTATGAAATTATAACTTTCACTAAAATTTTGGGGAATACATTATTATTGGTAGTGATAAAATGTTAATAATTATTATCCTCTAAATAAGATTAGCTAGTGATTTGATTCCATATTATGGTCCCTCTTCATTGTTTAATCACTATTACTAAATCCCATCTAGGCCTCTAGGGATCTACTACTACCTTTTATTTCCCTTTTAAATTTGTTGTTCAACTTTTTTTTATTATCTAAATTTATGTGTTACAAAAATGATGTGTGAACATACAAGTGAATTGAACCGATTGACAACTTAACAAAAGATAATGTCATAACATTATTAGGTTTTAATCTATAATCACAAAAACTTGTCCATCATATAAAAAAAGTAAAATTATATTAAAGACGTCATTATAGTATTAACTCATCAATTAAGAAATGGGGATTTGAAGAGGAGTTGAAAGTTGAAATTTTGTAATGCATATTTTTTGTCATACCGGCTATCTTAATTTATATATGATAGAAATGAGATTGGATTAACCTAATAGTAATTCACATTATGAGACCCATAAAACTATACACATTATTGTTTCAAAATTAATTTGTGACTATTTTTGTGTCACTTCTATGTGTACTCTTAATAAGAAATCTTTACATATGTGTCATGTGTGTAGCAAGATTCGACGCAAGTTTCTACCCTTGCATTTGAAGACTATACTACCAATAAGGGCATATTTACTTCAGCTTAAAATCAATTTAGTTCAATTCAGCTTCGTTCAGTTCAGTTCAATTCAACTTTTCTTTTATTTTACTAATCATTAATCCTTAATTTATAAAAAAAAAAAAATCAGTTCAGTTCGACTCCAATCAGTTTAGTTCAATTCAACTGTTTTCAGTTGAAGTAAACAGGCCCTAAGTAAATCAAAGAGCTTATCCTCACAGTCATAGATTCATGTGAATCGCAATTCTTCTAGGTTTTATTTTGTTTTCCAACAATATATATGTTTACATGTTGACAATATTTTATCCATAATTGTAGTGATCAGATCACTAGAAATTTACCCTTTTTTTTTAATTTCTTAATACTAAGAATAAAAGGAAGTGTTTAAAAAGAAATGTAGGATATGTTTTAATGGTCATTTGGTTTGAATATAGGTAATTCAATTTCATAAGAAGTTACAACAACACTAAGGGATTTATGTTTAATTAATAGTTTGTAAAAAACTATTTGACTGACTGCATGTACAATGTAAATTTTAAACTATTTGACAAATTTTTCATGGAAATTTTCATGAGTTGTTGGTTTCTTACATATAATGACCTATGGGAATTGGGAAGTAGAGATTCCCATGATCTATGTTGCATATATACAAATATACAAATATACAAATATACTGTATACTAATTAGTTTTTCAATTCCATATACTACAAACCAAGTATACCCTTAATTATATTGGTTAAACTATGATGCGATACAAAACCGATAAATTTAATATTTACTAAGTGAACCACTAGATATCAACAAATTCTACATTGTTAATTACTCTATGCTTAGAAGTTAATAATGCAAATGTTAAGCCTTTATTCTTTTGGGTTAAGAATAAGTACATGAGTTGATCGAGCTACATTATGCTTAGGGCCTGTTTATTTCAGCTTAAAATCCGTTTCGTTCAGTTCATTTCATTTCAGCTCTTCTCTTATTTTGCTATTCATTAATCTTTCATAAAAAAAACTTTCAGCTCCGTTTAATTTAGCTGTTTTCAGTTGAAATAAACAGGCCCTTAATGAAACGGAGCAATTTATAACCAACAAAAATAAGTCCAAAAAAACATACAACAAAGTGGCAAACCGTACCTAATAGATTCATACATACAATTTGAATTCAAAACCATGGAGATCAGATGAATGAGAAACAATTTTTTTGTGATGAGTGGTTAACAAAAAGTAAAGTAAAACACAGTAATACACTACTGTATTACCTTGGGATTGTGGAAAAAAGTTACCTCTGACTGAAGAAATGAATTGGCATTATCAGTTGCCCTCATGTTAAAGATTCCATATAAACTCTTTTGCAACAGTAAAAAAATCGAAAAAAACTGTTTACTAATTAACAAAATAAAAAAATTGAAAAAAAGAATAAAAATTGAAAAAAGGGAAGTTTCTTTTGTCTTTTTATCAAACATGGTGATGATGAAATTACAAAGTTTGTAACAGTAGTAGGAGATCAAAATATTGTTCACTAATTCCTATAAACATGCAATAATAATAATAATCCAAAGAATAAAACAAAATTATTATTTAACTTAACCCATGAAATATTGATTGTCCTTACCAAGGTGTTTGGTTGTGATTATGTTGATCATTTTGTTGCTGTTGTTGTTGTTGTTGCTGCTGTTGTTCAAAAGTAGCTGATGAGTGTTGGTTCATGTGTCCAAGCCCTGCCATGTTTAGGAAATCCTTATGAGAAAATGATCTCAACCCCAAGAAGTCTCTAGTCAGCCCATCATTGCCACCACCACTACCGCCTCCGCTACCATTGAGCTGTGACGGCTTTGTGGCCATCATAGCTTGATGGTGGAAGTCTCCAAAGGCGGAGGCCGAGTCAAATCCACCACTTACTGGTGGTCCAAAACTTGACATCATAACGTCGTGCAACATGGAGGATTGTGCCTCGGTCATGGCTTGATTATTATGTTCTTGTGGAAACCCTTGGTTGACATTAGTTAGTCCACAAGTGGTACTATTATTCGATAGTACTACTTGTTGTTGGTGGTGTTGTTGTTGCTGTTGGTGTTGATTACTAACAGTCACCCCCATCTCTGCCGCCTTTTGCAAGAGGGCGGTAGCAGACATCTGGGGGTGAGCTGGAGCTTGAAACTGCGACAATGTAGACCCCATATCGTTATTATTATCACTTGAACAACTTTGTTGGTCATAATGCGACTGCTGGAAAGGATACAAATGCGACGACATTGTCTGTTGTTGTTGTTGTTGCTGCTGCTGTGGTGGTGGAGGAGGAGGACATGCTAGCCAAGGCGGGATATCCGATCTTACAAGATTCGACACGTGGTGGTGATCAGGCTCCCTCTTAAGAGGAAATGATTGCAACAACTGGTGATGGTGATGATGATGATGATGATGTGAACTTAAATGAGGTGGAAGATTATTAATGTGAGACAATGCAGTAGAAGTAGTGATCCCTGCAATCACTCCTACAGCAGTTTGAGATGATGGGAGTGTACTAAGTGGGTTAATGGCTCTTGCACTCTCTTCTGCTAATGCATCACAAAATGCTCTGTGAGTTATGAAACTGTCCCTCCTGCACCATATATAACAAACAGAATAAAATACGCATTTTCGCGCACATATACATATACATATACATATATATAATTTTATGTTATCAAGTATCAACCTTAAAAACTTGTTGTTACAAGCAAAAAGAACAATTACAAAAGTTATATATGAATATGATGTATAGCATAATTAATGCAGTTGAGATAGTGTAGCACCACTATATTATTTCATTAATGGTTACTTTAATTTCTCAAGTATTTCTCTCTCATATTTACTATAAACTATTATGAGTACATTGATAATAGTTGTACAAATTTTCTATTTCTTTTGCACAATTTTACATTGATGAATATGATGATTTTTTTTTTTTCAAACAATTTTTCATACCAAATAACCCCACATGATAACTTTGCATTCTTTTCTTACAAACACATGCACACATTCACGGGCATATAATTGGCTTGACTCATGAAAAGATTTGCTTTCTTCAATCCCCAAAGACTAAAAAGGAAAATAAAGGGGTTATTCCTTAATTTTATATTAGTAATTTTAAATGTAATAAAAAAAAGTTTTAATAATTTGCTAATCCCAATACATGTTATTCAAAATGTAATAATGAGTGAGACATAATAATAAAAATCAAAAGTAGGATTCTTATGGTTGGGTAATTGAGTATAAAAAGTCTTAAATAATGTTTGATGTGAGAAAGGGTTTGAAGTTGATTCATCACTAATTGTAACTACAACTACAAGTACTATTTTGGGCTATTATTCACATGCAATCATATAGAGAGTAACCCATCTTGCATTCAGTCGTACTAAGTATATATATATATTTTTAACCTTCTAAAATTCACCGTAAAACTAAACTCAATCATCGGTTTAACTTTTTGGTCTCACAAAAATTTAACAGATGTATACTGCAGAGACAGATCGAGGAATACTATACCAATGCAGTGTTAAATTAGGATAATAACATATTAGCCACAAGAATTTAATTAGTGACATACAGCTTGACCACTAATAATTAGTAGCTTTGAAACTAAATACATAGTCAAATGCTAAATAATTTGATTAGATGCATGTAAAGTAGGTAGAAACTTAATTAAATTAGATTTAGAACTAATGAAGACGTTATCATGATTTGGCTAAATTAGATCAATATTCAAATTAAACTATAAACTATATATAATATACATAAAATGCAACTAACTAATAACATGAATATGAACAAGTTAACACTTTACTACTAGTGTATGTAGTGTGTACTTACCTAGAGAAAAGAGTTCCACAATCACATCTATATTCTCTTGTGCCACAAATCTTGGAGTGAGCTTTCCAATCAGATTGAACAGCATATTTCTTTGAACACTTCTCACATTTCCATTTTTTCTCACCATGCTTTCTACAAAAATGCTTCTTAATACCAGTTAAGTCACCAAGAGCTCTAGAAGGGTCATGGTGCACACAACTTGGCTCAGGGCACACATACACTTTTTTTCGAATGATTTGGTCTTTCGCCCTTTGCTTAAGCTTCCATGGTAGGTTATGACCTCGTCGATGAAGTTGAAGGTTTTGATCTCTTTGGAAACCTTTGTTACAGATCTCGCAAATAAATCTGTTGGTCGCTAGTAGACTCTTGGGTGATAGAGCTATCACCTCAGCATCTGGGTCTAATATACAATAACAAATATTATTAAATAATTAAACGTTATCTATCAAAGTTGGGTATTGGAGACCGTATATAATAATTTAAAAAAAAAAAAACCTCCGCATAGGGGTCTACCTGGGTTTCCGGGGAGACCTCTCTTTTTCTTAGCCGGTGGTGACTGTCCAGGAACTTGCTGCGGCGATGCGAATGACATGGTGTTGTTATTGGCGTTGGTGGTAGTAGTGGAAGAGGATTGATTATTATTGTTATCATTTCGAGCATTGGATGAAATACTTGTTTCTCCGGATATTGTTGAAGTCAAATTGGACATGCTTTCATCTAAGCCCAAACCTTTGATCATATTTGCTGAAGTAGTAGAAAAATGATATGATGAAGTACAATATAGCTTAATGGAGCATAGTAAAAAAAAAAAAAAAAAAAAAAAAAAAATGNNAAAAAAAAAAAAAAAAAAAAACACAATGGTAATAGTATATAAGTATTAATATGATGAATAATTCTAGTGAAACAATTGATCGAAAATTTTGAGTTGAGATCTAAAGAACCAAATCAAACCCTAATAATAAATATATAAAAGGAAGAATGATTGTTGTTATTATTATTATTATTATGGTTACTTCTTTGGTTTTGCTTTTTGTTCTTTTTGATGATCAAGATAAAAGGAGGTGAGAAATTTTTAAAATATAAGTAATAATAATGAGGTTTATTTATTTATTTATATATATATATATATATATATTTTTTTTTTTTTTTTTTTATAAAAAAATGGGAAAATCTTTNNTTTTTTTTTTTTTTGTATAAAAAAATGGGAAAATCTTTTGATACTTGCAAAGATGCTACAAACCAAGAAGATGAAACCAAAAAGAACATAATATAATTAGGCAAAAATAAACAAAACTGACCTTAGATGGTGTTTATAAAGATAGACAAAACAGCAACCACAGACAGAGATAGAGGAGAGAGAGAGAAACAAGTGAGAGAAAGTAGAGGAATGAAAGAATTGATGAGAGAGAAACAGATGTGGATGAGAAAGGGTAAGGGATTCCCTCCCTTTGTAAAGTCCACCACTCAAACTCATAAAAATTATAAATATTAATTATTAATAAATACTCTGTAAAATTATTATTTCTTCTATTCTTAAATGTTTACGATATTTTTTAATTTAGACTGTCTTTTTTTATTATTATTATTATTATTATTATTATTACAACTTTTTTTTATAAGTAGATTAGTTTATAGTAACATATATTTACAGTTCTTAGTGAAGGATACATTGGCTTGTATGCGAAACTCACTTCCTATGTAGAAGAAGAAGGGAGTAGTATATTACTACTACACTCCAAAGGGCTCTTAATTCAGACCCCTCTGAACTTGCACTTTCTGTCTTTTCCTTTGTTCTTTTCATCACTATTATCAAGTAGTAGTAGTAGTAAGTTTGTAAGTGGTAAGAAGTTATATTTCTCTGTTTAGTACTATATATAATTGTCTCATTTGAACCTATCAGTTTTACAGCCACCTCAATTGAGGAGCTTTGCACTTTCAATTTGAGTAATTGAAGTAGAATAACAAACACAACTTGTTGTATACTTCTATTTTAGCAAGTTGATGATCATGTATTTTCCTACCAATTTAGACTTTTCTTTTTATATGGAACCAATTGTGTATCCGTTTTATAATTTGAATTTGAATTGTGGTTATTGAGTAGCTGCATATAGAGGCTGAAGTAATTTTGTGCGACGGTAACAAATGGTGAATGAAAAGACTATATAAGTACGTATATCTTTTAATAAAAAAATACATAGTTATTATTTGAATAATGGTTATATATAGTAGTTGATACTTTAGAAAATACTAATGTTATCACGCACATTAAATTTCTTAAGTAGTTAAATAGTTGATATTAACTTTTGAATAGCGAATGTTATCACGTACACCATAAGTAATTTTTGGCCCAACTCTTACGCATAGCTAATGTTATCATACCATAAGTTATATATCTAGCTAGTTTTATAAAGACAAGTAGACAACGAAGCGCCAAAGGGTAGCTAACCAGGTGAGTTCTTTTCATCATATTTTGTTTTAGGGCATGTTTACTTCGTCTTAAAATCAGTTCAGTTCAGGTCCGTTCAATTCAGTTTAGCTCTTGTTTTATTTTGCTACTCATTAATTATTCATAAAAAAACTTTCAGTTCAATTAAGCTCCAATCAGTTCAATTGTTTTCAGTTGAAATAACAGGCCCTTAGTTGGACTTATCTTATTGTTTAACTTTAGTTATATTCCATATAATCTAAATCTAACTAGACTTGTTGACTTATATATCTCAAAAAAAAAAAAAGTATTTCTTTGAACTTACTAAATCTTACACCTTAGGTTAAATACAGAATTAATGTGGTAAATCTATTATTTTTAATGTCTAAAAATACATTATTATTAATATTTATATCGGCCTTTTTCAAACATGAATAATTTAATGATTGTTAATTGGTACGTACAAGATTACGTTTAATATATTGTGGAAGAGAGAAATTACAACTAATTATGTTATCCAATATCTTAAATACTTTAACATCTAATATAACAATAACATTCACATCATAACATGTGATGATGTCGATGTATCATCTTTAGGTGATTATCAATTGTGATGTCGTATTCGATTTATCACTACGTTACTTTTATTGTCATGAGGTATAGACCGTAATCTATGGAATTATTAACCCCATTTGGTTTCTTAAACCAATGGTAACTACTAACTAGAGTAATGTGTGCAAATTTAATAAGTCAAAATGGTCAACTATAAAACTACTTTTATTGTTGTATAATACTACTCCCTATTGGGTATTTAGTCAACTAAGGAGTAAGGTAAGTTTTTTGTTTTTTTTTTTGTTTTTTTAAATAAAGGAAGTAAGAGGTCATACAAGGGGTGATTAAAATCGATCTTATGGATCCTAGAGAAAAACTCAACTAATCAGGTGATTCCTTACCCTGATAGTTTATAAAACCTATTCCTGGACTTTAACTAGCTTAAGCTAATTGTTGAGGTCTATAAATAGTTTATAAACACTATCACACTCTCTACAGTAAGTTGTTAACAGTACAATTAGGTGTATAATGCTTTGTAACTCAATAGTTAAAAATGATTCGTAGTTTCGTACTGAGTAACAATATTAGATATAGCTGCGCCATACCGGCCAATTTCAAAGTATAAACTAACTTTCATTGTAGATTAGATTGATGTATTTTCAATATAGGATGATTATTTATAATTAGCATGTACAAGTTTGTTGGCAAATGTCAATTAAACAATACAACTAACCCTTGCAATGATATGCTGTGGGAATTATTCTTTAATTAAAAATAAAATCAAGGCGGATTGAATAAGTAATTTAATAATGTAATAGGAAGTGTGTATATCATATCCTTATATTAAGAATAAGTGAAAGCGTATCCTAATTTTTGTGATAGATGCTTAATTGGTGTGCATTTAATTTTACTATAATAGAGTGTTAAACCCTATGTAATTTCTAGTAGTGAGTTATCCAAAAATGATATATTTTTAATTCTAGTAATTAGTTAATTACCCTTGCTCCATGATATATCAAAGGAGGATTCTACTAAAAACCATAAACTTGTTGAAAACTATGAAAACAATATAAAAATAATAATAAAATAAAAATAAAAACTTATATATGAGGTTTATGCCAATTTTTCAATATTTATGAAAAGCGAGTAACTAATGAAGCATGTGCATCCTAAAGACTCTATATACCTTATGTGTACGGGTTTATTCTAATTTTACGGTGAAAATGGTTTTCATGTAATAAAAAATTGGGAGGGTTTCAACAATAGAAGGTCGTAGATGAGAGGCAATTCTTCATTGTTTTCATTGAGCTATCTTACAAGTCTACAGCTGGAGAAGGAGAAGTTCATTTGTTTTTCTTCATCACCAATGGCCCACGCGGATCTGAAAGGATAACAAACAGCATAATTGTCATTGCTTCTTAAGCCTCAGCTCAATTATATTATTCCCCACGACATGACTAAACTAATAATTAAGCTCTAATTAATACGACTAATTAAAGAAAATGAGGCACAATTTTGATTAGCCAGTAGTTAGTAAAAGCTGCTCTTTTAAGTATTCCAAGAGATTATAGGCTTGATTCTCATTATCCGTTTTTTTTGGCTCTCTAAAAACATACACACGCACAAAAAAAAAATAGTTAGTTACTAAAACATGCATGATGTTCAATCGGGTTGAATTAATTAGAGTAACTAATAGGATTTTTTTTGTGGATTCGGTCTATGTTTGAAGTGATTTTATGTGTGAACTAATAGTAACTGTCCGATCCATATAATATCTAATTAAGAATTATAAAAAATAATCATTTACAACAATTATTTTTTAGAATTTAAATAGCTATATTGCATATATATAAGGAGATAGTTCCTAGTCTTCTTACTCTAACGTCTAACAATAGCCTTGCTAAAACAAACAAAACAATGACTATTATTAAAAATGTTTGATTTGCTATAAGGTATGACCTATATATGACTTTGGTCGGGTCAATTAAGTCGAAAGGTTGAGTCAAGTGAATTGTTCTGTTTTTCCTCCCCTTTTACCCTTTATTTTAAAATTGTTTGGAGTTTACTATTAGGGAGTACAACATTTAATATTTATTTTGTATCACAACAGTTTGTTCAAAAATTTAATTAATTTTTATATATAAGTCAACTTATTGATCATGTCGTTTTATTGGATGCCTAATTAACTTTAAATTTTACATTAGAAAGGCTCTTTTTTTTTTTATTTTTTTTTATTTTTAAATGATTATAACTTCTTCATTGTTGGTTAGTTATTTTTCCTTTGTAATAAGCGAGGTTTTTGTTCGAAAACTTTGTCACGAGGACTCACGACGACGCCAATATACGGAATGTATGGTATGATTAATGACAAATTCTCTTCAATATAAGGTGCTATAAAAAGAAAAGGGGGGGAAAAAAGCTGAAAACTACATTGATATCATTACTCTTTACCTTCATCTCACTAATGAAGAAATGAGAGTGACATTTCAAGTCCATTTCAAAATATAAATAAATATAAAAAGATACTCCTAGTCCACATCCTCCCCACTCTAAAGTTTGCAGATTCATTGTAGTATATAATTTAATTTATATATGGATAAGTATCTCGGATTAAATTCTGAATTAGTTACTAAATATCAATAATAGCAAATTGAAATTTTTGAAAATACTTATTTCTCTATATGAATGCCGCAAATCATAATTGTCTCCTATATGCAGTGCACGAATATTCAATTCGAAATATATTGGTCTTATAGTCTAATTCAATTCACCAAAATCAGTCCTCGATTCATTGTGCTAAGATTTCATGGATACATTTACGGGTGCATAGCTTGAAACTATGGATTTATAATTAACAATAAGGATTCTTCATTGTGAATCCTATCAATCAAAGACGAAGAAGAATTTGATTTTCACATTTGATTATCATCAGCAGCAACATAATTTGTAATGGTAAGAAAAACAATATTGTATGGAGTACTACAAGAAAAATATGGTACATAAGGACAATTTAGCAATTTTGCACAAACTAATGGGCATGTTTGAATTTTGACTTTTGGCTTAAGTTGGTCAAACAACCAAAAAAATTGTTTGATTTTGTCTTTTTTTTACTAGCTGAAAAACTAGCTTTTAAGTCAAAATAAAACAAAAGGCTACTAAGAGAAGTTTTTTATTATTGGCTTTGCGTTTTTTAATATTATTAATATCTATTAATTATTAATAATTGTTATTTTAATGATAAATTATAAAAGTAAATAATTTAATTATTAATAGTTATCATTTTAATAATTATTTAAAATAATAATTATTGAAATAATAATTAATTATAACAATTATTAATTATTTTTGATTAATTATAAGTAATAAAAATATTATTAATAACTGCAATTCCCATTCTCAAATGACTTTTTTATTGTGACAAACGCCAAACATGTTTAAAGATACATTGATTGTCAAATGTTACTCACATATATATATATCCAGCCAAGTACATACCAACCACAATCCAAATAGGGCCAATACCACAACTCCACAAGATATTCATAGAAAATATTGTCCGATGTGGAGTAAAGCTATCATCTTGATTTTTTTAATTTTTTCTAAAGATACTACACAGAGTCTCATTGTGGGCATATACCAATGTGCAATGTCATAGTCTCACTCTCATGGAGAACATATATTGTCATTGCGGTCAAATTCTAACCATCAAAATAGTGTTCTTCATAACCATAATAAATTACTAAGTAGGTTTTTTTAGTACATAATGATAATAAATTTTCAATGATGGCGTATTTATATTTATTGTAAGTGTTCTATTCATATAATTGTAAATAAACTTATTTGAACTAAATCAAACTTAGTAAAATCTACTTCAGTTATAAATTGTACTTGGATATTTTCGTTCGATATAAACATTTCTTATTGACTCTATTCCAGAAGGTCCAAATCAAATCAAATTTACCTAGAATAAAATAAAATAAGGGGAACGAACGGTGTACATCATTGTTAAATGAAGATAATAATGTTTGTACACCAAAGTACAAAGTAGGAGTACCAAACTAGGAGTATACGTATTTATTTAAATTGCTAGGGGACCGTCAAGGGGGGATATAATTATGAAGACGACGACTTTGATAGTGGTCCGAAATTGAACTAGTGTAAAAGAAAATTTTGAAGTTTAGAAAGGAAATCATCTTTGCACTCAGAATCTTTAGTTGTATGATTGGTCCAGTGATTAGCTTGCTTTTTTGTAACATTCCTCCTTATTCTAATTTCATTTTTTTAATTTTACTACCACCTTTTTTGCAGTTACTACAATATATTAATATTTGTACTAAGACACTAATAGTGAAAAGTTTAAAGGGGTGAAAATAAAGTAGGTCTGACTAATTACTTTTGCTGAATTTTATACTTGCATAAATGAGTAAATGATCCAATGTCTTTGTTGTCCTATTTCATGTTGCGTGGAATGCGTGTTTGTCCGATCGATGGACTTGCTCATTTGAGTTTTTGATATTGTCTCCCCAATGTAGAATGATTTCGTTTTTAAGTTTTTCGAGGGTTGGAGATTTAAAGTTACAAAAAACTTAAGCTAGTTGATATCCATAAGTAATGAAACATTATATAACAGGTCTTTTGAGATATATAATTTAGAACATAATCTTATTTTACCGTCATTTTTATTAAGACACGTTTATTAAACACACACGGCTCACCTTGCGGAGTGTTGGTGGGGGAGGGACTTAACTTTGCAAGTGAAATTGGCCATTGTTAATTTGTTATAGATTTATCATACAAGTCATGCTAATTTCTTTCTACTTTCGTCCGATGACCTTTGATTTTTAGTTTTATTTGTAATTTGGTTATTTCCTAGTTCCTAGCTTAGTTGCTTAATTAATAGAATTACTGAACGTGGGCTCATGAAGAGAGTATAATGGAGGGAGGGAAGAGAGTAGTGTGTGTTAAACAATTGACCATCAAAGAGGATCTTATGAGATAATATTAGGAGGGAAAAAAATTAAAGAATAAAATAAATAAGAGGGAAACACTAAGAAACATACTTTAAAAAGTGAGGGAGTAATAGTTCCTTCCTCGGTTGAATGAAATCCAAAAAATATGAGAAATTATTGGGAGAGACTTTAGGCTTTTGGTCTTTCCAATAAAAAAGATTGCCTGATTAGTTCATGCATAATTATATTTTTTTAAGCTAATTGTAGGTAATTGGCATCAAATCATAATTTCATTTCATAAGGAAACATCCACAAGATATTTTTAAAGTAATGTTATTTTCATGTAATGAATAATTATAGATAATAATAATGTTACTAATACTAGACTAAGCTAGTAGTACTAATTAGCCGGAGCTATGTAGCATGGGTATTTCTGATGGATAGCCGTCCCCGAATCCGATTCGTCCTTGTATTGAGGACGATTTCAATTCTTCATGTTATGATTAGCCGTATCCATTAACAATGTTTTATAGATTAGCCGTTTTCAGTTCCCGTATCCGTATTCGTTTTTGACCCCGTTCACTACTCCATGCAACCTAGGGAGTTACCACTTCAGCTCACACAAACATACGTACAAAATAAGATGCATGTAAAATTAAAATGATCATGCGAATATATACATGCATAGAGCCAATCTACAAGTATTTTTCTTAATTTCAAAAAAGTTTTTGTCCCTCTTTCAATGTATACATTAGTTTCAATTTAATTTGTATAAGGAAGAGTTCATTAAGTTAGTTATAGTAAGACATGTGTGATGGTTGTTACTAGTTCACTAAATTTCAAATTTATATATGTAACTAACCACACCTGTCACTACCTTATAAATCTTAATCAATATTCATGATTGTTTAAACTTATTAGATTCTTATATATGAACAAAAATTTAGACGAAAAAAAAAACACACACACACACTTGGGTTAATTACACTTAGTTAGACATAATGGCCTAGTAAAGCAGAAATGGCCATTACTAGTCCACTATAATATAAATTCATACATCCGTAAATGACTAGCCACACATTTTATTACCTTATAAACCTTAATCTTATTGGTTTGAAGTAATGATAATTTACATACAAGTGAACAAAAATAAGCAAAAAGAACAAACCCATGATACCAATTACTACGTATTCAAGAATAAAACCTAGTTGAGTTAAGCTTGAGACTTTGAATTGGGTGTCACAGCTTCAATTAGAATGGTCTTAAAAGGAAATTAAAGTAACAACTAAGCTCATAATGGAAAAATTGTTTGATGCCCGCAAGTTGGGAAGTGTTTTAGGTGAAAACAAAATTGAGATTAAAAGGGAGCTTGAGTGTAGGCATTTTGTTGCTTATTAGGTCACCTGATAAATGATCCACAAATTGGCTATTTCAATGCTTCATCTATTGGACCCTTGTGGCATGTGACATATTCTATATTGGACCCACTATTTGGGTGTCTCATTGTGTTTGTTAGATAAGGCTTATGTTCATGCCTCACAGGTCAAGTGAACGGTAGTTCTAACAATGAGGCAACTCAGGTAGGCAACTTGTGTAACTAGGTCGGTAATGGCCGGACGTGGTAGGGGCACCAGGCTAAAAGCTCCGCGGTTATTCTAATTCTTATGTTTACGTGTTGGTGCAAGTCAGTATTATTTACATTATAAACTTACTTTGTGTATGGAGTCAATTAGCTTGATTTGAGCCTTTTAGAGTGTTTGGCACCACAAGTTCGATTCGTGTGCGTCCTATTACATAAGGCTTATGTTCGATACAATACTTTATCTAATTTGATTTGACTTAATTTTATACTTCCTAAAACAATACTTTGACTAAAGGTTTATACTAATATAAATATATGTAATATATATATATATATATATATGTATATATGCATAATTACATATATAACATGAATGTATCATTTCAACTAGGTCAAAATAGGTTGAGGCTAGAGGGATGATTTAGGTGATATAAAAAGTTGAATCAAGATAGTAGATTAGTAGGCTATCATAGCTCAAATTTTTATGTGGTTCAATTTATTCATCTCACACTCAAATTTTATTCTCTAATTATTTATAATTTAAAGAAAAAAGAAAGAAGGTAATGCCGGTCTTTAACACAATGTTAGTCAACTTTCTTTATTTTTTTTCGAAAATTGCTACAATTTTCATTTTAGTTGAACCGATAAAAAGATTTGAAAATGTATAGAAAAAATGGTGGACACTTGGCAGTCATTCGTTCAAATGTTGACATGTTAGGCTTGATTAATCAAACTGGACCATATTGTCACTAAGTTGCACGTGAATTGAAAATGAAATGATGATGATGATGGGTCGTTTGCTCGAATTCCCAATACCAAGGGGTTACAGTGGTGGGGAGATTTTTTTTTTTGGATTTTCATCCTAATTTTTGGGCTATCTTTTTGGGCTTTTGATACACTACAAAGCCCAATATTTTGTAACTTTCAGGCTTTCACCCCAAACATGCAATGGAAGTTGAATACAGAATCCAAAAATGAAATGTTGATGTAGCGAACATGTGTCCCTTCATAATAATTTAACTACTTGGAAAAGTAGGGCGGATGAGATTTAAAACTGAGATAAATTATTTTCATGTTAGAGAGGTAGTTCATCATAGAATTTTTATTCGAATATAATTAGGGATGTTAATGAGCTCGAGCATAACTAATCTTTCAAGGTTGTTATTTGAGCTTGGCTTGTTTAAATTTGCAGCGTTCATGCTCGATTCGTTTAAGCTTGTTTATGTTTCAAGTTTGAGCTCAAATCAAGCTTATGAGTAAACAAGCTTATAAATAAACGAGCCTTCAACATTTTTTTTTTAATTAGCCAAATAACTTTCATCTAGATCATAACACTTGGTCTGGCTACAATGTTTACATCGATCATAACGAGTTCACAATAAATCATCCTGTTTGGGCCAGGTCCAGATCCTGGGCCCAATATAAGGAAATTACCATTTTACCCCTAATAGGGCAATACAGAGGAAATTACTATTTTACCCCTAACAGGGACAAAAGACCCTCACAGGCACTCCCTTCGGAGGGATGTCAGATTATGACACTTGTCATAATCCCAATGGTCTGACAACTGTACTTTCGTACTATAAATATAGTACGATTTTCGCAGTCGAAGGTACGCTTTTCCTGATATTTCTGACAAATTCCCTAAAATTCGGATCGATTCTTCCAGCTTATTGACTTAAGCATCGGAGGGGCGTTCCCGGGAAAAACCCCCCGGGTTAGTCATCCTCTGCCTGTTTTGCAGGTCAGATTTAGTTCTCGAGAAACGTTCGCAGGTCCAGTTCAGACAAAAGTTCTACCAGGAACACATCCTATACCCAATAGAATCCTTCCTCTATCAATATATAAAACAAATGAATTAACAAATGAAAAATGAATTAATTAAACTTACAGAGAATCATGATTTTGTTTAGTCACTCCAGACTTTGGTTTCGTCACCTTCAAAATATAAGGTTAGTTTTAGATAAAACTGGAATTTTGGCCCGGGCAATGCTCCAGGTCGGCTACATTTATCAAATATGTTTGTTTGTTTGTTTTTCATAATGTATTTTTTGTTTATTGTAAAATTAGATTGCAGGGGTTGTAACTTGTAATGTGATAAGTTATTAATTAAAAAAAAAAAACTATAAAGGTTTTGGGATAAAAATAACAATGTCATAGTTTTGATGTAACTGAATAAATGTACAACTCAAAAACTCATACCATATGATTACAAGACTTTATTATCCATTACTTTGAAATATTAAACATTAAATTTATTATGGATTGGTGGAAATTTTATGAGTTCGTTTCTTAATAGCTAAGCATGAATTAGTGTATTTGCAAAACCATGTATAATACAGTATGTAAATTAATACTTTTATACTATGTATGAAATAAATTTATATGGCTTATTTTATATGGTATAAAAGTAAATAAATTTATTTTAAATATATGTATTATATTCAAATAGTATAAAATATGAAAAATCATTTAATAAGCGTCGCAATCTTATTGGTTTGACTTTTTGAAACTAAGAAAGAGACATGCAATGACATAATGGCAAGTGTAGTACGGCGTATGCAATGGTGCGAAGCATAAATTAGGAAGAAGGCAACAAACACAAGATACATACAACATTCCACTTAAATTATGTTCTTCCATACTAGTGTGCTACATGGAAGTGAAAACAAAACGAAATCATCAATCAAAACCTAGGTTGCACGGAATACTCGAAAACGGATTCGAAAACGAATACGGATACGGGAATCAAAAGCGACTACTCTGAAACATATTGTTAATGGATATGACACATTATAACATGAAAAATTGGAATCGTTTCCAATACAGGGACGAATCGATTCGAGGACGGCTACCCATGTTACATAGATCAACACTCGTTGGTAATAGACACACCGTCCTTAGCTGGAGGTATCCTTGGTTACGTAGGCGCATTTCTAAATCACGAAACATCAATCACAAATATTCGTCACGAAGCAATTTTAGATCAATAAATAAGTACACATATATTAAGCGGAAATGAATAAATATTATTTGCGAAAATAAACGACCTTATCCTTCTCTTTTTCATTTGTAACCTACCAACATCTGTTGATCCTCTCACATTTACCGAAATTTATTTCAATATTGGTGCAATTATGATATTTAACAAGCTAAACAATCACTGCCAAATATGATTATAATGGATAAAAATCACAATGAATGTCATTACAATGGTGAAAGCGTTGAAGGTAGCGGAAATGATGATATGGAGAATTGGAAACAAGTTTCCACTCATTGGACATGATACCATCTTCTAATGGGCCACCATGGCTTGCTCTAATGGGCTTCCATTGGTGACTCAAGACGTCTTCCGATCCTCAATCAATTGATTTAACCGTTCCATTCAAAAGATTATAAACAAGTACGATGATAATGGGTCTTCTCATCGGATTCCTCTAGATGGTGAAAGTGGTTCTTGTGGGCTCATTATTCCAAAAAATCTTCATTGATGGCGAAGATACATAGTCCATATTGCCTCGATCATGAAAGTGGGAAGTTCATTTCGTTGAGAGGCTTACATATAAAGCTCCATTTTAAACGATCATAAGCCTTCTCAAAAACTATCTTAATAGCCATCATGAATGAAAGAAAATGAATTAGAATAGATGTGTTTTATCAAAGAGTCACAACTCATGATAAATTCTGTAACTATCCATTCATTTTAATTAATATTAGTACGCATATAATTAAATTAAAAAAAATTAACGTAATTATAACAAACCTAATATTATTATCCACTATTTTTTAGTCTTCGGGGTCCCAGAAAAAAAAATTGCCAAAAATATTCTAGTATATTCGTTTAGTGATATATGAACGCATACTAGGAGATTTGGGGTTCAAAGGCCTTAAGAGGGACGATAACAAGTTTTTTATACGGTCTATGAAATAGCTATTTTCCCTTGTTCGGAACTGACCATAAGATGCATGATAATAGCCTTCTGAGGGTTGAAACCGATCATAGGGAGTGCTGTGGTGGTCCATAACACGCAGGGAAAAAACAAGTCAAAAATAAAATGGAGTCTGGAAAGACCCCTCAGGAGACCACAATCAAAGGTTATTATCCATTGGTTTTTTTTTAAAAAAAAAAATTTCCAGGATCTTGGGAAAAAAGTTGCCAAAAACTTTTTGCGGTGTCCATTTGGTTAAAATATTCATCCATACCAGATGATTTGGGGTGAAAAGTCTTTAAAAGGTACGATAATAGCAGGTTTTTATAGGGTCTCGAAAATAACTATTTTTTCGCTTATTTAGAAAAAACCATAAGAGGGATGATCATAGGTTTTTAGGGGCCGAAACCGATCATTGGGAGTCATGTGGTGGTCATTGTACACGGTAAAAAAAAAAGGGCAAAATATGAGGGGACCCTAGAAAGCCTCTCGGAAGGCCTCAATCAAAAGCTATTATCCGTTTTTTTTTTAGTTTACGGGGTACTAGAAAAAAGGTTGTCAAAACTTTCCAGGGTGTCTATATGATTAAAATATGAACCTAGACCTAACTATTCAGGGTAAAAAGACCTTAAGAGGGATGATAACAAATTTGTAGAGGGTCCCAAAAATAGCTATTTTTTCCTTGTTCGGAAAAGGCAATAAGAAGGATGATAATAGGTTTTTAGGGGTCGATACCGATTGAAAGGAGTCCTATGATGATCGCATGGCACGCGGAGAAAAAACAGAGTAACAATAAGATGGAAGCTGGGAAGCCTCCTTAGGAGGCCTCTATTAAATGCTATTATCCACTGTTTTTTGAGTTTCTAGGATCTGGGAAAAAAAGTTGCCAAAAAAATTCATCGTTGTTCATACGGTTAAGTTATGAGCCCAGACCAGGCGATCTGGGGTAATAAGGCCTTAAGAGGGACGATTACATGTTTTTATAAGGTCTTGAAATTTTGAAAATAGTTGTTTGTCCCTTATTCGAAAAATGTCATAAGAGGTATAGTAATAGGTTATTAGGGGTCGAAAATGATCGTGGGGACTCTTATAGTGGTTTATAACACGCGGTGTAAAAACAGGGCGAAAATAAGACGAGGTCAAGGAAAGCTCTTCGTGAGGCCTCAATTAAAGGTTATTATCCACTGTTTTTATAGTTTCCGGGGTCCCGATAAAAAAGTTGCTAAAAAATCTTTTTGGGGTGCCTGTATGGTTAAAATATGAACCCATACTAGGCGATATATGGTGAAGAGGCCTTAAGTGGTAAGATAACGGGTTTTTACAAGGTGTTGGAAATAGTTGTTTTTTCCCTTGTTCGGAAAATTCCATAAGAGCTATAATATTATATTTTTCGAGGCTAAAACAGATCGTGGGGAGTGTTGTGGTGGTCCATAGTATGCGGTGCAAAAACAAGATGAAAATAAGAAGGGGTATGGAAAGGCCCCTCTAGAGGTCTTAATAAAATGTTATTAACCACTTTGTTTTTAGTTTCCAGAGTCCCGAAAAAAGCTGCCAAAATTTTTTAAGGGTGGTATCATTAAAATATGAACCCAGAACAAACGATTTAGGGTGAAATATCCTTAAGAGGGATGATAACGTATTTTTGTAGGGTCTTTGAAATAGTTGTTTTCCCTTGTTTTAAAAAGGCCATAAGAGGGATAATAATAGGTTTTAGGGGCTGAAACCGATCGTGGGAAGTCCTGTAGTGGTCCATAGCATGCAGTGTAAAAACAAGGCAAAGATAAGCCGAGGCTCAATTAAAGGCTATTAATTTCTTTTGCCATTCTGCCAAGTGCTAAGTTCATAACACGGTGTAAAAACGGGGCGAAAATAAGACGGGGGCCTGGAAAGTCCATTCGGATGGCTTCAATTGAAGGCTATTAATTTCTTTTGCCATTCTGCCTAAGTGCTAAGTTCCAGCGTATGGTTTTTATAAATATATATGTATTCATATATATCCAAAGAATAACTTAGACTCAAAACAAGCCTAAACGATTTGATCCATTTAGGCTTGCACACATATAAACAAGTAAAATCATTCTCAATCATCTATGTGGGATAACAATTCCTTTACACATTTAAGACTACTCTAATATATAAGTTAGGTTGCATAAAAATGAATACTAGTATGGGTAAATACACAAAACCACGAATATGCTATTGAAAGATTGAGGATACGGGTACATGGAAGAAAACAATAAGAGAATATATAAATATAAATTTAATAAAACATAGAAGTAGATATCAAATTTGGTGATAATAATACGGTTATTAAACACATTACTTAAGCTACGTTGAACACCACTAATTCTCCCAAGATGCCTCTTCTTTCTTCTGAATATATATACCCTGTATATTGTGAAAAACCTATTTGCTGAATTTTTGTAATTCTTCCGAGAATTTTCAAAGGAAAGGTACCAAAGGATCGGGCCAAAGCTTGGGTTAATTTGGTTCTCAAATCCTCAAAATTAGGCTGGGCCTTATGCCAGGCCCAATTATTATAATACTCGTTTAATTTTTGGAAATAGAAAGGCCAAACAGCCAACAAATAAACTACTATAATTCTATAATACACCGTTGGTGGAGCACAATAAGTCAATAACTATAACACGAAGTATGCAAATACATCCTAGTGCAGTTGTGCTATGTTCTGGTGAACTTATTTTCATTCATTTAAATTAATTATCAGTGTAAGTTGGTTCAATTTATTAACTTCATTTCACTTCAATCTTATTTGGAATAACTCTTGATGAGCCAACAATTTAGCGATGTTCAACTCAAAAGAACACAACTTGTTTTTAGAGAAGAGGAAAGGGGTTGGCGACTTAGGCTATGATAGTTGTATAACTTAAAGCACATGTTCAATTGATTAACTACGAAGAATAGTCCAACCGACCCACACTTGAACCCAAATTCATGCATGCTAATTTGAAAATTAACAAATTACCGATGACATCTTGCACCCAGACCCATAGAATGAATAGAATTATGGAAATAGTGAAGACACAAATCACCAATAGACATGGATGGTTCTAATTATCGTAGTAACTATCTTGCTTATATAAAATCAAATCATAAGTACTGAACAATTGAATCTGACCTGAGATTAAATTATTATCATGGAGGTACCTATGATACGTTCCTATGTTATAAAGTTGATCACCATCGTACAATCAGTCGCATCTTTTGATAATATATTCATTTATTTAATTATTTAAAGCTAGTTTTTAGCTCATTTCCAATTAAATTAAAAAACAATTTTATTTGTCTTTGGTTGCATAATATAAAATGTCTGATCAACCTTGAACAGATTATAAGAATTCTTTTTTAATTTTTTTTCCTAATGTCCAAACCTACCCACTTTAAAGAACGAATCGGACCGAGCTAACCTCTAGATTTTAGGTTGCTATTTATACTACTTTATTTATTTTATGTATTGTGCACAAGGATACAATCACTAGGTAGATGTCGGTGATTAGTTTTTTCATGTTCCATGCAAGTTTTATGTCAATGTTTTGCTTTTGTAGTGTAGCCGGAAAAAGGGGTCATGCCTAAACGGGATATTGTTTTATTTCATGTGAGAAGTTGCACAAATTTGTCCCTTCACACACGTGAAATATCCAGTATCCTATCTAGCTATTAGCTTAACGCATACTATTATGAACTTGTGATGGACATTTTTTTTGGGTTTGTTGATGTGGCCCTTTTCTCCTTAAATGGTAACATTGACAAAAAATTAAACACTTCAAAAAAATTAAAAATAAAAAAAAAAAATGGCCGAAAATTCGCCACCTATTGATAATCCAAATAGAGACATAAATAAAAATCCAAATACCGAAAAATTGGACTTTATTTTTGTAACATATAGGACCACATTAGTAAAAACTAATACAAACAACATTAAATTCCAAGTATTAAGAGATGTCATCTGAATACTCAAACTAACAAAGATACATAACATGCACACAAATTCAATAATGCAATAATGTAGCTATAAACAAGAATAGGTGTGAGCGATGGTAGCCATGGAACTCTTGTTCATTTGCCTCCGTACGAATGAGGGTAAGGAAAATGCTGCGGTATGCATCTGGGGAAGACAAAATGATACAAAAAATTAATTATAAGATAAAAAAAAAAAGACATTAACATAAATAATTTGAAAATAGAGTAGAAATTAAACTTGTGAATCGAAAATTTTATACCTCAGAGTTATAATATTTTAAAGGCTCCTTTGCTATCCCAGAAATTTCATTTTCGTCTAAAGGATTAATTGGGTGCTTGAAGTCCACTTCAGGTCCTTCAGTGGAGCAAAGCATGTATCCTATGATGCCACTAAAATTTACAAAAACACACTCATGTTAGCAAAAATAAATAAAACGACATACTCCATACTTTTTTTAGATGCAACTTAATTTTAGATATATTCTGTGAGTGATAAAATATTCAAAAGTTACGACTATATAAAATTAAACAGATCAGAGGCCGGGAGTATTGACATTTTTAATAGTTCAAATACCTACATCAACATCAAAACATGTTGTAATTCGGCTAATGTCATGGTTTCCGACAATGCATTAAATAAATATTCAGAGGGTCGATTCATAGCAATTTAATTTTGCAACATGAATTGAAATTATAAGTGTAACCCTAGGAGATATCTAAGTACCGCACTACCTTTTGTACACAGGGACACTGCCCCAAGCATAGTCGACAGATCCTTTGAAAACTTTGCGACATGTAGTGATAATACTATCAAGTTCGAATTCGTCGTGCCAAAAGCTTTTTGCTGAAGCACATAGCACACCTCCAGGACGGAGGGTCTTGGCCACGGTCCTCAAAAAGCCTTCATCGGCTGTCATTCTTGCACCAGGCCCTACACGATATTCGATCCATTCATTCCAATATGCTTGATATACAAAGTTATGTTGCCTCTTAGTTTTCTTTTCGAAGATACAATAGCGATATATACATACCCATCTCTTGAAATGCATCCAATATCACAACATCGTAAGTGCCTTGAGGAATAGACTTTAGGAAGGACACTCCTGTTAACGAAAGGATTAATATTGACACTCTCAATTTAGTTATAGGAACATAAAAAATATGACAACACAAATTAAATTTTTATGTTTTTCTCACATGAAGAAGTGTCCATATTAAAGTATTAATTTCACTTTTCGCTAATAATAATTTAGATAAAATCTTCAAAAATGCATGATACCCATGAATTTAAGCATGTGGTACCAATCAACTTACCATCACCGATATGTAACGTCACTCGAGGGTCCTTGTAGCCAATTGCTATGTCTGGGAACATAGTTGTGTACACCTGAAACCACATTATTACTAAAACCATCACCTAACTACCTAAATAGTTTTTGTAAAGGTTAAAAGTTTTTTGTTAAAAAAAAAAAGTAAAAGCAGTGTATACACCGTATGAAATGAGTAACTGAGTAAATGGGATATTGAATCAAAGATACTTCACATTTTCGTCCTATATACACTTATCTACCTGCATGTCTGACCATGTAAATAAATGTTGAATTAAAAACTTTTTTGCTTGAATTTTATTGAGCGTAAACTCTATAAGAAATTTGTAATGTTGTTGTTTTGTCCGTAACTGTTTCGGGAAAAAATAAGTCATATGACTCTCACGTAGGTCTCCAAGTCAATGTCATAAACGGCATGGGCAGATCTGAATTGAAAGTAATCGAAAATAATATACCGTATAAATACAAACTCATAAATTGGTCAAAAAAAAAAAATGAATTAATTGAAATACAGAGCAATATATGAAGTAGGAACTTATATTATTTAGAGTGCCATTTATTTCGTTTGAGTTTAATTGAGTACTTCACTTCATTTCACTTAATAGAGTAAGCGATGTTGGAAACCAACAACTGTAATTAGTCATCATAACTCATGAAAGTATACAATAATGATAATACTTGTGTGATTCTCCCACAATGATAATATCTCAGTGATTTCAAGTGGATCTCCCACAGTTCACAAATAGTTGATCTTTCGATACATCATACACATACGTGTTTGTATTTAGGGTATGTTTACTTCACCTGAAAACAACTGAACTGAACTGAATCAAACCGAAAGTTTTTTTTTAAAATGAAGGATTAATAATAAGTAGCAAAATAAAAGAAGAGCTGAACTGAACTGAATTGAGCTGAACTGAACTGATTATAAGCTAAAGTAAATAGGCCTTTAGTGCTCGTGCAGTCGTGCTAGCCTTTGGGGACAACTTTGCTAAAGTCTTTGTTGGATTGTGTAAATTAAAATTCCTTTGGATTAGATTATATATATAGGGTTATAAAGGTATTAACTATAACAATGTTAGAAAACTTGACATAATAAGATAATATTTATAGAATAATACTCATTACTCGAATACTTTTAGCATACTCAATTTATTCAATTCACAAACAAGTTTATTTGAAATTTATAAATTAATTCACCTCTACCAACAGCTCGTCAAGTTCACATATGTCAATTTGTTCCAAGGAATGATGGCGAGATGCTTCACGTAAAATTCCTCCATCTCCGCCTCCAATCAACAACAACTACGGTGAAGCAAAATTAACAATATATATTAATAATTATGCATCTAATCTGCATTTTCTTGAGTGATTAAAGAATATACTACATTCGTTACAAATATAAATATAAAGAAGAGGTAATTAAAAACAAGATAAACCTTTTTAGGATTAGGAATGGAGCAAAGAGGAAGGTGTGTTAACATTTCTTGGTAGGCCCACTCGTCCTTCTCACTTAGCTGAAGTGAGTCATCAAGGATCACTATCTTCCCATACTTTGCATTCTTTGGACCCAAGACATTCATAACATGCAAAATTAGAATAATTAATAATATTATATAGGAAATATATATAATTGTAATTAAGCAATATGATAAGTAATTGTGTGTACATTATTTTAAAAAAAAAAGTTATAATACCTCAAATATGAAAAAATCTTGGTATTTTGATTTTCCTGCAAATAATACTTTATCCACTTTGAACATGTGTGTCTCATCTGCAAATCATTTAGCAAAATAATATACGGAGTAAGTAATTATAATTATTATTACTAAAGCCGCTGTCACTACAACTACTTTCCTTCCCAATTCATCTTCTTTTTCCTCCTAAACCATTGTGTTCAGCATTCATTTTTTCTTTTATTATAAAATTAAAAAAAAAAAATACATTAGGTAATTTACCACCAAAATTGTGATCCATAATGATAGAATTTTAGAGCTATCCCTTTTTATATTATAGAACTAATATTATTATACAATGCAATTAAACTTATATCTTTTAAGCTGCGCACCATTAGGAATTATCTTATAATGATAATAAATGGGGTTTAACTCAACATGTTGATTTCTTACCCTTATTTAGTACTCAATACCATTTTTATTTAGGACATATACCTATTTGTGATTTGAACACGGGGTATAGATATATTTATCACAAAGTATCAGTTTAAAACATACTTTGATATAAGATAATCATCAAATATTATACGGAGTATTATATAAAGTAAGACTATAATTGATAAATTGATTGATGGTTTACTAGTATAAAAAAAACAATAATGATAAAATAAAATAAAATTCAGTTCTCCGTATTACGTACTGCGGTAGAAATAAACTTCTTGAAGACCAACGTTGAAAAAAAAAAAGACTCCTCATTATGTATGTGATCATTAATATAGCTACCTCCATCACTCCCTTTTCGTATTAGAGTGAGACTCAACTACAAGAATGCACTACTTATTGCACCAAGTCACTGCACCGCAATCTATGGGTCATTTAGGCCCTGATTTCCTCATCTAAATTTTATTTATTTTTAGTATATGTTCAATTCACTAAAAATAAGTTAATATCAGCAAAAATCAGTTTCAATGATATTAGCAAAATTAAGTTCAGATCAACAGTAAAAATAATTTTAGATCAACAAAAATAAGTTGTCGAGAACATGACCTTTATTTTAAAAATCATATCTGACAATAGATGATAGTGAGAGTGAGGGTTAAAGTTTCCCTTCTAATATTCTAAATTCTAATAATTCCTAGCCTCGAGCACTCAAAAAAAAAAAAAAAAATCAAAATCTGTTATCCCACAATTCAAGTATCAAACGACTCGCTCTAATTGGTCGAAATCAATAATATTTTTAAAGAATTTAAATTAATTTTTTGTTTTATCAATATGATCAAGTGGCGCGTAAGTGGTATAGACTGTATGAGATAACAAATTTCGATAGTTTAGAAAGCTGGCCAAATGAACAAACAAGTAGATCATGAATGGCTCAAGAGATAGTCACAAGTAGTTATTACCAGGCCAAAGGTCGGAAAAATGCGAAAACCACCCTGGAACCATAGTTTCTGGGCGACTTTCAACAGCAGGAGTACCTCTTTCGACCGTAACTTCTTGTAATAGTGGTTGGTCTTTCACAACCATATCATTTGTGGCTTCGTCACTGGAAATAAGTTGTTCGATTGCCATTTTTCGACCACTATTACTTATACTTGTAATATACTTATGGGAGTTGTTATTTTGTATCCTTGAAGTTGGCACTTGAGATGGCAATTGGCAGACTATGTTTAAGGTCCTTTTATAGAGCCAACTTTGGTGCATTTACTAATCACTTCATTGCTTCTCATTTTGTCGGCATAAACTTGGGGACCATTACAATTGAACAACCATTATTCGAGGACATAGTTAATTTGATGGTTAAAGCTCATGCACATGTTTAATTTATTTGTCACGCCAGGTTACCTACGGAGCTCTTAAGATGGTTAGGGGTTGGGTCACGCCAACCCTAAACTAGCCTGCCAAAAGTCTGCTTGGGCCGGTTAGTCTCGCTCAACCCATGACTCAACCTAGCCTCCTAGGCAACATATATATATGTCGTGGCTCATGGGTCGAGATTTTCCAAATTCCAACCAAACTCATGACTTGACCTGCTTGTCTAACCCAACCCATTTAACCTAAAGTCCTAAACTACCAACTTGACGTATCCTGTAAAATTTATCACCTAGTCAGTGTTGGGTCTTGCAAAAAAATATTTGGGGGAGTTAAGGTTTGATCCCCCAACTTTTTGGTTATAAAGAGTAATTTATCACTAGATCAAACTTTTTATAAGAATAACTAAGACTAGTTATTGTATGTAATCAATTGCTCAAAAAAGATGGGGGTGGGGTGTCAAACCCCTAAAATCGTTAATCTAGCCCAATCTGACCCATGAACCAACCAACCTAATCCAATGACAATCAACCTAATCTAGCTCAACACCTCAACCAAATTCGTCAACCCACCTTAAAACTACTAGGCGTTATTTCATGAACCAGTAACATTATTAATTTCAATAACTCTATATTATTACTTTATTATTTACTATATTGCCTCATTGTTTAATATAATTTTTTTTCATTATTTTATAATAAATAATGATTAAACAAACCTTTTCTATCCAATGAGCCTATAAAAAATCCAGCCAATCTTATTTGTTTCTTAGCCCGCTTTCTTGTCAATATACTACGTATAAGAAAAACATAGTCAAATGAAACAACCTTGTTGGGATTTTTGGAGAGATGTGTCAAATCCTTACGTTGGGACTTTTGGGTTTATGAAGGGGTTGTTTCGGTTTGAGAAGGACACACCGAAAATCCAAAACTTATTTTCTCTTCTTCCTCTCTTTTGTTCTGAGCAAAATTCATAAGTTACATATGTTCTTTTTTGATTGCACAATTCGAAGAGCTGATGTATTAAATCTTGGGGAGCAAATATTAACATTCGATGTCACATTGTCGGGGTGAATTTTGCTTCAAAGAAAGCATTTAATCACGTCACAACATTGCTATTATGAACACAGCATGCAAATGCCTACATCTCCCCAATGGATAGATAAGTTACCACTAATTCTACTAGGTAGATAAGCGACTACTAATGCACATAAATAATTAAGGAAATAAAGTAACTCAACGTTATAGGGTGATAACTAGTGTAGTTCCCGTGCGATGCACAAATTACAAATTTGATTGATAAATAATTATTTTATCTTGATAATTGTTTAAAAAAATATTTGTAGATTATTTGTATTTTTAAAACAAATAATAAGTATATAATTTATGATATTACGAGTATGATTCATTTAAAACAATTATATATAAATTATCACATGCTGATATTTTTATTATTTATTTCATTCGATTTAGTCATGAAGATAAATGTCATCTAACAATTTATTATTTATAACTCTATAAATAACTTAATTTTGTTTATTAATTTATATAAATTTTATGAAATCCAGAATTATTGTGGATAATAACTTTAAAATGATAACTTCAAACATGCTATAAAAAAAAAATCAACTAAATGATATGGCTACATTCATTACTAAAATTAAAATAAAAATTCATTCTCACCAATAGATTAAGAAAAATAGCAAAAAATATGCATGTACTTTCTCCTTAACTAGTTTCTATTATATGTTATCATTCCGATTGTTATATAACTATAGTGTTTTTTTTTTTTGAAACTATTGTTATTCCATGCAATAGTTTTATATTTAAGCTATTAAATTCACATGCAAAATTGTTGATAATTTTTAATATTATTAAAATTATTGTAATTTATTAAGTCTCATTGTTATCCTTTTCAAATTATTGGAACACTACAAGCTAGAAAAACGTTGATTAGCAACGGAAACTTTCCGACGGACCAAAATTCCGTCGGAAATTCTAGATATTTGCGACGGAATTTTGGTCCGTCGGGATTTTGTGACAGAATTTTCCCGTTTCCGACGGAATTTTTAAAAATTGTTGAATGAATTAAAATTTTTTGATAAAAAAATAATTAGCGACGGAAAATTCCATCGCAATTTGAAAAAAGTTTTAAAAAAAATAAATAAATAACCTACTCAACCCTAATATAAAAGGGTGTTTGGGTCCAATTCTTTTCACCCTCTCTCTTCTTTCGGGCCTATTTACTTCAGCTTAAAATAGCTGAACTAAACTGAATTGAACTGAGCTGAAAGTTTTTTATGAAGGATTAATGAATAGAAAAATAAGAGAAGAGCTGAACTGAACTGATTTTAAGCTGAAGTAAACAGGCCCTTCATTCGGCTGCTCTTTTTTCTCTCTCTTCTTTCTTCTCTTCTTTCTCCCGTTGCCTCCTCCCTTCTTTCTTCTTTCTTTTCTTCTGCTCTTCTTTCTTCCACTTAATTTCTTTTCTTTTTTCTCCCTTCTTTCTCCCGTCGCCTCTTCTCTTCTTTCTTCTTCCGTCACTCTCTCACAACCACCACCCTACTCACCTCTCACACAGCCACTACCCTACTCACGTACTCCCAACCACTACCCCACCGTCTCTTCGCCTTCTTTGATTTTAAGGGTGAAGTTTGACCATAAAAACTAACCCTAGATCTAGGGTTTTCATGATCAAATTTCACCATTAAAATACATTTGCATGATGTTGAAAGAAGGTACGTGTTTACAACCTTTGTTTTTTTTTTCGTTTCTTTTTTTTTTTTCCTGTTTTTTATCTTACAATTTTTGTTGTTTTTGGATTTTGGATTGTGGAAAAACGTTTGTTTTTTGTGGATTGTGATTATTTGGGTTTGATTTAGTGTTGGTGGTTTTGGGCTTAGGTGATGGTGATGGTGAGATGGCTGAGGGTGTGTGGATGTGGGTGGGTGGATTTTTAGGTCTGGGTTTGGACGAATTTGGGTGAGGGTTAGTGGGTGTGGTTGTGGGTGGGTGGGTTTTTTGGGTCAAAGTTTGGGCGAATTAGGCTGTGGGTGTGGGTGGGTGGGTTTTTTGGGTCTAACTTTGGGCGAATTAGGCTGTGGGTGTGGGTGGGTGGGTTTTTTGGGTCTAAGTTTGGGCGAATTAGGCTGAGGGTTAGTGGGTGTGGGTGGCTGGGTTTGTGGGATGGTAGAGTTCAGTAGGGGTGTGCAAGAAAACCCGGCCCGATACCCGCACTACCCGATCGTTAAAAATGGGTAATTTTGGGGCTAAAAACAATTTTTATAAGTCGGGTACCCCGCATACCAGGTACCCAAAAAAATTCGGACCGGGTACGAGTATCGAGATTTGTTGTTCCGGGTACCCGATACCCGATTCATTTTTTATATTTTTATTTTTCCTATTTTTTTTAGTTTAGCTTTGTTTTTCTAATTTTTTTGGTTTAGCTTTGTTGTAATTCTTACTCCCATTTTTCTTATGTAGCTTTGATTTTTCTATTTTTTCTTTTCTCTTTATTTTTAATATTTTTGCTTTTATGATTTTTTTCCTTTTCATTTTACTAATTTACTATTTTTCATGTCTTAGTGATGGACTATGTTAGTATGTTGCCTCTTTATTACTATGAAGTGGTGTACTATGTATTTTATGTTTTTTCTATGTTCATTCTGCTTTCACTCTTGTTAAAAAAAAGACAAGTTATTAATTTGAAGTAGGAGCATAAATATTCTAATTTGTCCAACTATACTTTACTTGCTTGAAAAAATAGTAGGAAAATAAAATTGCGGGCACCCGCTTACCCGAGCCGCTTATTTCGGATATCTGAAATTTCCGAGTAGGTCTCGGGTAATAAAATTAACTACCCACTTTTGCACACCCCCTAGAGTTCCGGGTGGGAGACGGGTTGGGGGTTGGGTTTGGGGTGGGTAGGGGTTATTGGGTCTGGGTGGAGGACGGGTCTGGGCGTGGTGGTTCGTTGAGGTGGTGGGGTGGCTATTGCTGCTTTACCGCCTTTTTATTATTTAATTATTTAAAAGGTTTGGTTTTATTATTTTACAAATCAAAAAATTCAGGTAGTCGGAAAAATGTCGAAATTCCGTAGTTTTCGACGAAAACTCTTGTTTTTCAACAACCAAAATTCCGACGGTCATTTTCCGACCGAATTCCGTCGCAAATGCTATTAGCGACGGAATTTTTCCGTCGAAAATGACTATTTTATTGTAGTGGAATCTTGTGCAGTAGTTTTATTGTTGAACTATTAAAATCGCTTGCAATAATATTGTTGATGCTTTTTGAATATTAGTAAAATTCATATTATTAATTACATCTCAATATTATCTTCTTAAAACGTTATCATGTACAATAGTTTTATATTTGAACTATTACCTTGTGAAACTATGCAAAAAATAGGTTATTTGTTTATTTATTTATTTTATAAAATGGGAATATGCAAAGTAATAATATTAGCTCCCGTGCAATAGTAGTAAATTAAATGAAACCATTTTATTAAAATATTACCAATAACATTAGGGGGACTAATTTAGTTGTTTGTAGTTTGTTCGTTTTAAATACATTGTACAATAATCATTGAAATTTCGTGGAATCGTTTTTTTTAATTGATCTGCCATTTGTTACATTTTGACTTATAAAGTTATATACTCATCTTTATTTGATTGGTTAATATCGTCTCTCAAAAGCCGTCTCTAGCTAGCTACTCGCAAGACTTGTGCTCTACAAAATTTATGAACAATATCATACAGAGAAATAAAAATAATCTACATCATAAATTATTTAATTATAGAAATCAATGAAAAGACAAAATTATAAAATTACGAAAAAAGGTCATTTTCTTTAGTTTATACAAAGGAATATACAAAGTAATAATATTAGCTTACATAAAATAGTTACGGAGTAGTATATTTAAACAAAATGACATGAAATCACATTACTAAATTAAAATACTCCGTTTACCAATAACATTAGGAGCAAAAACTAAAATTCTGCTTATAATTAATTACATCTCAATATTATCTTTATTAAACATTGTTGTCATGTCAATAATTTTAAATTTGAACAATTAAAATCACATGCAACTATTAAAAATAGGTCATTTATTATTTTTATAAGAAAATATGAAAGTAATAATAGTAATATTACATTAATTCTTATGTAATAATATTAAATATGATAATATTTTGGACCGACAACATATAGATTCCTCTTGTTTGTGTTAAAATTATTTTGAATAATTTGTTCATTTACATCCTCTAATCGCTACCTTAAAACATGTGCAAATAGTAAGTGTTGTAATTAATATGGAGAAGAGGAAGTATAAGTTTTTGTATTAGTAACTTTATATATTATAAAAGAAAAAATTAAAATTTTGTGTAAAATATATATTTTTTAAAAACTTTAATAATATTGTTAAAAATTAAAAAATATCGCCGCATGCACGTTGAGCTGTAAGCTATCATTATATATTACTCCATCTGTTTTTTTTAGTTGCATCAATTAAAAATTTTGTCTCATACAAATATTACCCAATTATTACAAGTTTACCATTAAAAAACGGAGATAGTATATCACAGCACCAGGGCTTTCGCTATTAGCAATCGATTTTTGCATGATAACTTAGAAGGGGGACACAATGCCACAATGGCCCATGTCATTGTCCAATAAATTCCAGCTAAATGGGAGTTTGGACCACAATAATTATGGTAAAAACTTTATTACTACTTCTTAAAGCACATGTATTAATTGCACTATAGTCCTAAGTAGAATAGACATTCTAACGATTAAATAAAACAGTCGTCTCCCAAGTGGCCATTATATAAACCATTAACCAACAAGCGACCCAAAATACTGCCAAAAAGAATAAGTGATCCAAATTATCATCAGTTCATCACACATGGATGGTACTAACTAAACCAAAACCTTTATCAATTATTCAAATAAAATAAAAGGGAAAATAAAAATCTTGTTTGAGTCCAGCAATATTTTTCTGAGTTGAATTTGAAAAATAATAATACCTCGCATAAACTTGAAAATAAGTTTAAAAAAAGTACTTCCTCGGTCTTTTTTTACTTGCTATATTAGATTAAAAAAGCTCTCACAGTTTTTGGTCCAATGTAGCAAGTAAAAAAAAATTGAGGGAGTATTAGTTTTTATTTCAAAATTTTAAAAGATAATGAAGACTTTGACTAAAATTTACAAATGGATAAAGACCGATTGGTACTACAAAGTCTATGTATGTACGATTGTGCTGTATACATCCTTGAAAGTTGAAATTTGTATCAGTTTTCATTTGGTGAAATTTCATAATCTTGTATTATTAATAGTTATAATTGTCATTTTTACTGTTTTGTTACACCTATTACATTATATTGAATTTACAGTCATCCCTTTCTAGCCCTACTTTTTTTCACCCGGCTCCCAACTGTCAAAGGTCTTAAATATTTTCATTGATTTTTCTTTCTACACATATGTTTCTTCAACGTTCCTCAAAATATTGGACAAACATTTTGCAAAACCAAGAAAAAAGGACTACGTACTAAAGGTATCGGTTACCCTACATAATTTGTTGATTTAGACGTCTGACCCATCATAGGCATTGGTCTATCTGGCCCGGATAGTGTATGTATTGTCTAACCACCTTCTCATGATCATCCACTTATATCCACCAAGTTTCATGCCGGGTTACAATGACTCCGAAACATGGTCAAAAACGAATATGGAAACTAGGACTAAAAATAAATATTCTAAATAACAATGTTAATAGGTATAGTCAATTATAGCATGAAGAATCGGAATCGTTCTCAATATGAGAATAAATCGGTGAATAATCAGGTTCAGGGATGGCTACCTGGCCATCTGAAGACTCATGTTACATAGGTTTCACGTATATAGTATGTAAGTCAAAATCTATTGTCACTTTTTATATACCACTATATCACTGATTTTAATTGGTTGATAAAATAAAATTTTTAAATTCAAAAGGTCATGGATACAAATGATACACAAAATACGAGACAACAAATTTAGACCTATCTATATCCACTTATACTCCCTCAGTTTGTTTTTAGTTGCTACATGAGTAGTTTTGTCACTATTCACTATGAGTCATTTTCAGTTTGTTTAATGTATATAAAAAAACATGATCGTGTGAAATATTATTTGATTCATCTCAATGTATATATTTCCAAAAATATAATTTTTCTATTTATTTTACTATACCACACTCGAGATATTAATATTTTAAGTTGTTTCTTTGTAGATGTGAAAAATGAATATAATAATAAAAAAATACTCACATAGGGTAGGAGACTGGGAGTATTTTATTTGCATTCACGTACACTGAAACAATAACTTTGTCTTTGATATCAGTTTCATTGCTCCAATATAATGTGCATGGACCCTTTAATATTCGTTTTCACACATGAACCCTTTTTTTGGGCATAATGAGAAACATGTGCCCCTTTATTGTGGTTTACTATAAATCGTTGGAACAAAACAAAATAATGCTTCTTTCAATTCCATCGTTATAATAGTAAGAAAACAAATTAATGCTTCTACCAATTTCAAACGTTTTAAATGTTTAGGGCCCTCTTGAGCTAATGGAACCCAAGTTAATGAGGCCAATATCACTACCATTGCAACCAAGCTTACACTCGCACCTTTCAATTAAGAGCTCTTGGATAAGATATCTTCCATTGCACCCTCGGCAGAACTCTTGGATAAGATTTCTTTAATTATTGCACCCTCGACGCCACGGCATGGTCGGGATAACTTAGTGACTCAATGGTATATTTAGGATTTTTAACATGTGGGTTCAAACACTGCTACTTCCTCCCTTCAAATGTGCATGTATGGTGTTGTTTTCGTTAGTCTTTCACTATTGTTTGATAATGTATTAGTAACTAGCAAAAAAAAAAAAANCCCTACTTTTTTTCACCCGGCTCCCAACTGTCAAAGGTCTTAAATATTTTCATTGATTTTTCTTTCTACACATATGTTTCTTCAACGTTCCTCAAAATATTGGACAAACATTTTGCAAAACCAAGAAAAAAGGACTACGTACTAAAGGTATCGGTTACCCTACATAATTTGTTGATTTAGACGTCTGACCCATCATAGGCATTGGTCTATCTGGCCCGGATAGTGTATGTATTGTCTAACCACCTTCTCATGATCATCCACTTATATCCACCAAGTTTCATGCCGGGTTACAATGACTCCGAAACATGGTCAAAAACGAATATGGAAACTAGGACTAAAAATAAATATTCTAAATAACAATGTTAATAGGTATAGTCAATTATAGCATGAAGAATCGGAATCGTTCTCAATATGAGAATAAATCGGTGAATAATCAGGTTCAGGGATGGCTACCTGGCCATCTGAAGACTCATGTTACATAGGTTTCACGTATATAGTATGTAAGTCAAAATCTATTGTCACTTTTTATATACCACTATATCACTGATTTTAATTGGTTGATAAAATAAAATTTTTAAATTCAAAAGGTCATGGATACAAATGATACACAAAATACGA
Organism: Suaeda aralocaspica; assembly: GCA_016808085.1. Classification (NCBI taxonomy): domain Eukaryota; kingdom Viridiplantae; phylum Streptophyta; class Magnoliopsida; order Caryophyllales; family Amaranthaceae; genus Suaeda; species Suaeda aralocaspica. The sequence goes on from PYUH01004012.1 coordinate 1,903,457, forward strand.
GACAACAAATTTAGACCTATCTATATCCACTTATACTCCCTCAGTTTGTTTTTAGTTGCTACATGAGTAGTTTTGTCACTATTCACTATGAGTCATTTTCAGTTTGTTTAATGTATATAAAAAAACATGATCGTGTGAAATATTATTTGATTCATCTCAATGTATATATTTCCAAAAATATAATTTTTCTATTTATTTTACTATACCACACTCGAGATATTAATATTTTAAGTTGTTTCTTTGTAGATGTGAAAAATGAATATAATAATAAAAAAATACTCACATAGGGTAGGAGACTGGGAGTATTTTATTTGCATTCACGTACACTGAAACAATAACTTTGTCTTTGATATCAGTTTCATTGCTCCAATATAATGTGCATGGACCCTTTAATATTCGTTTTCACACATGAACCCTTTTTTTGGGCATAATGAGAAACATGTGCCCCTTTATTGTGGTTTACTATAAATCGTTGGAACAAAACAAAATAATGCTTCTTTCAATTCCATCGTTATAATAGTAAGAAAACAAATTAATGCTTCTACCAATTTCAAACGTTTTAAATGTTTAGGGCCCTCTTGAGCTAATGGAACCCAAGTTAATGAGGCCAATATCACTACCATTGCAACCAAGCTTACACTCGCACCTTTCAATTAAGAGCTCTTGGATAAGATATCTTCCATTGCACCCTCGGCAGAACTCTTGGATAAGATTTCTTTAATTATTGCACCCTCGACGCCACGGCATGGTCGGGATAACTTAGTGACTCAATGGTATATTTAGGATTTTTAACATGTGGGTTCAAACACTGCTACTTCCTCCCTTCAAATGTGCATGTATGGTGTTGTTTTCGTTAGTCTTTCACTATTGTTTGATAATGTATTAGTAACTAGCAAAAAAAAAAAAAATTGAAATACACAAAGACTTAATATTGAAACTGTTAAATTTCATATTAAAGATAAATGGGTCTGGGTAACCCAACAAGGAGGAGGAGAGTCAAACTGGTCCACAAGCCCAAGGAGGTTCCATCCTAAAACCAATTGGTAATAGGAGGAGTAACTCCTAAGCTTATAAACTAGTTCAACATCTCCTCTTTCCCCAATATGGGACAACTCACTAGTGTAAATCACATGGGGTTCAACAGAAACAAATCAAATAAGATCTATATGATTGTGTTTTTCTATATATATAAAGAAGAATTTAGAAAATTTTCTCATATTTTTAAAAATTACCTCGTATAAGATTATAAAATAACCCTATTAAAAAAAATGGTAGAATTATTACCTTAGATCAAAATAATTTATATTTGACATCGGTTGTTCAGAAATAATTCAAAAGAGCTAGCTCTCCTTTGAAAAGGGAAAAAACATCGGCGTTTGTAAAGGAGAATGATAATTGAATCTCTAGAATGGTAACACACTAACACCTTTCACTAGAGCGCTATGAAATAGAAAAATTATATTAGCAACGAACGGTGATTATGCCTGAAGTGGAAAATAGTAGTCAAAGCACATAATGATGTTGCATGGGTATTTTAGTACTCCTAGACTCCTGGTATCATTTCACAAGATGGATTAGTTGTATGATGAGCAGAGATACTAGCCTCAAAGGCGTGTGTTAGCTAATTAAGGCGTGCTCTAATTAAGATTTCTAGACTTTAGCTCATTTGCAATCTGATTCAGGGTCCGTTTAGTAAGGCGTAAAACATTTTCAATGTAAAATAATTTTCCTTGAAAATAGTTTTCCATGGAAAACAATTATCATGGAAACAATTTTCCATTGTTTGGTTGCATGTAAACAAAATGATGAAAATAGGGAAAATGAAGGGGTGGAAGGAGGTAATGAGGTAAGAGTGTATAAGAGGATGGGAAGGAAAATGATTTTCCATCATTGTAAGGAAAAATTTACTCCCATGGAAAATGATTTTACATTCCTTTGTGTACTAAACAATGTAAGATTGAGAAAGGGAGGAAAACTATTTTTATAGAAAATGTTTTACGCCCTATCAAACAGAACTTAAGATTTGTGGATTTTTAACATGTATAATCATAATATAAATTGTTATTCTTCCTATTAAATTTGAGTTCAATTATCTATTATCTTAGCACATTACTGTATTTGATGAAAGTCGTAAATTATAACCTTGAAATTATGAGTTGAACCCTTAATTTAGCAAATTTTTTTATGTGGTAACGATGATGTAACTAGACTTAGAGTCGGGATCCTACTACCGGTCGGCCCCAATTTTAAGGAGATAGCAAATGTTTGCCTCTTATTGGCTAAGTGGATTCCCTTGCATGGGACCCTTTATTTTGGGCTGAATATTATGTTGGCCTAACGGTACATGACTACAGGCCTTTGACCCATAAACAAACAGCTTTTTACCAGAAATAAAATATATAATTAATAAGCATATCATTATGTGTTGGGCCTCTTGTTCATGTATTTTACATTTCTACTATGGAGTGTTTTGATTGAAACCGATGAAATCATCTATTACGTTTGATTCAAAATAGATGTAATAAATTAATTGTTAATACGTAAATAATATTTAATTGTTGCATTTAATTTGAACATATAAATAGAAGAGATGTGATGTGCTTCTTTCAAGAACATTGATGAGATTCTCCAATAGCAATATATAAGTTAGAAGGGGAAGAACAAATAAGGAGTTTCGACTTTTATCGAACTTTAAATGTCAGTGAGGGGGCTTTCTTCTCTTCATAAGCGGAACAATCTTAGCTTTTTTCATGCTCCAAGCGTTGAGCTTTGACATTGTTATGCTACGACTACCTTTGTTAAACACAAACAGTTTCGCATCCTTGTCAACTGCTAAAACCGGGTAAACTCTAGCTGTGATGCACGCCTTTCCTCCCCCGCCAAAACTTTCAACAATCGAATGGTCGATCTGTACAATATGTATTCAAGTAGGAACTGAATGAACAACTAACATAATAAGATACTAACTACAATATGCAAGAAACAATTGTTGACTAAGTCCTACAACTTACCAAGGTTCTTAATGAAATCTTCTCCTGAAGGGGATTGATGTCTACAAAAGCTCCGAAGCTAGTTTTATCAACCTCTTCACTTAGAGAGGATCTGTAAAAGAAGTACATAAGACGAAATTGAGGAAATTTCAAACAGAGAGTCAGAGACACACTAAACTATTAAATGGTGTTTTATGAAAATGGACCTGCTCAAATCGGTACACATGAGGACTACATGCCTACTGTGATTCTTGAACACCCGAAAGAAAATAGACGTCTCTTCTGTTAAGTTCTTGGAAGCTAAAACAAGCATGCCAAATGGTCCGAATTTTCCATCTTCTGCTGCATCTTTCCGAGCACAAAGCAGCTGAGGATCGGTCCAAGTTGGTTCCATCTGCTCAGCATCTTCTAATTTTGGCAGTTCAAATGAGACTTCTACATCAGCCTTACATTTAATAGAAAATTCGATTATTTACACAACAAACTTGGTAAAAATATTAAGCCTGTACAGAAAAACAATTCACTTAACTACCTGTGCTGCTGTGATACCAACTACCTCGACTAATGATCCACTTTCAAGCACCTTGCCGTGGATTTCTATTTTATCCCTTCGAAGACTTTCAATCTCTTGGATCGGCCACTGCATTAGTTGTGTTCCACTTGTACTCAGCCATACTGCTCGAGGGATAGACTGCATATTAGAAACAATTTCATTCTTAGATGTACTATGTAAAAAACAAAGTTTTCTTTCTCAGGCTCAATTACAATAAGTATCAATGCAAGAAATCAACTTCAAAGAAATTATCTTTAATGAGTAGTACCTGAAGTCCAGACCATCCTTTTTTAATGTCATTCGCTCTACCACTAGACTCCATTATCCATGCCCATAATATCCGCCTTCTTTTCCCACTATCGAAAAATGTCTTTGAAGCATAAAATTTGCCTCCATAATCGTATCTCCAATCAGTATTAGCTTCCATGAAGTCATCTTTTTCTACCTCAAATTTATCTGTTTCCGCGTTATAATGTCCTAGTACATAGTGATCGTGATCAAGAAAGCTTGCCTTGAGAACAAATTTGTTATTTCCGTTGTGAAGATAGTCCTCTACTCCCTCTGTACCATTAGTGCTCACAGGATAGAAATCTGGACACTCCCACATTCCGGTTTTTGCTGATGAGTGAAGAGGCTGCTTACTTCTAGTCCAATTAACAAAATCTTTACTTTGGTATACAAGTGCCATTCCTCGTCCATCAATCTTTCCACCAATCAGAACTTGCCATGTACCATCAGGAGCTTGCCAAGCAGTAGTTGGGTCTCTGAAATTACGAGGATCAATATCACCATCTGATGCATTCATGACAGGATTATGAGGCGACTTAACCCATTCCTTTAGGCGCGGATCAGAGGGGTCCTTAGGGAATGCTAAATTTTGTGACTGAAATTTTAGAGCATCTGACCCGGTGTAAAAAATAACAGGTTTCCCCCCAGGAAGCAAGGTGATCGACCCACTATAGCAACCACCCAACTCATAAGGTTCGGTTGGATTAAGAGCATGTTCGAGATGAATCCAGTTGACAAGATCATGTGAAATCGAATGACCCCATGTCATGTTCCCCCATACCGCAGAGTATGGATTATACTGATAAAAAAGATGGTAAACACCCTTATAGTACAGCGGTCCTGTAATTACATTCATGCTTTAGATTCAACGACTATCTCAGTTTCATGGCTTGGATAAGTGAAGTACCAAACGCAGACATACATACCATTAGGATCTGTGAGTTATTAATAGCCCCGATAACACAATTCCACCATCAACCACATGGACAAAGTCATCGAAAATACAGTAATGAGCATCAAATAAACAGCAGACAGAGAGCATGATTATACATAAAAGAAGCACTCGACTTAGAATTGAATTAGGCTTACCATTCATCCAGTTCTTCAGAGGCTGGAAGTGGTACGCGGTCCTGTAAGCATGCTTTGTAGCTGTGGATGTTCCGCTCTGACTCCGGCCTGTAGTCTGAACTCCATTAACAACTGCAACAACACACAAAACAACAGCCCAAACAACAGATATTGACATGTTACGCGTAGTCAAACAACACAGCTAACAGCAGATGATCCCATATATTGTTTACCTATTCCTTACTTCCTAATCAAAACTAAACTAGTCAACTTGCTATTTAACTAACATTTTGAGATATAATATTCAAATGCTTAGCATAAGATTATTGCATAATTAAATAAAACATTGGCGAATTTTACGCAAATGAGCACGTATGCCTCGGTCACACAAAGCGTTCAATCTTATACTCTATGTATAGATAAATGTGACTTATATTCAAAATCAACTTGTTACTTGCATACAATGCCATTGAAATGATATAATAATGAATTTTTTGCAATTATTCATCATTAGTTAATCAAACAAATGGCTTCTTAGTTTCAAGAAAGTCTAAATTAGTAATCTTTATAGTTTCTTGCGTAGATAGGGCAAAACTTAATCAATAAATTAATTTCAACTTCCAACTTTGCAAGAAGATTATTATAAACAAAAACATATTTGTCCGTTTCTATTTAGATGCAACTTTTTTGAATTTTTGACCGATGATATCTCTATATGTATAATTATAAAAATTATATAACATGCTCCCTTCTTATCTTTCACAAAAAAAATACTCAATTGTTGCAACTAAAAAAGAATATAGGAGACGAATCTAACAAGATCCGATGTGATTATGTTTTTCCTTATGTATACATAACAATTGATGGTCAACATATAGTGTTTAAAGTCAAAACAAAGGGAATAAAAAATTACTAATTTGAAAAAATCTACTAAATAAAAAATTTATTAGATAATAAAAAGTATAAATCCAAGATTTGTTGTTACCCACATTTCTACTGAAATAATAAATTCAGGCTAAGTTCGATTGGTTTAAATTTTTTCTGATCTTAAATTTTGTGATCTAAAATTTTCTGTTCTGGTCTCACCTGATATGAACTTATTGAAGTTTTATGATTTTATTATCCCCTTATCGTAACCGTTTTAGTGCTTGTCTTGTTGAGTATATAATAAACCATAATATTAGGAGTACATGCATAATATTAATTTATAAAACTCACCAAAATATTGTAACGAATATCATATAAGAGTGAAAAATAAAAGAGAGATGAAGAAATTAAATTAGTATCAGACAACAATTAACAAAATTAATAAACTTTGTTAATAAATAAATTGGACAAGATAAAAACATAGATATAAGATGGGCTCAATTTCTATGGATATCACAAAAACGACTAAATAAGAGGTTTAAAAACTTTAATTGGCAAATATGTTTGGCCCAATTCTCGGACAAACCTTTTGCCATGGCATAGAGCTTATGAAGATGTTCGTTTTGATAGCTTACACGTCGCTATTAGACAATTAACTGAATTGAGTTCAAAGTTATGCTCATTTTAAATTTTAAGCTATTAAAATTTGTCTATTCAATTTGCATAATGGGGATAAAAGAGGCGAAAACAAAACATAAACTCCACGCTTTTAGAGTTGTTTAGGGAGTCACAAAAATATTTTGTATCTGAAGGTTAGTTGAAACCATAAAGAACAAGCGTCAGAAATAAAAAAAGTAACACCTTTTCTCAATGCAAGGATAATCGTTCGTGAATGACACAATATGAGTAAGGGGTTGTTTGGTTTGGGGGAATCATCAAAGAGATTGGGAATGAGTAGGGATGAAAACGGGTCAGACTTGGATAGGATTATCTAGGATTCAGCTCTGACTCCGATTGTAGTCGGATTATTAAACGGAGTCGAAGACAGATTATTTCGTGGCGGAGTCAGAGTAGATTTTTTTCCCTTCAGAGTAAAACGGAGGCAGTCGGAGCGGAGTGATTGCTATCTCTAATAATAAGTTGATAACCATTTTACTCATTTAGTAGCGATCATATATATGTGTGTCATTAGTTACATTAACACATAAATTATATTAGTGTAGTAAAAGTAATGATAATGATAATAAAATAAATGGTAACAATTATTGATTATTATACCTAATAAGTAGAGAAATAAAAGACGGAGTCGGAGTTGGAGTCGAAGAACCGGTAGAGTCGGACTAATTATCGGATAACTCGGATCATATTTAATATCCAACTTCGACTCAAACTTAAACTCGGAGTCGGATTTTTTTGGCGGAATCGGCAGCGGATTATTTCCTCGAATCGGAGCGGAGTAGGGTCGGACTCGGCGTAGACTACCATCCCTAGCTAGGAATGAGATGGACCCATTCCATTTTATGGTGTTTGTTAGAGCTTTTTTTGCATTCTCATTTCCTTTTTCATTCCCCTAAACTCTTCTAAAATTAAGCCCCCCCCTCCATTTTTCCGTTCCCATTCCCTTCACCACTACAGTCACACCATTTAACCCTAACCGGCCACCACCACTAAAAGACCCATCTACCCAACCACCACCACTAAAAAACCAATCTACCCAACCACCTCCACTACCACCCTTGTCGTGCGTCACCGCAGCTTCCAGAATTAATGGCCCCTCCATATACCCTTGCAACCTTAGAAAAATAAATGAAATATAAGTTAAATTGAGTTCACAAGTGTGGAAGAGTTAGGGAAAGGCGTGGCAGCGGCGGGGGAAGGGGCGGCCACAATTATAAGGGGGAGGGGAGGTGGTGACTAGGAAGTTAGTGCCTTTATGGTGGCTGGATAAAGAGGAAGAGAGAAGGGGAAAGGTGGTTGTAGATCGAATTGGGTATTGATTCCCTTGTAGTTAAAACCAATAACAATGTAAATATAAGGGATTATCTTTCTATTCATTTCCGTTCCTTTTCTTAAACCCCTAAGGGGGCGTTTGGTTCACGAAATATAGGTATGAGGTATGGGTTTAGAATGACTAATACCCATACCATGTGTTTGGTTGGCAAAAGTATGGATTTTAAACCCATACCTCAAACCCATGAGGTATGGGGTTTAGAAACCTTGGGGGGGAGGTGGGTTTGGGCCATTCCATTCCCTTAGATATCAAATAAAAGGAGGGAAAGAAGAGAGAGAAAAGCCAAATTGCCAAATTTGATGGTTTATGGATTTGTTTTATTTGAATAATTGTTAATCACTAGGAATTTATTTAGGATTTTTGAGTGTTAGCTTTAATATTATTAAATAATTATTTCAAATAAACAAAATTTGAATTTTTTATCTGAAGTATTGCAATTGCGTTGTAGTTTTTGTTCTTAGAGAATTGGTTTTGCTATTTTCAATCGTAGTCTATATAAATATAATGACATTGGTTAGAATATAACATGGTATTTGTCCTAAAATTAAATATGTTATTAATTAAAATAAAGATTAATGAAAAAAATAGAGTTGATTCCTCATTCCAATAATTTTTAAACCAAACAACATGTAAGGGGATGAGATTTCATTCCAGAATTGAACCAAACACAAGGTATTAAGTATCAAGTTCCAACCCGATACCTCTCTAACCCCATTCCTCATTCCAAACCCATACCACTTTGCGAACCAAACGCCCCCTAAAGGTTTTTTGAAGGTAAAATGGAGTGGTGGGTGCGCGAAAGTGTCCAATGGGGTAAAGCTACATCTACTCACAATTAAGTGTGGGTAGAGTAAACTTTTTGATGGATCGATGGAGATAAGCCCCAAACACTTTATTTTATTTATCTTTCTTGTTCGCTTCTAGTTTTGTTTAACTTTGATTTAGAATAAAAAAATTACTCCATTGCATGTTGATGGCATTTTCTTCCCATTTTGTGGGTTTTCTCTTCCTATTTTACATGGGCCGTTTTCTCTCTTCAAGTTTTTGGTTTGGAATTGATGGGGATATACTATTTTGGTTTGTGTTCTTGTTGGAGAGTTTTGCTCAACGGAATTGCAGATTTAGGGCTTCAACATTGTAATTTCTCCTTCAATGCTATACAGAAGTTGGGAAAAAATACGTTGACACCGAACAAATATCACTCGGTGATTCCGCAATCGGGCAAAAGCGAGGCTATTTGTGAAATTAAAGTTGAAACATGTATTATTGTTTTAGATCTAAAATCTTTTATGAGTTTATACTATTGTAAGTGTCGTTTGGATTATTATTAAGGTGACCATTAATTTGTCTAAAAAAAATAACAAAATAGAAGAAGATAGTAACCTGTGGAAGTGTGCCCCTTGGATGAGATTATTGACAAAAACGTTAATTGTTGCCTAAATCTAACAAAACAGTAAAGTTTAGAACAAGTCTTTGGCGGTTGATCAAAGAGGAAAGCCGCAATTTATAGTTTTTGGGGTTTTGGGGTCCGAAAAATATTGTCGGAAAATATACATTGTGGACCTATTGTCAAAGGATGGCCCTTACCAGTTTGTCAATGTTTGAAGGCCATAAGACGGTTTTACTTGAGCGAAAAAATCTAAAGTGCCCCCCCCCCCCCTTTTTTTTTTTGAAAATTCCCTTAATTTTTTTGCTCAAGTAAAACCGTCTTATGGCCTTCAAACATTGACAAACTGGTAAGGGCCATCCTTTGACAATAGGTCCACAATGTATATTTTCCGACAATATTTTTCGGACCCCAAAACCCCAAAAACTATAAATTGCGCTTTCCTCTTTGATCAACCGCCAAAGACTTGTTCTAAACTTTACTGTTTTGTTAGATTAGGCAACAATTAACGTTTTTGTCAATAATCTCATCCAAGGGGCACACTTCCACAGGTTACTATCTTCTTCTATTTTGTTATTTTTTTAGACAAATTAATGGTCACCTTAATAATATCCAAACGACACTTACAATAGTATAACTCATAAAAGATTTTAGATCTAAAACAATAATACATGTTTCAACTTTAATTTCACAAAGCCTCGCTTTGCCCGATGGCGGAATCACCGAGTGATATTTGTTCGTGTCAACGTATTTTTTCCAACTTCTGTATAGCATTGAAGGAGAAATTAACATGTTGAAGCCCTAATCTGCATTTCCGTTGAGCAAAACTCTCCAACAAGACACAAACAAATAGTATATCCCATCAATTCCAAACCAAAACTTGAAGAGAGAAAACGGCCCATGTAAAATAGGAAGAGAAAACCCCAAAATGGGAAGAAAATGCCTCAACATGCAATGGAGTATTTTTTATTCTAAATCAAAGTTAAACAAAACTAGAAGCGAACAAGAAAGATAAATAAAATAAAGTGTTTGGGGCTTATCTCCATCGATCCATCAAAAGTTTACTCTACCCACACTTAATTGTGATTAGATGTGCTTTACCCCATTGGACACTTTCGCGCACCCACCACTCCATTTTACCTTCAAAAAACCTTTAGGGGGCGTTTGTTCGCAAAGTGTATGGGTTTGGAATGGGATGGGGTTAGAGAGGTATCGTTTTGGAACTTGATACTTATACCTTGTGTTTGGTTCAATTCTGGATGAAATCTCATCCCCTTACTGTTGTTTGGTTTAAAAATTATGGAATGAGGAATCAACCTATTTTTTCATTAATCTTTATTTTTTAATAACATATTTAATTTTAGGACAATACCATGTTATATTCTAACAATGTCATATATTTATATAGACTACGATTGAAATAGCAAAACCAATTCTCTAAGAACAAAAACTACAACGCAATTGCAATACTTCAGATAAAAAATTCAAATTTTGTTTATTTGAAATATTATTTAATAAATATAAGCTAACACTCAAAAATCCTAAATAAATTCCTAGTGATTAACAATTATTCAAATAAAACAATCCATAAACCATCAAATTTGGCAATTTGGCTTTTCTCTCTCTTCTTTCCCCTCCTTTTATTTGATATCTAGGAATGGAATGGCCCAAACCCACCTCCCCCCCAAGGTTTCTAAACCCCATACCTCATGGGTTTGAGGTATTGTTTAAAATCCATACTTTTGCCAACCAAACACATGGTATGGTTATTAGTCATTCTAAACCCATACCTCATACCTATATTTCGTGAACCAAACGCCCCCTTAGGGTTTAAGAAAAGGAACGGAAATAAAAGATAATCCCTTATATTTACATTGTTATTGGTTTTAACTACAAGGGAATCAATACCCAATTCGATCTACAACCACCTTTCCCCTTCTCTCTTCCCTTTTATCCAGCCACCATAAAGGCACTAACTTCCTAGTCACCACCCTCCCCTCCCTTATAATTGTGGCCGCCCTTCCCCCGCGCCGCCACGCCTTCCCTAACTCTTCCACACTTGTGAACTCAATTTAACTTATATTTCATTTATTTTTCTAAGGTTGCAAGGGTATATGGAGGGCCATTAATTCTGGAAGCTGCGGTGACGCACGACAAGGGTGGTAGTGGAGGTGGTTGGGAATTTGGTTTTTTAGTGGTGGTGGTTGGGTAGATGGGTCTTTTAGTGGTGGTGGCCGGTTGGGTTAAATGGTGTGACTGTATTGGTGAAGGAATGGGAACGGAAAAATGGAGGGGGGGGCTTAATTTTAAAATTTAGGGGAATGAAAAAGGATGAAATGCAAAAAAACTCTAACAAACACCATAAATGAAATGGGTCCTCTCATTCCTAGAGTAGGGATGGTAGTCTACGCCGAGTCGACCCTACTCCGCTCCGATTCGGGAAATAATCCGCTCCGATTCCGCCAAAAAAATCCGACTCCGAGTTTAAGTTTTGAGTCGAAGTTGGATATTATATGATCCAGTTATCCGATAATTAGTCCGACTCTACCGTGTCTTCGACCTCCAACTCCGACTCCGTCTTTTATTTCTCTACTTATTAGGTATAATAATCAATAATTGTTACCATTTATTTTATTATCATTATCATTACTTTACTACACTAATATAATTTATGTGTTAATGTAACTAATGACAAACATAATATGATCGCTACTAAATGAGTAAAATGGTTATCAACTTATTATTAGAGATAGCAATCACTCCGCTCCGCCTGCCTCCGTTTTACTCTGAAGGGAAAAATCTACTCTGACCCGCAACGAAATAATCTGTCTTCGACTCCGTTTAATAATCCGACTACAATTGGAGTCAAGCTGAATCCTAGATAATCCTATCCAAGTCTGACCCGTTTTCATCCCTACTCATTCCCACTCTTTGATGATTCCCCCAAACCAAACAACCCCTTACTCATATGTGTCATTCACGAACGATTATCCTTGCATTGAGAAAGGTGTTACTTTTTTTATTTCTGACCGCTTGTTCTTTATGGTTTCAACTAACCTTCAGATCAAAAATTTTTGTGACTCCCTAAACTCTAAAGCGTGGAGTTTATGTTTGTTTTCGCCTCTTTTATCCCATTATGCAAATTGAATAGACAAATTTTAATAGCTTAAAATTTAAAATGAGCATAACTTTGAACTCAATTCAGTTAATTGTCAATAGCGACGTGTAGCTATCAAAACGACATCTTCATAAGCTCTATGCCATGGCAAAAGGTTTGTCCGAGAATTGGGCCAAACATATTTGCCAATTAAAGTTTTTAAACCTCTTATTTAGTCGTTTTTTGGATATCCATAGAAATTGAGCCCATCTTATCTATGTTTTTATCTTGTCCAATTTATTTATTACAAAGTTTATAATTTTGTTAATTGTTGTCTGATACTAATTTAATTCTTCATCTCTCTTTATTTTTCACTCTTATATGATATTCGTTCAATATTTTGGTGAGTTTTATAAATATATTATTCATGTACTCCTAATATTATGGTTTATTATATACTCAACAAACAAGCACTAAAACGGTTACGATAAGGGGATAATAAAATCATAAAACTTCAATAAGTTCATATCAGGTGAGACCAGAACAGAAAATTTTAGATCACAAAATTTAAGATCAGAAAAAATTTAACCAATCGAACTAGCCTGAATTTATTATTTCAGTAGAAATGTGGGTACAACAATCTTGGATTTATACTTTTTATTATCTAATAAATTTTTTATTTAGTAGATTTTTTCAAATTAGTAATTTTTTATTCCCTTTGTTTTGACTTTAAACACTATATGTTGACCATCAATTGTTATGTATACATAAGGAAAAACATAATCCATCGGATCTTGTTAGATTCGTCTCCTATATTCTTTTTTTGCAACATTTGAGTATTTTTTTTGTGAAAGATAAGAAGGAGCATGTTATATAATTTTTATAATTATCATATAGAGATATCATCGGTCAAAAATTCAAAAAGTTGCATCTAAATAGAAACGGACAAATATGTTTTTGTTTATAATAATCTTCTTGCAAAGTTGGAAGTTGAAATTAATTTATTGATTAAGTTTTGCCCTATCTACGCAAGAAACTATAAAGATTACCTAATTTAGACTTTCTTGAACTAAAGCCATTTGTTTGATTAACTAATATGAATAATTGCAAAAAATTCATTATAATCATTTCAATGGCATTGTATGCAAGTAACAAGTTGATTTTGAATATAAGTCCCATTTACTCACATAGAGTATAAGATTAACGCTTTGTGTGACCGAGGCATACGTGCTCATTGCGTAAAATTCGCCAATGTTTTATTTAATTGCAATAATCTTATGCTAACATTTGAATTATATATCTCAAATGTTAGTTAAATAGCAAGTTGACAGTTTAGTTTTGATTAGGAAGTAAGGAATAGGTAAACATATATGGGATCATCTGCTGTTAGCTGTTGTTTGACTACGCTAACATGTCAATATCTGTTGTTTGGGCTGTTGTTTTGTGTGTTTGTTGCAGTTGTTAATGGAGTTCAACTACAGGCCGGAGTCAGAGCGGAACATCCACAGCTACAAAGCATGCTTACAGGACCGCGTACCACTTCCAGCCTCTGAAGAACTGGATGAATGGTAAGCCTAATTCAATTCTAAGTCGAGTGCTTCTTTGTATAATCATGCTCTCTGTCTGCTGTTTTTTGATGCTCATTACTGTATTTTCGATGACTTTGTCCATGTGGTTGATGGTGGAATTGTGTTTCGGCTATTAATAACTCACAGATCCTAATGTATGTATGTCTGCGTTGGTACTTCACTTATCCAAGCCATGAAACTGAGATAGTCGTTGAATCTAAAGCATGAATGTAATTACAGGACCGCTGTACTATAAGGGTGTTTACCATCTTTTTTATCAGTATAATCCATACTCTGCGGTATGGGGGAACATGACATGGGGTCATTCGATTTCACATGATCTTGTCAACTGGATTCATCTCGAACATGCTCTTAATCCAACCGAACCTTATGAGTTGGGTGGTTGCTATAGTGGGTCGATCACCTTGCTTCCTGGGGGGAAACCTGTTATTTTTTACCCGGGTCAGATGCTCTAAAATTTCAGTCACAAAATTTAGCATTCCCTAAGGACCCCTCTGATCCGCGCCTAAAGAGATGGTTTAATTCGCCTCATAATCCTGTCATGATGCATCGATGGTGATATTGATCCTCGTAATTTCAGAGACCCAACTACTGCTTGGCAACTCCTGATGGTCATGGCAAGTTTCTGATTGGTGGAAAGATTGATGGACGAGGAAGGCACTTGTTATACCAAAGTAAAGATTTTGTTAATTGGACTAGAAGTAAGCAGCCTCTTCACTCATCAGCAAAAACCGGAATGTGGGAGTGTCCAGATTTTCTATCCTTGTAGCACTAATGGTACAGAGGGAGTAGAGGACTATCTTCACAACGGAAATAACAATTTGTTCTCAAGGCAAGCTTTCTTGATCACGATCACTATTACTAGGACATTATAACGCGGAAAGATAAATTTAGGTAGAAAAAGTGACTTCATGGAAGCTAATACTGATGGAGATACGATTATGGAGGCAAATTTTATGCTTCAAAGACATTTTTCGATAGGGGAAAAGAAGGCGGATATTATGGGCATGGATAATGGAGTCTAGTGGTAGAGCGAATGACATTAAAAAAGGATGGTCTGGACTTCAGGTACTACTCATTAAAGATAATTTCTTTGAAGTTGATTTCTTGCATTGATACTATTGTAATTGAGCCTGAGAAAGAAAACTTTGTTTTTTACATAGTACATCTAAGAATGAAATTGTTTCTAATATGAGTCTATCCCTCGAGCAGTATGGCTGAGTACAGTGGAACACAACTAATGCAGTGGCCGATCCAAGAGATTGAAAGTCTTCGAAGGGTAAAATAGAAATCCACGGCAAGGTGCTTGAAAGTGAGATCATAGTCGAGTAGTTTGTATCACAGCAGCACAGGTAGTTAAGTAATTGTTTTTCTGTACAGGCTTAATATTTTTACCAAGTTGTTGTGTAAATAATCGAATTTTCTATTAAATGTAAGGCTGTTAGAATTCTCATTTGAACTGCCAAATTAGATGCTGAGCAATGGAACCAACTTGGACCGATCCTCAGCTGCTTTGTGCTCGGAAAGATGCAGCAGAAGATGGAAAATTCGGACCATTTGGCATCTTGTTTTAGCTTCCAAAACTTAACAGAAGAGACTCTATTTTCTTTCGGGTGTTCAAGAATCACAGTAGCATGTAGTCCTCATGTGTACCGATTTGAGCGGTCCATTTTTCATAACACCATTTAATAGTTTTGTTGTCTCTGACTCTCTGTTTGAAATTTCCTCAATTTCGTCTTATGTACTCTTTTACAGTATCCTCTCTAAGTGAAGAGGTTGATAAACTAGCTTCGGAGCTTTTGTAGACATCAATCCCCTTCAGGAGAAGATTTCATAAGAACCTTGTAAGTTGTAGGACTTAGTCAACAATTGTTTTCTGTCATATTGTAGTTAGTATCTTATTATGTTAGTTGTTCATTCAGTTCCTACTTGATACATATTGTACAGATCGACCATTCGATTGTTGAAAGTTTTGGCGGGGAAAGGCGTGCATCACAGCTAGAGTTTACCCGGTTTTAGCAGTTGACAAGGATCGAAACTGTTTGTGTTTAACAAAGGTAGTCGTAGCTAACAATGTCAAAGCTCAACGCTTGAGCATAAAAAAGCTAAGATTGTTCCGCTTATGAAAGAAGAAAGCCCCTCACTGACATTTAAATTCGATAAAAGTCAACTCCTTATTTGTTCTTCCCCTTCTAACTTATATATTGCTATTGGAGAATCTCATCAATGTTCTTGAAAGAACACATCACACTCTCTTCTATTTATATGTTCAAATTAAATGCAACAATTAAATATTATTTACGTATTAACTTAATTTATACATCTTTTGAATCAAACGTAATAGATGATTTCATCGTTCAATCAAACACTCCATAGTAGAAAATGTAAAATACATGAACAAGAGGCCCAACACATAATGATATGCTTATTAATTATATATTTTTATTTCTGGTAAAAAGCTGTTTGTTTATGGGTCAAAGGCCTGTAGTCATGTACCGTTAGGCCAACATAATATTCACCCAAAATAAAGGGTCCCATGCAAGGGAATCCACTTAGCCAATAAGAGGCAAACATTTGCTATCTCCTTAAAATTGGGGCCGACCGGTAGTAGGATCCCGCTCTAAGTCTAGTTACATCTCGTTACCACATAAAAAATTGCTAAATTAAGGTTCAACTCATAATTTCAAGGTTATAATTTACACTTTTCATCAAATACAGTAATGTGCTAAGATAATAATAATTGAACTCAAATTTAATAGGAAGAATAACAATTTATATTATGATTATACATGTTAAAATCCACAAATCTTAAGTTCTGTTTGATAGGGCGTAAAACATTTTCTATAAAATAGTTTTCCTCCCTTTCTCAATCTTACTTGTTTAGTACACAAAGGAATGTAAATCATTTTCCATGAGTAAAATTTTTCCTTACAATGATGGAAAATCATTTTCCTCCCATCCTCTTATACACTCTTACCTCATTACCTCCTTCCACCCCTTCATTTTCCCTATTTTCATCATTTTGTTTACATGCAACCAAACAATGGAAAATGTTTCCATGATAATTGTTTTCCATGGAAAACTATTTTCAAGGAAAATTATTTACATTGAAAGTGTTTACGCCTTACTAAACGACCCTGAATCAGATTGCAAATGAGCTAAAGTCAGAAATCTTAATTAGAGCACGCTTAATTAGCTAACAACGCCTTTGAGGCCTAGTATCTCTGCTCATCATACAACTAATCCATCTTGTGAAATGATACCAGAGTCTAGGAGTACTAAAATACCCATGCACATCATTATGTGCTTTGACTACTATTTTCCACTTCAGGCATAATCACCGTTCGTTGCTAATATATTTTTCTATTTCATAGCGCTCTAGTGAAAGTGTGTTAGTGTGTTACCATTCTAGAGTTCAATATCATCTCCTTTACAACGCCGATGTTTTTTTCCCTTTCAAAGAGAGCTAGTCTCTTTGAATTATTTCTGAACACCTTATGTCAAATTATAAATTTTTGATCTAAGGTAATAATTCTACCATTTTTTTTAATAGGGTTATTTTATATCTTATACGAGTAATTTTTAAAAATATGAGAAAATTTTCTAAATTCTTCTTTATATATATAGAAAAACACTCATATAGATCTTATTGTTATTTGTTTCTTTGAACCCCATGTGATTTACACAGTGAGTTGTCCATACTGGGGAAAGAGGAGATGTGTTGAACTAGTTTATAAGCTTAGGATTACTCCTCCTATTACCAATTGGTTTTAGATGGAACCTCCTTGGGCTTGTGGACCAGTTTGACTCTCCTCCCCTTGTTGGGTTACCAGACCCATTTTCTTTAATATGTAAATTTAACAGTTTCAATATTAAGTCTTGTGTATTTCAATTTTTTTTTTTTTGCTTTTACTAATACTTATCAACAATAGTGAAAGACTAACGAAAACAACACATCATGCACTTTGAAGGAGGAAGTAGCATGTTAACCCACATGTTAAAAATCCTAAATATACCATTGAGTCACTAAGTTATCCCGACCATGCCGTGCGTCGAGGGTGCAATAATTAAAGAAATTATCCAAGAGTTCTGCCGAGGGTGCAATGGAAGATATCTTATCCAAGCTCTTATTGAAAGGTGGCGAGTGTAAGCTTGTTGCAATGGTAGTGATATTGCTCATTAACTTGGGTTCCATTAGCTCAAGAGGGCCTAAACATTTAAACGTTTGATTGTTAGAAGCATTATTTGTTTTCTTACTATTATAACGATGGAATTGAAATAGAACGCATGACAGCGTTGTGCCACTTTTTCTCTCCCAGGTCCGTTTCTTGCCCTGTTCTGTGCAGATTGGGCCTCCTTGGGCTGACCGCTATCACGTTTTGTTCACGTGTACTTGATGCAAAGAAAACCCCAGCCTCCACCCTAGGTGGAGATTTATATTAACATTTTTCACATCACAAAGAAACAACTAAAATAAATATCTCGAGTGTGGTATAGTAAAATAAATAGAAAAATATATTTTGGAAATAATACATTGAGATGAATCAAATAATATTCACACCGATCATGTTTTTTTATATACATAAACAAACTGAAAATGACTCATAGTGAATAGTGACAAAACTACTCATGTAGCAACTAAAAACAAACTGAGGGAGTATAGTGGATATAGATAGTGTCTAAATTTGTTGTCTCGTATTTTGTGTACATTTGTATCCATGACCTTTTGAATTTAAAAATTTTATTTTATCAACCAATTAAAATCAGTGATATAGTGTATATAAAAGTGACAATAGATTTTGACTTACATACTAATATACGTGAAACCTATGTAACATGAGTCTTCGAGTGGCCAGGTAGCCATCCCTGACCTGATTATTCCCGATTTATTCTCATATTGAGAACGATTCCGATTCTTCATGCTATATTGACTATACCTATTAACATTGTTATTTAGAATATTTATTTTTAGTCCAGTTTTCCATATCGTTTTTGACCATGTTTCGGAGTCATTGTAACCCGGCATGAAACTTGGTGGATATAAGTGGATGATCATGAGAAGGTGGTTAGACAATACATACACTATCCGGGCCAGATAGACCAATGCTATGATGGGTCAGACGTCTAAATCAACAAATTATGTAGGTAACCTATACCTTTAGTACGTAGTCCTTTTTTCTTGGTTTTGCAAATGTTTGTCCAATATTTGAGGAACGTTGAAGAAACATATGTGAAAAGAAAAATCAATGAAAATATTTAAGACCTTTGACAGTTTGGGAGCCGGGTGAAAAAAAGTAGGGCTAGAAAGGATGACTGTAAATTCAATATAATGTAATAGGTGTAACAAAACAGTAAAAATGACAATTATAACTATTAATAATACAAGATTATGAAATTTCACCAAATGAAACTGATACAAATTCAACTTTCAAGGATGTATAGCACAATCGTACATACATAGACTTTGTAGTACCAATCGGTCTTTATCCATTGTAATTTTAGTCAAAGTCTTCATTTATCTTTTAAAATTTTGAAATAAAAACTAATACTCTCCCTCAATTTTTTTTTTACTTGCTACATTGACCAAACTGGAGAGCTTTTTTAATCTAATTATGCAAGTAAAAAAAGACCGAGGAAGTACTTTTTTTAACTTATTTTCAAGTTTATGCGAGTATTATTTTTTTTCAATTCAACTCAGAAAAATATTGCTGGACCAACAAGATTTTTATTCCCTTTATTTTATTTGAATAATTGATAAAGGTTTTGGTTAGTTAGTACCATCCAGTTGTGATGAACTGATGATAATTTGGATCACTTATCTTTTGGCAGTATTTTGGGTCGCTTGTTGGTTAGGGTTTATTAATGGCCACTTGGGAGACGACTGTTTATAATCGTTAGAATGTCTATTCTACTTAGGACTATAGTGCAATTATACATGTGGCTTTAGAAGTAGTAATAAAGTTTTTACCATAATTATTGTGGTCCAAACTCCCATTTAGCTGGAATTTATTGGACAATGATGGGCCATTGTGGCATTGTGTCCCCCTTCTAAGTTATCATGCAAAAATCGATTGCTAATAGCGAAAGCCCTGGTGCTGTGATATACTATCTCCGTTTTTTAATGGTAAACTTGTAATAATTGGGTAATATTTGTATGAGACAAAATTTTTAATTGATGCAACAAAAAAAACAGATGGAGTAAATAAATATGATAGCTTACAGCTCAACGTGCATGCGGCGATATTTTTAATTTTTAACAAATTATTAAGTTTTTAAAAATATAATTTTACACAAATTTTAATTTTTTCTTTTAAATATATAAGTTACTAATACAAAAACTTATACTTCTCTTCTCCATATTAATTACACCACTTACTATTTGCACATGTTTTAAGGTAGCGATTAGAGGATGTAAATGACATTATTCAAAATAATTTTAACACAAACAAGAGGAATCTATATGTTGTCGGTCCAAATATATCTATTTAATATTTCATAAGAATAATGTAATATTACATTATTACTTTCATATTTTCTTATAAAAATAATAAATGACCTATTTTAATATTTGCATGTGATTTTAATTGTTCAAATTTAAAATTATTGACATGACAACAATGTTAATAAAGAATATGAGATGTAATTAATTAATAAGCAGATTTTAGTTTTTTGCTCCAATGTTATTGGTAAACGGAGTATTTTAATTTAGTAATGTGATTTCATGTCATTTTGTTTAAATATACTACTCCGTAACTATTTTATGTAAGCTAATATTATTACTTGTAATTCCTTTGTATAACTAAAGAAATGACCTTTTTCGTATTTTTATAATTTTGTCTTTTCATTGATTTCTATAATTAAAATTTATGTGTAGATTTTTTTATTTCTCTGTATGTATTGTTCATATTTTGTAAGCACAAGTCTTGCGAGTAGCTAGCTAGAGACGGCTTTTGAGAGACGATATTAACCATCAAATAAAGATGAGTATATAACTTTATAGTCAAAATGTACAATGGCAGCATCAATTAAAAAAACGATTCCACGAAATTTCAATATTATTGTACAATGTATTTAAAACGAACACTACAAACAACTAAATTAGTCCCCCTAATGTTATTGGTAATTTTAATAAAATGTTTCATTTAATTTACTACTATTGCACGGGAGCTAATATTATTACTTTGCACTATTCCCATTTTATAAAATGAAATAAATAAACATAACCTATTTTTTGCATAGTTTCACAGGTAATAGTTCAAATATAAACATTGTACATGATAACGTTTTAAGATAATATTGAGATGTAATTAATCTATGAATTTTACTATATTCAAAAAGCATCAACAATATTATTGCAACCGATTTAATAGTTCACCATCTAAAACTACTGCACAAGATTCCACACAATAAATAGTCCTTTTTCGACGGAAAAATTCCGTCGCTAATAGCATTTGCGACGGAATTCGGTCGAAAATGGACCTCGGAATTTGGTTGTTGAAAAACAAGAGTTTTCGTCGAAAACTACGGAATTCGACATTTTCCGACACCTGAATTTTTTGATTTGTAAAATAATAAAACCAAACCTTTTAAATAATTAAATAATAAAAGGCGGTAAAGCAGCAATAGCCACCCCACCACCTCAACGAACCACCACGCCCAGACCCGTCCTCCACCCAGACCCATAAACCCCTACCCACCCAAACCCAACCCCCAACCCGTCTCCCACCCGAACTCTAGGGGGTGTGCAAAAGTGCGGTAGTTAATTTATTACCCCGACCTATACGGGAAATTTCAGATACCCGAATAGCGGCTCG
>PYUH01004012.1:1925145-1968478 GCA_016808085.1 Suaeda aralocaspica
CTCCGTCTTGTTCAACTTGTATTTCTCCCACGTTGTAGGTGATCACATGGGGTTTCATAGTCGATTAATCCTCTAAAAGCGTGTTATCTTCTTGCTGAGCCCCCCCCCCCTTTTTTTTTTTTGAAAATTCTCAGCAAGAAGATAACAAGCTTTTAGAGGATTAAATCGACTATGAAACCCCATGTGATCACCTACAACATGTGGGAGAAATACAAGTTGAAAACAAGACGGAGCTTGAGATGGTTCTCTAGAAGCATAAAACGAAGGCTATGATTAGCGGTTTTTTGAAGTTTTGGGCTGGGGTTCGCAAAAAATTTACATGGTGCCCTTAGGGTCAAAAAAAGACCATCAGATAACTTGTCGGGGTTTGAAATGTCCTAAGACAGTTCCGTGAGAGCGAAAAAGGCTAATGTGTCCATTATTCTTTTTCAAGAATGCTCAAGTGAACGTAAGAAGTTGTTTAAAGCTAATATTGAGCATGAGTTGCCACAAGGTTCTCGAAAGCAAGTGGATGATATTTGAAGAGAAAACGAGACGGGGCTCAGGAAGATCCTTAAAACTAAAAACGGCGGCTATAAGTTACACTTTCTCCAAGGGGTTCAGGTCATAAAAAAAATATTAACCTAAAGTTTTACATGTTAACCATTGATCAAGGAAAGACCCTAAGATAATTAAAAATGGCTAGTAGAATGTTATAGACACTCTTTTATTCAAGGTTTAGGGGGATTCAGAAAAAATAGACTTTCTCTATTCCTTATTTTTCTACTCCGTCACTATCCACACAATTAACATAAAAAATATATTACTATTATAACAATAACAGTATTAACTAGGATAATATGCAAAGTGTTTATTTAATACGGAGTAATAACTTTAGGAGATTTTTAAATCATGTTTTTATAAAAATTGGAACAAACAACTTCAAAGTGGATTTCATCTCAAACTTTGGATAATCATATATCATCTTTGCTACATACGTGCTTTACAAACTTAGAACAAAACTTAGTTGCTCAAAACAATGTTATTCCTATCCATTTCTACTTGTTGACTCCTCATTTACTCATGAACAAAAAATTCCCCCTTTCAAAATTCCCCCTTCAAAAATCCCTCCTTTTTAATCAAAAACCCCATACAATTTCTCACAAAATTAACAAAATTCTGTAAAACAATCACCTAACAATGTGCCATATGAACAATACCCACTTCACAAAACATCAAAATTCTGCAACTTTTATCATGAAAACCATCAAAAATCATTAAACCCAGAAAAAAAAATCGAAATTAAAAAAAACCCATATTATAGAATGAAGGTTGAAGATGAAGAAGGAGAAGAATCAAAATCAAAATCAAAATCATGGAAATATGCAACAAGCTTTCAAAGAGATCTAATGGCAGGTGCAGTAATGGGGGGTGTAGTTCACACCATGGTTGCACCAATTGAAAGAGCAAAGCTTTTGCTTCAAACCCAAGAAAGTAATATTGCAATTGTTGCTGGAAAACATAGGAAATATAAGGGCATGTTTGATTGCATTGTTCGTATGGTGAAGGAAGAAGGGTTTATTTCTCTTTGGAGGGGTAATGGTAGTAGTGTTCTTCGGTATTACCCTTCTGTTGCTCTCAATTTCTCTTTAAAGGTATTGTCTTTCGATTTTGATTTTGTTGTTTTGTGTTATGTTTTGAGTAATTTGTTGAAAATTTTGTGTTTTGGTATGTTGTTATGAGTAATTTGTTGTTAATTTTGTGTTTTGGAATGATGTTTTGAGTAATTTGTTGTGAAATTTGTGATTTGGTATGTTTTTATGAGTAATTTGTTGTGAATTTTGTGTTTTGGTATGTTTTTCTGAGTAATTTGTTGTTAAATTTGTGTTTTGATTGTTTTGTTTTGTTTTGTTCTTTGGTTTGTGGGGGTTTGGTGATTTTTGTGAATGAAGTAGTAATTGAATTAAAGATTGAAGCTTTTTTGATTGTTATGAAGAACATTGTGTTGAGGTGTGTGAGAGGAGTGAATAATGATGAAAGATTGTGATTTTTGAGTTGTAGGTTCATGTTGAATAATGGGTATGATGTATATTGGTATGTAGTGGTTTTTGGGGATGATAATGTTGACCTTTGAAATACAAGTGAAGAGATTGGAGATATGTTTTTTGTTAGATTAAGTTTGAGAATTGAGATAGGCTATTTGTATTAGAGCTAGTTTTTAGGGGCATGATTATGTTTGATTGTTCGCACACGTAATGATGTATAGACAAATAGGTACATATTGAGATGATTAAGTTTTATAAGTAGATGATCAACCATAGGTAATAGGTTACATAGTTATGGACTGTCATACTTTGTTCTTCAGATGAGGTTAGAAACAATGGAGGTGGTCTACGTATTAGACTCTTTGCTCTCTTCTTCTCCAAGTTCAATAGATTGATTCCATTGGGGCTAACTGACTCGCCCTCACCGGAACTCGTCTACTCCATTTTAAAGATATCATGCCCTCGTTTTTTTGCCTTTTCATTATTGGTAAAGATGGAATTATGTTTGGGTTTGCCCTTGATGCTAAGGTGGAAAGATTCTTTTTGATATAAGGCAACCTGCAAAATACCTGATAGATTGTTATTTACCAGATAGCATTCCACCGGAGATTACATTATGTCTATGTGACAGGCTGTCAAAGCATTTGTATAAATATGCTTTTACTGCAAATTAGTGGACGAAGTATGACAGTCCATAAAAATGTAACCTACTACCTATGGCTGATCATCTACTGATAAAACTTAATCATCTCAATATGTACCTATTTGTCCATACATCATTACATCTGCGAACAATCGAACATAATCATGCCCCTAAAAACTAGCTATAATACAAATAGCCTATCTCAATTCTCAAACTTAATCTAACAAAAAAACATGTCTCCAATCTCTTCACTTGTATTTCAAAGGTCAACATTATCATTCCCCAAAATCACTACAAGCCAATATAAATCATACCGATTATTCAACATGAACCTAGAACATATGTCTACCCATGCTCTTTTACGTAGAGTTTTTTTTTTGGTTTGGGGGGCGAAGGGGGCATCTCTACCTATTATCAACATAGTTTGGCATATAGAATTTTTGCATCAATCTTAACAGGTTTAGAAGCCTAGTAGTAGAACCAACCTGATTCATCAATAGTATTTATGTCCTTGGTGCCAACCATTATTAGTTTGTTGTTATAGGACAGTAGGAGAGCCATCCCCAAAAGCTAGCTTATGAGGAGGAGAGCCTACTATCCTATATAAACCCCACACCAACCCCCCATAAGATCGATGTGGGATTCAAGTCCCATACCTTGCAATGGGATCGATCCATAACATTTGTATAGGCTTATAGTATTCAACGATGACAATGTCTTGGTATTTTGACTACTTCAAGTTCAGTTGTCTGAAGAATTGAAAAAATGAAATATTTTTCTATATTATGAAGAATCAAAGATGGTTTTTACGGTTTGATAAGATTTAGTAAGCTGCTGTCATATATAAGCAAATTTTGAGGCCGTGTTCATTTCTTGTATGGAGATTTTGATTAATGAATTTGCTGCCAATTCTTGTAGTAAGCTCTTGCAAGTTACTCCAAATACTCATTCATCCTCTCATTCCAACTAGATTCATAGCTCCTATAAACATATTTTTTGCAATGTGTGTCATGGATTTTGTGGCCACTGGAAATTAAAGTTCAATTGTTTTTGTTGAGTTCTCAAAACTGTTATGGCAAAAGCCTTTTGAGGCTGAAGGTGTTCAGTTCACTTGTTTGCAGCTTATTTTCCTATGAAACTTTATGTCAATGGCTGTTGTTGAGTGTCGTGCCTTGGAGGCATCTCAACTAGTGGCATTTTGTGATGATTCATTATCCACTTATCTTGGCAGCATTCTCCCGGTCCCCCCCACCCACCCACACTGCCACACAACACACACACACACTCTCCTCCCCAGGCATACTTTGGGGGCCCGTTTGGACTGGCATACATATATAGCTTTGGGAAAAGCAAAGCTGATTATTTACTTGCTGAAGATGCCTTGTGGTTGACATTTGGTTTCTGGATTCACAATTGACTTCTGAGTGAAATGAGTAAGTTGGTGAAATTCGGTATAGTTTTGGTTATAAAATCCTACTCCTTGGCCAACCCAACCTTTCAAGGCTCCAACACTCTTGAGAAGTGTCTATATTAGAAAGGAACGTTTAAGCTTCTTCTTTCTTACTTCGGTTTAGCTACTTCAACAGTCTCAGTTCTCTGATCAAAATTCGATCAAACCTCATGACTTGAATATCATTGTATGGTTTTTCGGATGGACAAGTTACATGGTATGATCAAATTTTGTGTTTGGACTTTGGAGCAAGTGTAAACTAGTCATGATATATTCACCATCCTACTGTGAATCTAGTAATCAATTTTCTGGTTAAAGAATCTAATAGTCGGAGTAATCTATATATTTTCTTTCTGTTCAATAATTGGCGTTCTGAACCCATTTAACTATTTCTGCTATATTCGCTCATTTTTATTTTTGCAAATATACTTGCCCCTTAGTAATTACAGTTTGTCATGTTAAATGTTGATCTGTTATGATATCAGACCTGAAACCAGTTTTGGTATATCATTTTCCATCCAACACTGAAAGTTTTGCAAATTAGTGGGTCAGGATTTGATTTACGCACCTTTTGCCTCCTCTTAGCTAGGATTCAAAAGCTTAATAGGCTCACAAAGGTTCCATAACTTCTTAGGGTCTGCAACAAAGTTCGGAGTAGGTTAGTCTCAGGTTGTGGGTTGATCTCTTTAAAGGGCATTTAAACTAAAGATATTTGGTAAAACATTGATGTTATACCAATTTAGCTACAAAAGATATGGCAGTGGCATATTGTATTATGTGTGCAGCAATTGTTGTTAGTAGCAGGAAGCATGTGCAATATCTATATATGCGTTGATTAATTCTCTCTAGAGTCTAGACTTGAAAAATGGAATAAATTGTAGAATTAGAGAGCACGTGGTGAAAATCCAAACTTGGAAATGGAATAAAACCAATTTAAGGATAGTGCTTTCCCATGCCATTGATACGCAGCTCCCACATTCCCTTGGTCAGTGGATAGTGGTAGGAAGGTTCTGTATCTTTTTTGCTCAAAGTGTTCTCTAAAGGTTTCAGGATACTTCTATGTAGCCATAAGACCCATGACAGAGGGAGATAAACAAAAGCACTAGTGACAAAGTTAGATATTTGTCACTTGTAAAGCCAAAGACTCACCTACTGAACATTTCTTTCAGTATCAAAATCCTGTCTCTCTCTCTCTTGGCCTGTCCTCTTCTTTTACATCAAAAGCTTTACGCTTTCATTCTTGACTGATAGTGTTCTCCGTTTTGATGTTTCCACTCCCCTCTAGTGGGTTTTATAGCTAATTATAGTTTAATTAAGCATTTACATTAATGTTATTGCTCAAAATCGAGCTCTTAGCCCATTTCTTCCTTGTTCTTGTATTCTGATTATTATTCCCTCCATTCTACTATCTATACCTTGGTGAAGTTATGGTCTTAAAGAGTTTGCTTGAACAAATATATCAATCTTAGTTCCATCAAAACATAATTTAAAGTTTTTCTAATAGCATTCCAGATTTTGGTCTGCCCAATGTCCCAATCTTAGTGCTCCTTGTTATCTTTGGGGATTTATGGTAAGTTTATCGGAAATTTGATATTTATGAACATGTTTGTACTTCTGATTAATTGATAGCTTAGATATCCTGATTAGTTGATGTTGACTTAAACTCTGCAATGCTATGTCATTATGGACAGCTGAGATTCCTGGTCTAAATAACATAGCCTCCAATTCTATAGGACGGCACTTACATCTGCATTATCAAATGGACCAGAATGTTAAGTTAGCTTATCAAGAAGATGGGTTAGTAGAGGCAAATGACATTGGCACTCCCCCTTGTGAGATTAAACTTTCATGATCTACTCACACGGAGGAGTGCCATTATTAACTAGAGTGCCAATAGCACTTCCTGTTAGTACTAATTCTTTTTTTGGATAGAATGAAATAGAAGGAAAGAAAGGGTAGAAAAGAGAAGGGGGACAATATGCCTTGTATACTTGTATGTATAAAGGGTTGGTGAAGGAAGGGGAGGAAGAAAAAGGGATCCATGAATCCACCCCCCTTTCTGTAAGAACCATCATCCCTCTCAATTTGGAGAGATTTAAAAAACATTGAAGCTCCTCTTCCTCAATCTCGTTCTTTCCCCTCTCCTTCCTCCTTTTTCCCTTCCCTCCCTAACATTCTATCCAAACAAACTATAAAGATGCATGTTGAGGTGGATATGTGGCTATAACTTGACAGATAGGATGAGGAACGTAGAAATTTGGGAACATTGAGGATTTATGGCTATGTTGGGCATGTGAAACAATGATCGGGATATGCATTTGCAAGGAAAGATGGAAGGTCTGGGATGAAGTTAGTTTTAGGAGGATGTGAAGGGAGACTATAGATAATTTGGATGACAATCGCATGTAGCTATTACAAGTGAATGGAGGAAGAAGATATTAGTGGATGACCTCATGAGAATAGTGTATCATATAGCCGACCCATCCTTTTGGGATTAAGGCTTTGATTTTGTTGATGTTGTTTTTATAAAGTAATTACAAATTTTTGCAATTGGTGATGGCATCTTGGGCCGGCTACACACAAAACGTGCTCATAATACTTAACTAAATGAGACTTTGGTGGATGGGTTCCATGCACCCTTTAGTTCAACCATTTCCATGTCGCTCAAGTACCATTCATATGTAAGTTTTGCTTCAGAAAGACTTAAGAGTCTCTGACCATTGCAGAACTTTCTCTGTTAATTCTGTGTTCTGCAACCTGATCTCCAACATTTACAGGTCTAGCAGATACTCTGTATTTAGAAATTAGAATGGCTTGCTGCTTAGATGCCTTTTACTATAAAGTACGGAAGTACTTCGTAAATGAGAAGCATTGTAGCTCCTAAACCTCATGCTGCTTCATGTTGGATAGCCATTGTTTAAAACTCCATATATGGAAACAAAGTACTTCACAATGCTAGTTATATCTTTTCTCACATGGAGACCATTCATAGGATCAAAGCTGCAAAAATTCTGTGCTTACTGCCTTTTGCTTTCATCAATTTCCTTGTGCATTGTTCTTGTTGTTACAACTTGCAAGTGATTAATATCATAATAGGAACTAATTTTCAATCAGCGAAACTCTATTAGAAATTTTTTAATCTATTCTTTTGGTGTTTGGATACTTAACTGAGACCATGGAGCAAATCAGTTTGCGGAAAATAAATTATAGAAGGAGTACTATACTTTGGTTGTGGTCATTTTGAGGGGGGAAAATGTAGGTAATAGCATTACATGGAAGGTTGTGGACGGCTAATGTAGTCAGTCAACCAATCAATCAATCACAGCCTTAATCCCAAAAAATTGGGGTCGGCTACATGAACCAAAATTAATCATTCCATGTGATCATCCACATAAATTTTCGTCCTCCATCCCTTGCGATCGAAAACCTCATTCTCTTGTAAATCTAAAAGCTTCATATTCTTTCTAACCCCTTTCCACCAAGTCATTTTCGGTCTCCCCCTACCTCGTTTGAGCTCTCAATGATCCCACCCTTCCACTCGTCGCACTGGGGCTCTCTCAGGTCTCCGTCTCACATGTCCGAACCAACGCAAGCGATTCTCTTGGACGGCTAATGTAGTCTTAGATTATAAAACTTGGACTGGGTTTCATTTGGGTAGGAAATTTTGGAAAGGTTCCTACAACCTTTCAGGCTCATATGTTATGTATTTTGGTTGGAAGTTACCTGCTTGAAAAAAAAAAAGAGTAGAATTGTTTGTATGACGATTCTGTCCCTACTGCTACATGCTTTGTATGTTTTTTTTATTTTTATTTTTTTAGCATACATCTTGGGATGAGATGAGTTAGCATGCTGCAGTACAGCAATACTAATAGGAAACATTATAACTGTTGTCCATTTTTCTTGGACACAGACTGTTTGTTGTTGTTTAGAACTGTATCCCGTAATGAACTATACCAAAGGTTGGTCTTTGGGAGGTTCAAATCTATACATTTTTTTTTTACTCAAATTCAATCTATACTATACTAGACAAAATTATGTGAATTTATTTTCACTTGGTTAGTTTTTGGCTGCAGGATCTTTACCGGGATATACTAAAAAATGACGATAATGGCCCACCCATGATGTCTGGTGCAGGAGCCAACTTTTTTGCAGGGGCGGCAGCCGGTTGTACAACATTGATGATTGTTTACCCACTCGATATTGCTCACACAAGACTTGCTTCAGACATTGGGAAGGCTGATGCTCGTCAATTTCGGGGCATAATCCACTTCCTTAGAACTGTATACAAGGTAAGTGGAATTCGTGGACTTTACTGGGGTCTCCCTGCTTCTTTTCATGGGATGGTCATTCATAGAGGCATATACTTTGGCGGGTTTGATACCTTCAAAGAAATTCTTACTAAAGAAGCTGTCGAGTTAGCATTATGGAAACGCTGGTTAGCAGCTCAGGTTGTGACCACCTCTGCTGGGTTATTGTCTTATCCTTTTGACACTGTTCGAAGGCGTATGATGATGCAGTCAGGTGTCGAGGAACCAATGTACAGAAATACCCTTGACTGCTGGAAGACTATATACAGGAATGAAGGGCTCATCTCATTTTATCGAGGGGCTGTTTCAAACATGCTTAGGGGTACTGGTGCTGCTGCCATTCTTGTTATGTATGATGAAGTTAAGAAGTTCATGCACTGGGGTGGCTCTACTTCAAGTAAGAATTGATTTTTTCTTTTTTATTGGTTTAAGTTATACAAATCTTCATATAGATAAAATCATACGTGTGCTAGTGTTGCCTGCTTCGAAACCATGGCAACCTTGCGCTGATTTTTTAGCTGACCAATAAGAAAGTACATTTACTTCTTCAGTTTTGAATATGTTTCATCTTCTTTCTGTAAATGCCCTTGTAATACAGCTGTTTGAACTGCTGGTTCTGGAGAGCAGCTTTTGCTAACTCCATTTTCATACGAGACAATAAAAAAAAAAAAAGAATGATACCTCTGTATATAGTTTCATTTCATGTGATTTTCGATTTTCCCAAGTTGTTCATGCTGTGAGATACTCTAGTCTGATGCTAACAGCAGATGTACCAGCTTATGGTAATGCATTGATATCAATTTTCGGTATAGTTTGGATCAAATTTGGTTAGGGTCAATGTTCGTTGTCTAATTTCAAGTACACTTTGGTTTATGATAGGATTATTCTAAGCAACACATTTCTTATATTAAGTGATATAGTTACGGTTTCCATATTAGTCGTGAGAAGCTGTACAGGTCAACTTAATACATTAGGATAGACTCCTTGGGAATACGGAAAAGCGGTGTTGCGTTTAGGGATCTTCAAACACATTTGTCATACAATTTAACAAGATTTTAATAGGTCAAGTTGAGAAGTTGACTGAATTAAGCAGCTAACATGGGCAGGGCACTAATATCCTTAAAATTAAATTCTATTATTAGTAGTGTCAACATGTAATGATTATGCCAGGGTACATGAACTGGTTCACTCTTAACTACTACTACTACTACTTTTACAATAAGTAGTATAAAAAATTAGTATTAGAAGGAAGTCAGCAATTCTGTCCAAGTTGATGGGAAAAGTGAGCAAAAGTGGAATTTAGAATGTTGATTACCATTCATTATTGTTATTGTTTGGTTTCTAATGTTTAGGAACTTTCTTCTTTTCTTTAAAGAAATGATTTTGCTTCTTTTTTGGTTGGTTGATACTTGTAGGATTTCTAGGTGATGTCAATTGATTCCTTCAATCAGTTATCTATATTAAACATATTGCTGGATTAGTCTCAATTGCCAAAATAACATAATATACTCCATAGTATGTATTAACTATATTATTGGTCAAAGTCGTGTAGAAATAAGAGTAAAAGACAACTTGACTATAGCACTTGAAAGCCATATGAAAGTACACTTTTTTTTCATTGGCCCTATTATTCGATACTCATCAGGATACTTTGGGTACAATGCTCACCTTGTGAAGAGAAAGGAAAACTCACACGGTGAGCGCGGCGAGATTCAAACCTCCATTTGAGTGGTTTGACCACCATGGTAAACCCTCAACCTCAAACCAAAGGAAATATGCACACTAGTGTGTGTTTGTATGTCTGCATTCACCACGGAAGTAAGAGCGGATGATGATGAATTGATGAGTTAATGAACTTATAGACTTATAGTTGTTATCTAAGTTGTGTAAAATTATTGGCAATTTGCTTGTGTAAAACTAGGTTACATTGGGATCGAAAACGAATACGGATATAGGGATTGAAAACAACAAATCTAAAAAATAATGTTAATGGGTACGTCCAATTATAATATGAGGAATTGAAATCGTCCCTAATGTGGAAACGAATCGGGTTCGGGGACAACTGTCAGTTAGAAGTACCCATGCTACATAGGTATAAAATAAGCTTATATTTTGTCATTGTGTGACCACTTGAAAGAACTACTCAGTTATATATAGAGATGAGAAAGTGAGATTAAAAGATGATCGATAAGTTCGAAACAACGAAAGACTACTAACACAGTTTTGTAGAGATCAATACTTCTTTTTTTTTTTTTTTTTTTTTTTTTTTTTTCANNNNTTTTTTTTTTTTTTTTTTTTTTTGTCTGTTTTCAGCTGCCTTTGTTAAATCAGTAAAAACCATTGACAGAATGACAGACCACCTAATATGGACGAAATGTCATGGCTTCACTTATTGAGTGAGCAAAATGTAGAGATTAAGTTTAGGTAATGTGCAATTGTTGATATGTGGACAATTAAGTTAGTCACATTTCTTATGCAATAATACTTTGCTTTTAACTTTTCTCATCCCTGAAATGTTACTATTTCAATTAACATTCTTGGGATGTTAATTAGGAGGGGCGGGATAGTTAAAAAAGAAGAAAAAAACATGTTACTACTTAGATTGCGTGTTATAAAATCTTATTTTTCTCTTCAATATTAGACATAAATTTTCTGTAATACCCCAATACAATTTAATAATTAATGATTAAAGGTCATTGAAGACACGTAGAGGGAGTAGTAGCTCTGATCCTTTTAAGGATCTTATGTTTTTTGCCCCACCCTCACCCTGCTAGTAAAGCAGCGGTTGGGTTTTGGCAAATCTACTATGGGCGGAGTGTCCTTGAGATAGGGTAGCTCGGCCCAAAGATGATAAAGACCTTCAAAATTGAGTGACTTAAGCAGTTAAGCTATAAAATCTAAATAATATCAAGAAAATCTATAATAATAATAATAATATAATTCTATGACATAAAAGTTGGAGTGGAAACATGTAATGATTACAAGAGTGTACATGAATAATGAACTGGCTTACTTATTCTCCACTTTACATATAGTATTAGGGTGAACTCAGCAGTTATATGCCAAGTTGATTGAAAAAAAAAAAAGATGCAAATTAAAAGTGGTGCATTTTAGGATTTTATACACAGATTTTTTGACAACACAATAATGTAGAGTTATAATATAATTGCTATTATAAAGATATATTGCACTATTTGGTTTCCAATTGGTTAAATTATTTATGATTTATGAACTTTATTTGATTTTTGGCCTTTGAGTTATAGATGCACTTTCAGTGGTCTGTGCCATTAGATTCCAAGGTGATGTAGCATGATTCCTTAAACTGGTTAATTACATCATCATGTATATGTAATTAAACTACTACTAATTAATCCTATCTACTTGAAAAGGGTGCTTAATTAACTTTGTTTAGGAAGTAATTATTATTTAATATAAAAAATATCGTGAGGAAAACCATTGGAAGCTGCCCATTGTTATATGTTTTTTTTTTTTTTTTTTTTTTTGTGCTTGCCTATTGTTGCAATTTGTTAGTTAATACAATAATACCACATAGTATAATACTTACATGGCCGCTGGGAAGAACTTTCGACAAGAAAGTAAAGTCTATGATTTTATATTAGTCTTTGCTAACTTATATATGTTAAAACCTATTTTTGATCCAAACTCCATAATTTCTATCATGTTAGTGGTAACTTTTACTTGTAGGATTGGAGCTTGTATGTAGCTCGATCAAGTCGTCCTGTGGCTATGTTACTATATATTGTATGGCCCATTGGCCGGTTGCCCGGTTTAAATTCTTTTAAACCCATCATTGAGAAATGAGAATCGCTTGTGTCCTATTAATTTGCTTATTACTTAAAGGTGTCAAATTGATTGACAATCCAAACCCGCCAATTACATGTCGTAGAGCACAAATATACAAGAAATCAAAGATACTTTAAATAAATATGGTGCATGATGATTTAAGATGTTTATACTTCAATTCATACACCACTTTTGATAAGATAAAAATAAGAGGTTTCCATTAATTAACTGTAACATCAATTAGCTTTTTTTAGAACTTGTACGAAAATGAAGGATTACTTAACTTTCATTAACAATAACATGGCATGTGCAATCATTTCACTAGAACTTTTTGTGAAAAAAAAAAAAATAGTATTCAAGTTAATTTCTTACTATTACCCTATAAAAAGCAATTTCTATGTTTTATAAAATGCTAACTCGACTCAAATTAAGTTCAATATGAATTACAATAACGAGTATGATCATCATCATTAATAAAAAAAAAAAATATGAATTAAACTCGAGTCAGTCCAACATGACTTTGACATCAATAATTAACAAGAATCGACGAGGTCTTGACAAGAACAAGGCCACATTTACAAAAAGATTTGGCAACTTTTATACTACAATCAAGTTAGACTAATCTAAACAATGAGCTAGCTATAAGCCTATACGTACATAAGTATAGGCAATTAGGCACTATAATTCACTATTAAAACTCATTTCAAACTTGTGAAAATTAGAGTACTTGTACGTAACTCACTTATATACATGTCATGGGCGGATTTAAGGGAGTACAGGAGGGTACACTTGTATCCCCATCCTCAAAACTACCAAAGAGACCTCTTTTCTGATATAGATGGTTTGTTAGACTGAAACATTAAGCTATCCTATAGCTTACCAAAGGCATAATTTCTAAAATTAAAAGGCTCGTTAAGCAACTAATCAACTACGAAGTACCGTAAAAATTAAAGTATTTGAATGAACATGCTTCGCATTTTAATTTTGGTGAAAAAAAATTATGTTCCATATTAATTGAACACTAAAAATTTAGGGTTTAACTTTTTTTTAGCAATATATATTTAAGAAATGATTAATAAAAAAATTCACATTTTCGTGAATCGAAAATGACATTTTTTTTTCATTCTCTTGTTTAGTTAGTTTAATGTTTTGATTTCGTACCCCCATTTTGTGATTTTTGGATCCGCCATTGTATGTCACCTCATCATATTGTGTAGAGTTTCGAATTTACCCTATACACTTTGAGTCTTTGATATAACGACTTGCTTTAAAGATAGAGATACGAGAGGAGGTGAAGGGGAGATTATTATTATTATTATATTATAAACAAATAATGAAAAATGCAAAGTGGAAATCTCCAATAAAGAAGCCAAAGCATCGGATGATATCACAGCTACACAAAAAAGAGAAAGAAACTATTATTAATGTTATAATTAACGACAAAGAAAGTTAAAGAGGCTTTACCAAAACTTTTTAAACTTTGGGTGATGCAAGGGAAAGAAAATCTAAACACTCTTTGGTGGGGCAAATAAGTTAGGTATTAATCTCATTTACCACTTTTTTTTTTTTTTTTTTCCACAATAAAGTATATATACATATAAAATAGTATATGTAATGTGGGGAGATCTATGCACAAAAGATTCTTTGTAAAGATTCTTTATATTGCTTATAGATTCTAAGGTGGGTTCACATTGTTTATAGCTCGTAAATGTCCTTAACATGACGTCTTGCAATATTGTACTATGCTTATAAAAAAGAAAAGAAAAATATAATTGTGAGTTTATATATGTGTGTTGGACCCATTATTGATTATTGTGGGTTGTTAATTTGTTTTTTAAAATTTTTAATTAATGATAATATTATCATCACTTAACCAACAAGGTGGTGTATGGGTTTATATTGTTCATTCAAAGGAATATGGAATGTGGGGCTAATGTCATTATGTTTATACCCCTTCTTCTATCACATCTTTACTTTTGCAAATTTGGGAACTAGCTTTAGTTAATTACATTGTTGGTGGGAACAACTTAGTTGTTATTAAACCTAGAGGAATATATAATTTGCTTTTCTATTAAATTTGTACCATCTATTAATGCCTAATATTTTTATTTTAAAATTAAGCCAAGTGCTTTCCGAACTATATATATATATTTAATAATGTTACAAGAAAACCTTTTCTCTTTCGGAGTATTCCGTATGCGATTACGTCTATAGTATTAGCAAACTGAGTTATTAAATCACACTACAATCAAGTTCACTTAACACTTATTTTAATGAATAATAATATAGTTTTTGATCTTTAATATATAATTTTTTTAATATTTTTTTCACAATAATTGCATAATATGATTGTAAAAATAGATAATAATTAGAAATAATTTTTTAAAAATATAGAAAAATCATGAAAGCGTTTTTTTTATTATCTATAATGATTGCATAAGGAATTAATATTACTATGTGAGCTCCATTATTAATATAATTAGATATTTAACATATATAAATTTTGGTGGTCGTTTCCCAAACGGCCACTGAAGAATTTTCACTAATATAGATATTCTATTGTCATTGGAAGGTTATAAACAAAGTTAACAAACGAGTAATATAACGAGTTTAATTAGCATTGCCCTTAGAGTATCTATCATAGATTTTTAAGAACATTTATGTGAAACCCAAAAGTTAACTACTTAAGTTATTTACAAAATTAAATTAATTACCAGAATTATTAGATATTAATTTTCTACCTTCTATTAATTATGGAGCATATAGCTAGTTGTGCGAAAATGTATGTGGAACAACCGTTTGTGCCTAATAAGATAAAGTCAATGGCAAAATAAAATGTTGCATGTTTTGAAATAGCTTCATATTGATCACATGAGCAATATTTATTATTATTATTATTATTATTATTATTATTATTCATTTTTAAAAAAAAAAAATTTTACAAAAAGGCTATCAATTGGTTCACCCTTTCGAACATTCTGATAATGTTGCAATCAGTTTTGATTGGCATCCGATAATTTTGTAGATCGAATCACGTTACAACTTGTTAATGATATACGTCAAAAATGCTTATATATGTCACATATAAGCCCCACTCCAACACTTTTGAAAGTGAAGTCTTTGATAACGACTGAGATTAATACTAAGTATTAAAAATGAAAAATACAAACAGACAAATACAGAAATAAAATGAAAAATTCAAGATACGAATCGTGAATTAATTCTTGAACCCCCCAAAATATAATTTAATTAAATTAATTAATTTAAGGCAATGAAAACTCAATATATATAATCCATATCAACCAACCTATATGTCATAATACATATCATTTCAAAAGAATGGAATGATGAATGAATTCTTGGGGACTAGACTATAACAATGGCGACACTTCGTCACTTCTCATGCAATAATATCTCAAAAAAAATATCTAAATAGTGTCTTCCTCAAGGATCCGACTTATGAGACATTCTATGAGACCAAAAATGCCATAACCTATGAAAGTAACATCAAATACAAAAGCAAAAATCAATATCATCACATGAACAAATAAATAAATAAATAAATAGTACATGAAACAACTTTGGAGTAGTTTTACTTGGTTTCAACTTTGGTTAGTTATAGTTAGAAGACCCACTTTTAAGATGCAACTTGCATTATTATCAAATTCATGTAGAATTCAAAGTGATTGGTGGTTCATCCCATATATATATATAAATATTATATATATATATATAATTTCACACTTTCACATCCTTATTGGTGTTTCTTAGCATGGTGACAAAGTTATTCTTGTCCCTTCATATTTTTAAAATTCATATTGGCCATTAATTAAATTTTCGAAAATTAAAGATCCATATATATTCCCATATTGCGCCTTTAGAATCTTGTGCACCATTTTTATATTTTTTGCATTTTGCATTTTGGTAGGCCCTAATAATCTTCCCTACTTATATATGATGTATAATCATTTATATTTTCTCAACTCTCAAATAGTTTTTGCCCTCTAACTGTTGGATGTGGAAAATATTTAGCAAGTCAAAGGAGTTGAGATTTTGTTCACTTATAGCAGTATACATCATGAATTATATTTTTGTCAACGTTACTCCACAATATATACAACTAACCCTTTTTATGGTATAGGGTCGATTTTGTAGGCCTAAATTAAAGGTGTAACAATTATATCACAATTTTAATTAGGCCGAAGATTAAAAAAAATAAAAGTAAGATATCATTTAATGGAAGATGGAGGTGACTTGCCAAGGCTTTCGTAGTTGATATATATTTGTGATTATTTAACAAGCCACAATATATAGGTTGAACAATTAACTTGATTCCAATTGCTATTAATTAAAGGATTCATTTTTTTTCTTCCAAATATCCTCATTTTATATATCCCTCTTCTACAATGTCCAAAAGTTTGGTAGGAACGCCACTTATCAAATTAAAGAAAACTCTAATGAAAAAGTGACATAATCATGATTGAATTTGGTGTACTATTGAAGAGCGCAATTTAATTATTTTTGTTGACCGTTGCTTGGTGTTAATAGAGAAAACACAACCTCCGATCACCAATATATTCTCAACATTCTAGGCTCAAACTCGAGATAGTAATTTACTCATATCAATTAGCTGATCACTCTATTTTAATAACATAGGCAAGATGTTCAAAAACCCGAAAGTATAGATACATACGCTGAGTACTAGCTAACTTATTGCTTGATTTATTGTCACTCTCAAAGTAGTAAGACTTATGATGTCGCAATTTTAAACGACAAAGTGATGTCATATATCGTAATATCTTATAGAGTATAGACCTATAGTAATTCTCCAAGTAAAATGAGGTAAGAGATGAAAAACTTGAATTGGTGAGTAGTTGGTACGCATATTCAACATTTATAGCTAATTTAATGGATTTTAATACGTAGAGTATCTTTTAAGTGATACATAAATTAGCACTAAACGACAATATATATTGTCTATTTCTAGCATAGAATACAAATATTGATAAACTATGACTAGTACTTGATCTCCCATGAATCAGATCCCAAGCTTCAATGCTTCATTCTAAATTTCTTATCACCTAAAGTACCATTAATAATCTCTTTAACTAATTATAATACAAATTACATTAAGAAACCCATTTGTTAGCACGGAAGTCAATGAATGAAACCTTATTTCGTGAATCTTTTCAAAGATTGTATTGTTTGCAAGACCTCTTATTATGCCTACGTCTACTTGTTGAATAGGTTGATTAATTTTTTTATACTTGGTAAACCAGCGCGGGCCTTGCTATTTAATTGTAGGTTATCTTCGATTTGATTCAATACAATTCGACAACCTAACTTTGTATATTTCATTTTAACTTAACTCAACTTAAAGCAGGGCCATTTCAGAAGTGTCCAAAATAACAAAACTACATAGTAGTACTAGGTAGTAAAATCAAAGAAATTCAAATCCTTTCATAGTAAAAACTCTTTGTTAATTGGGAATAAATCAGGATTCTTTGCATTTGTTTTACGAGATGCTAGTTAAGATTACGACATCTAATAATAATATATCAAAGATGAATTGAATACGCACGGAATAATAAAAATCTCGATCAATATTCTCAACCGTTTACGAAATAATTAAAACTAAGAGAATGAGAATCTCATATATATATATATATGAAGGTTGAATTGTATAGTAACATCCAAATTAATCAATCATATAGTTAGCATGTAAATTAATAAAGAAAAAAAATAGAAAGATACACCAATTCAAAACCATAAATACTAGTAACTCAAATACAATTATCACCAAACACGTAATCTAATCATTAATCATGCACACTTATGACTTGTTATCCCACTAAAAATACCTATACATCAAACAGTTAAACTTTCCATAAATCATCTTCATTTTACATACTCTCTCTTTTCCCATTTTGCCCTTCCTCCAAATTACATAACATATGTAGTAAATTAAAATTAAAAATAAACATAAAATTACAATTACAATTTCATTCTTATTAATTTGCACCTAAATTATCATTATACCAATTAACTAAAAAAAGAAGATTAACAATATTATTAGGAAATTTTATTTTTCCTTTTTTTTTTTTTTTTAAATTTGTGATTAAGTAGTTGATTCAATAATAACAAATATAATTGATCAACATACTATACCCAAAGAGGTAAGGAAAGAGCACCAACATCAACAAGTAAAGGAACAAGTCTATTACTTAGGTGGAGTGCCACGAGTCGTTCTAATCCACCGACACGTGTACCGCCGATAAACAACGCAGGAGTTTCCGTAGAGTCATCATCAGAAGGAATGGAGGGGATCTCATCTTCATCAAGCTCAATAACCGTTGGATGAACACCAATCGTGTGGAGGAGATTCTTCATGACATGACACATGCAACAAGATGAACGGCTGAAAATCACTACTGGGTTCTCGGCTATTAGCCGTTGGATCCTTACCTCTGCTGATTCTGAGACGTCGATTGCTAAGGGTGATGTATTCCCTGATGTTGTTAATTCTAGCCTCACTTGATGTTGAACTCCTTGCATGATATATATTTATTTATTTTTGTTTATATATATTTTTAGGTAATTATTGAGTTTTATTTATTTGAGAAATGAAATTTTGGGTGGTAAAGAAAGAGAGAGTGAAGGGAAATTAAAGAAGAGAGGGGGGGAGGATGCAAAATGGAAGGAGAGAGGGTTTTATATACAAAAAAATATTGTGGGAAAGTTGGAAGGTGGGTTTTTGATTGCTTACATCATAGATCATATACCAATTTTAGTTTTTTTTTTTTTTTTTTATATTTTCCTTTATGAATTTATGGGAGTAGTTCTTTTCAATTATTCTCTTTTGCAACCTTTGAAATCTTATATACTCATGTAAGGGTCTGTTTACTTCATCTGAAAACAGCTGATCTGAACAGAATTGAGCTGAACTGAACTAAAAGATTTTTATGAAGGATTAATAAATAGCAAAATAAAAAAAAAAACTGAACTGAACTGAATTGATTTTAAGCTGAATTAAACTGGCCCTAAATGTAAGGAGAGGCCTCCAAAACCCAAATGGAGGCCTCTCATTAATCCAGCCATTTATTTATTTATTTATTTAATTAATTTTAAAATAAAATGGAAGTTACATTTCCTTAAAAAAAAATTACCTTTTTTTTAATTGTTTTGATTTCCTATCAATAATAAAATAAAAATGAGAAATTTATTCTACGGATGCTTGATTATCACTTCAATGGTTTAGAATGTCGATGAAAATAAAAATCATATTTTTGCATCTTAATGTTGATTGATTGTCCAATATAATGTTTTCAATGATTGAATTGCCGAAGTGAATTGAAAAGCTTATAATGCAACTATATTTTCCAAATTATGGTATCATTGTAATTGTTATACCAATTATTTATATATTCTATTAATTTTTGATGTACTTTTTGCTATTCCATATACCAATACACTATAAATTTTAACTTCATTTGTATTCAACCATATCTTTATAATAACCCCATGCAGTTACACGGGTACACTCTAGTTTCAATAATAATAGTTTTCCTTTGTGTATATTTATATATTTTAATTTTGGAGGGAGAGGATGATGTCACTTGTGTTGTATGTATGCATGTATTTATTATTTTGGTAAGGTTATGTTATAGCCCTGTTTGAGCTTAAAACTTATCTGTAGATCTCACTTATTTTAAGATAAAATGCATTCTCCCATTAAAGTGCTTAATTCATTCTTAGCCAAGTCTTAAATGGAGACTTAGGAAGGGTGGGGATTACCTACTTTAAAAATAATATTCCATATGTTCCTTTTTGTTTATTACGTTTAGAATTTGACATTATTTATAAGATGAGAAAATCTTTTAAATTATTTTTAATGTGTAAAACATAATATAGTTATGGTCATGGAATCTTATTTTATTCGTCTCAATGAGTTCGCTATTAATATACAGTAATTATAAATTTTACAGATATACAAAAAATATTTAAGGTCAAATAAGTGCATTGACATATATGCAAGTCAAAACGTATCAAACATATGGGCACATAAGTAATACATACATATTTATTGATCGATGTGTCTTAGATGAGTCTTAAGGATAAAAAATTAAAACTTAAAAGTACTCAACAACATTAAAAAAAACATAAAAAATCATTATTGGAAAGCTACTGTAGCGTATGTGTTAAGTCTTAAAGATAAGACCAGACTAATCTTACCCTACTTATGTAGCAACGGCTCCCTTCTCCAACTTGTAGAGCTTTATTTAGCGGTTGAGTTATAATGTTCGCCTTAAAACTTAAAAGTAGTTACTATTAAAGTAGTATCTAGGACAACTTTTATCATTATATCACTGGTACATGTATCTTGGTTCTTTGGTAGGCTTCGATGAGCAAGGTGGTAGAGCAAAGATAATGATCTTGACATTTATTTACTCCCTTCATCCTTTTTGAGTTTGTTACAATTTGACTTTTTTTTTTTTACCCATAAAAAAATTTCATTCATATATAACAAATTTTTTTTAAAAAAATGAAGGGAGTAATAATTTAGCATAAATGTGGCACCGCCACACCCATGATATAAGGTGGATGTGGATCAACTCCCACATTAGACTCATCTCATCATCATTTACATTATTACGTACTATTAATTGTAATGTTTCAATTTCACCGAAAAAGTATATGTATTTAATTTGGCTCAAGCTAGACTATTGTGTATTTGTTGTTGTAATAGTACATCCTAGAGACTAGTTGATGTTGAACATCAAATATTTTTTTACCTTTGATGGAAAAATTTTAACAAGAAAAATACTTAGATTGAACTAGTTTCTTCGTACTTCTTTTTTTTTTTCACTTTTTATGTGATTTGTTGATTACAGCTGTGGTTAAAATATATTATAAAGTCGTGATTCCATTATATTCAAAAGCTAAAGTTTAATCTTTCAATCATTTAAATGATTCCATGATTTTTGTATGGACATTTGAGTAATTATATTGCTAATTAAGGTCTGTTTACTTCAGTTTAAAATCCGTTCAATACAGTTCAGTTCCGTTCAGTTCAGCTCAGCTCTTCTCTTATTTTGCTATTCATTAATCCTTCGTAAAAAATCTTTCAGTTCAATTCAACTATTTTTAGTTGAAGTAAACGGACCCTTACACTATCAAATAGAAATATGTCTTTCATCAACCGTAACTCAATTTAAAATTTTAAATTCCACGAGTTCGCCCAAATAAATAATGAATATATAACTTGATATACAACATCCAACAACTAGAAGTGTACGATTTTGTTTAGGTTATTATTATGAATATTATCATTATTATTTCTTTAATACTATAGGGGATAATTAAAGTTTTAATGGAGATTGAAATTCCGTTAACATGACTTAATCCGTATAATAGGGCGGTCATACGCAAAAGTACAAGTGTAGAGTATAAACTGACGTGGAACATAGTGGGTGGGACCCACAAAAAAAAGGTGACGCCATTGCATGAAGGTCTTTGTGTTCATCGTCACTATGACGTCTACCCACCTGCCACGTGGGTGGAATCTTTACTCTCCTTCACTCATGGAGTGGAAATTGGAATCGACCAAATATTTTATATTTCTAGTAATTTTCCTTTTTCCTTAACCGTGGAGCCAATAATATGTGTCCACGTCACTGTCATGACGCTGACTTGTGAATCTTCTTTTTCTCAAATTATTGTACCACCGGAATAAATTCTTAGTCGTGGAGTATCATTTACATTTTGGACTTAAACAGTGTTGATTACTAAGTGAAAAAAAAAATAGTATTGGTGGGAATTAGAACTCCCGGCAGATGACTAGACGCTGTTAATCTGTTACAGGTGGCACGTCTATGTGCTCTTATCTATCTGCACAAAAGGGGTAAATTTGACGTGTGGATTAATTTCTCTCCGATGCCTAAGTAAGTAAATTAGAGAGAGAAATAAACAAGTGTACATGTAAAGAATGAAGCAATTGGTTTTTTATTGTTGGGTAATTGAATGACAGAGGAGGTGCCCCAATGATTCGTTACACTTGTCCTAGTGTCTAATTCATGGGAGCCTCTCCTAGGAATGGTGAGAGAGCTGGTGCTCTCCATTGTCAATATATTAACTTTATCAATATGGTAGTCGATAGTAAAAAAATAAAGTAAAAATTTACATATCATTAAGTAATTGAATCTTATGGAGCATGGGTTCATATATATTTCACCGCTAAGCAAAACTTAGCACAAATAGTCGAATTCGCATATTAGTTAAGTTCATACTCGTACTTTATTCGAAGGAAAAATATCTACAAAATAAAGCTAATTTTAGTTTTACAATCATCATGATATTTTTGTAGGTATTAACTAACTATTGTACAACACAACGTTCAAATGTGTACGTTACTGATCAACTTGATACGTTTGTTATTATAGAGTATTATTTGT
Source organism: Suaeda aralocaspica (assembly GCA_016808085.1). Taxonomy (NCBI): domain Eukaryota; kingdom Viridiplantae; phylum Streptophyta; class Magnoliopsida; order Caryophyllales; family Amaranthaceae; genus Suaeda; species Suaeda aralocaspica. The sequence goes on from PYUH01004012.1 coordinate 1,947,825, forward strand.
ATTTGATTCATAGCCAACTGATGTACTTTTTATAAAGGTAATTTATGAATTGCGTACTTGCATAGAAAATAAATAGAGTACATCAATCCTTTTCTAATTTAAATAACGAAATATTTGGTTAGTTACCATACTCTAGTTCGTTTAACAAAGAATCAAACTAAAGGTAGATGAAATAGTACTTGGTTAGGTGATTGAGGTAAATTCGTGAATCATGTTTCTTTTCACCGTGTTTGATTTTTCTATGAAAAGTAAATTTGAAACAGAGTATACAAGTTTGGGGTGATCGATTGATCGATTTTTTTTTTTTTTAAATTAATTTTAAAGATTTTCAATATTTATAATAGGAAGTTAAAACGATGACCTAAGCATATTATTAAAGGATTAAATGTTTATGGTAGTTTAAATTAATTCACATGTGTGTCATCAACGTGTTTATGCATACATGGAGCAAATATATATTTGCCATGAAAGTGGAATTTAATCTAGCACATTGAAAAAACAATCAACTGATCTCCAATTAATCACGACTATTTTGCAACAGAGAGAGAGAGAGAGGGCCTCACAATAATGGCAAAGAAAGTCCTAAAATAATGCAAGAGAGAGAAGATCGAAATGACGTAATTTGTCACAATATATATATATGTTTTATTTTATTTTTCAATAGACTAAGAAATGATATTGTACTCCAAGTATTTGGCAATTGTTAAATCATTAATATGAACCGTTGATGGTGGAGTGATGTATAAAAAATGGGTAATGTGTCTGCCACATGGAATTTATATATTGGACCATGTAGTTATATAACTTGGGTCTACTAAATATGTTATATATTTACTTGTTAAATTCAATTCAACCCCTTTTTTTGTTGGCTAATGGCTTTTGAAAGCAATATGTCTCTTGAAACAATGTGCAAATAATACATCCCACACATGACACATTCATGAGTCATGACATTACAATGTGGTTGACTTAGTTTCTAATCAATCTGATTTGTAATTAAATTAGTGGTTCCCATGAGTGGTGAGTAGATTACTAGATTGGAAATGTACAAAGTTAGCTTGCTAAAATGTGTCGGAGTAGATTTTATTTTTCCCAATTACTTGCTATATAACTTGTTGGTTTTATATCATATTATAACATATTAATTTGATGATTGAGATTTACATTACTCGAAGACAGCAAATATCACTCACATTACTATATATTAATTCAAAACTATGGAAGTTTTAAGAACATCATAAGGTATTAGCGAGCAATTGGCCAATAAGTACTATTGGTGATAACTATATATATACATAAACAATAGGAAAAAATAATTGATGTATGTTCATTGGAATAAAACTAATATGTAACACATGCTCACATCATATACTCCCAGTAAGGTATAGCTCACATGTTGAGAGGCATTTTAGAAAATGATAATTGTGTGGTTTGTGTCTATAACAACATATTTGCATAGTGCAGTATGCCCCGGTCTCTAGAGCGACTAATTGACTATAAATTATTACTTTCATTAGCGCATTATTGCACATGACTATATGAGACTTTAATCAAGGTGATTAATTGAACACATACTTATTAGTTTGACCGAATATATACTTGTTAATTTGACAAATAGAAAATACCAATAAAAAAAATCAAAAAGATAATGATAATTGTTGAGCTACTTGTTTTCCAAATTGATTTTACAACTACTTCAACCATAACTAAAATAAAATAGCAATTTAATTCAAGATATTGATATAATTTATGACATATGCCTTATTCCAATTCAATAAGTCGGTTTGGCCTTTGTTCAAGCAGGGCCAACCAAGTTTAGATATTTTAATAGATAGGTCAATAAATGGTCCATTTCATTTATGTGTAATTTTTATGATGAGGTCATATATATATATATATATTATTATTATTATTTGGGGAACAAGCTAAGCAACAAATGATGCAATATCAAATTGACAAAAATAAAGTTATGTTTAGGGAAATTTTACAAAGCCATCTTTTACTTTTCCTTTTATAATATTAAAACATAAAAAAAAAGAAAAAAAAAAAAGTTTTAGTTAGTTGCTTTGCAATTTTAACGTTGTATGATTGTATCACTACTCACTTGCATGATTTCGTCTTGTTCGAATAACGTCATCATTTGCGCTTAAATTTTTATGCCCATCACTCCTTTGTCAATTTTATATTTGACCTAACTAAGAGTTTAAGACAATCCAAAGTAACTTCAACTCTTAAATTATTGTGATTTCAATAGCCGGAATTATAGGTGCTACCTGCTCGTGCTTATTGAGTTATGGAGTATGTTATTTTTGAGTTGTTATTTATTTCAACTTAAGTTTGTCTATGAATTACGGAGTATGTCATTTTTATTAATGAGTTGTTTTAATGGTTGATGTATCTGGTTTATAATCATACGACATAGCAAGGGAATGTAGCAAGAAAAAACATGTGAAATTACTTATCTAATTAAAACAAATCGTTTCAATATTGTGATGTGTTGCATTATGTATATAAGTATTCTACTTTCAAGCGAAATTCATGATCCAATATTATTATTTTGGGTTATAACTTATAAGTTCTACAATTATTCCTTAATCCATATGTTAGAATAATTGGCCTAATAATATCTAAAGAGACTATTGATTAGTTGTAATTGTAATTTCATAAGATAGTGTTTTTTAAGGTGCTATATAAAACCATGTAATGAAAGAAGTAAAAAACTACTGTTAATTTTAATTTTTCTAAAGGTAGTGGTGTATCATTATTGTATGTCATTGGAGCAAGGGGCCAAGGAGCAACCGACTCCTGGAATCCTTTATTGATAGGGGGCCTCTGTGGTGGTTTAATTGAAAAAAATCACTAAAGTTTAAAGGTAGTTAAATTAATCCTAATCAGAATTAGAATTGATTTGACTACCTTTGACTTTGGTGGTTAATTTCTAAAGTAAATCACCAAAGATTTTTTATTATTAATAACAATCAAATTTGGTGTTTAATTTTGTAAGTTGAAGTATCTCTAAGCTTATAGATCATACTCCAACTGTATCAACCAATTTAAAATTACTGCCCTCCATTATTTTCTGCCTAGAAACTTAGGTATTTTGGCACTTTTCACCTAATTTCAATTTTAATTTTTAGTTGTCAGGCATTGCTTTTAGTTGTTAGGCTCTGTTCTCTTCACGAGATTTGGCTGGAATAGAATGAAATGGATTGGATGGGATTAGAATGGATTGCCGGGATTATTATTATCATTAGTTATTAATATTTTGTAACAATTGGTAATTATTTTTTAACATTGAAATTATTAATATTATTATTATTATTATTATTATTTCCAAATAAAAAAAATTGCCTGTTGATTTCAGCTTAATTTCAGTTTGATTTGATTCGGCTTTAATCAATCCAGGTCAGTTTAACTCCAATCAATTGATTTTAATTCAGTTCAATTAAAAAAAGTGTATGGTGAAAAAGACTATACTAGTACGGTGAATTTTAATTACCGACATTCGTCATCACGCAATGCAGTTGAAAGAATTTTTGGAGTATTCCACAAATGGAAGAAACGTATCAATTGGCTATAATTTTAACAACATTCACTTTACATAATTTCATTCGATTAGACAAGTTAGGGATTCCAATTTCTCATGGTCCCCAAAATATTGAACGTGTAGCTGATTTAGATTTCACTAATCTGATACGAACAATGTTAATGCGAGACATTCGTGCAAATATTGCAGATGAAATATGGCAAGATGTGTGTGCTGGAAATATGAGGTTCCAAGATGATGATGACATAAAGGAGGAAGAAATATACGAGGATAATTGAAGCACTTCTTTATCTACTTGTAAAGATATTGTATCTACAGTAAATTATTATGTAACAAAAATGTAGTAAAAAAAAATTTGTTATGAACATTATTGTGTCGTCAAGATTTAAATTTTGAAGAGTTTAATTAAGAATTTAATTTTAATTAAGATTTAAATTTTCAAGAATATATTGTCGGGATTAGAATAGATTGCCGGGATTAGAATGAATTAGAATGGATTGGAATGGATGACCCGGGAATGGAATGGATTGGAATGGAATTGAATGGATCGAGATTGTAATCCCCTGAAGAGAACAGAGCCTAAGTGGGATATGCGGTTAGATACTTTGAGACTATTTAGTTCAACTTAATTTTTATTTAGTTTAACTTCAATCAGTTCAGTTCAATTTCATTTTTGTATGAACAATACATTTAAACTATTTTCAGTTCAATTTAATTCAGTTTATTGTTTTCAATAAATGTAAACAAAACCCTTAAATAGTATAATCCTGTAATAAGCAATGTAATTATATTACCTTATAAAATCGGTAATTGCAAATGAAACAAAAGTATAATAGGCTTGTCTTCACTTTCCACGATAACGATATGAATTTGAGGCACCCCAGGAACTGGAGGATCATACTTTTTCACCAGCTCTATCCCAAATTACTTAATTATACTTGCAAGAAAGTCTCAATTTACTTGCTAAAAGCTCATCAAATGTGAGGATTTTGTTGGGCCTAAATTTATATCAAGAACCCAAAATTTGCTACCCATTGTCTACAAATGGGCTTATTGAAATGCAGCCCATTTAACAGTCTTAGCCCAATAATACTCAATATGGCTATAATTGAACCAATTAATTAGGTTGGGATGATGATCTTCAAGAGTTATGGGCTTATAACATTTAATTATATAATGGGCTCATAGGCCCCAATGTACAAAGAAGGTCGAGGGAGCATCCAAAATAAGCGATCCTTTTACACTATATTTGAAACTATCCTATGATAATGAAATAAAAAATCGTTAAAAACTGATATTTAGGCGTACCATATAATAGGCCCAACGTTGACCCATAATTTGTACTATGTAGTCAACATCAAAGTCATATTTGATGGTCAAAATTAAGTCCAATACTTTCTATGATAATATGTGGGTCCCATGAATCAATAATACTGCTCCTTTTTGGGGTGGACCATATACTAGGCCCAATGATTGATACGTAGGCTGGCCCATTTGATAATGGTGAAGGTCGTCTTTGTTTGTGACTGCAAGTTTCGTTGGTGTTATACATGCAAGTCCTTGCTTTGTTAGTATTGCATTTGAAAAGCCTTGACCAATAGGCCAACATGGCAACATCCCTTTCTCTTAGGGCCTGTTTATTTCATTCTTTTATTTTGCTATTCATTAATCTTGAAGTAAACAGGCCCTTAGTCACTCATGAAATGATAAAAAGACTGCCTTAATTAATTGCATAATTTATTATTACTATTATTAGTACTATTCTATTATTATTATTGTTATCATTATTATGATTATTACTACTACGAAGGGTATTTTTTGTGTTTAGAATTTAGGAAATTGATGAAAATCTCTTGGAGCAATTAATATGTTATCCAGTGTATCAGTCCAAATTGTGGCTTATAACTGTATTATTCTTCTGTAAAGTTGGTTGTGTTCATGGTGACAAAATTGACAATGTGACATGAGTTCACCATGAAAATTGCATTTTCTAGCGAACTTTTCTTTTGGGATGGAAAAGCCTCAAAAACTAACCAAAAGACGACTCCTCGACCCACGTTATTAACCTTTCCGTTTTGCACCATCTTAGAGCCGTAGAATATGAGTCTAGAGGTTTACTTAGAGGAGAAACATTATAATGCGAGTGTATTGAATAATAAAATATGCAGTGGTCTATTGTCAATACTCTATATGTTCTGTTGAACTATCTAAAATACTCCTTTAATTAATTTCTAAATTTTCAATTGAATCAATGAAGAACTCTATCGATCAACATATATAAACAAAAATGGGTGAAATTTTCAGGATATTCGATATATCGACATCTGCATCAATAACAACGTAATCGTCTAAACTTTAGGAAATTCTTAAACAAAAAGGTGCAACTAATCGATGAGATAGAAACTAGTAGGCAAAGGCAAGCCAATTGAAACTTGCAAGTTATTGATAATGATTAATGAGCACTATACTTGTAAGTCACGGACCACGTTCGAGGGTGCTTGTGCTTGAGTTTCATCTAATGATCTTTAAGCTTGCAGTTTAATTAATTTTAGGAGATTGATGAAAAGATTCCCCAAGTTTGTTTGTTTGTTTGTTTGTTTTTTTTTAAAAAATTAAATGTATTTATGCATTTAAGGGTCTGTTTAGTAGCGTGTAAAACGTTTTTCTATAAAACAGTTTTCCCATTTTGCATTGTTTGGTTTGGAGTAAAACATTAAAAAGTAAAATTTGGGGTGGAAAATGGTTTTCCACCGTGTTAAAAACATTTCCAAAAAAATTGGGAGGAAAACATTTTCCATCACACGAACGAAAATATTTTTCCTTACTATTGAAATACTTAATTTTTCATCCAACCAAACAATGAAAAATGCTTAAAATTTAAAATAATCTTACATGCAACCAAACAATGAAATTTTTTCATGAAAATGAGTTTTCAATGTAAAAGATTTTTCATGGAAAATTATTTTCATCTGAAAATGTTTTACGCCCTATCAAACGGGCTCTAAGTACAGAGTATTAGTTTTTGTAGTTTAAGTTGAAATAAAATTTAAGCTTGAAAATTGACTGTAATTGAGTTAGGATCAAAAGTAGCAAAAAATTTATAGTGTTGAAATTTACAGCTAACGTAACGATTTAGTTTGTTTAGTTACATACTTACATTATCAGTTTTAACTCTATTTCAACTTATATTCTCAAATATAAACTTAATCAAATTGCTTAACTTAGCTTAGTTATATATATGGCATCAAAATCATTCATTAAAATCATGTTATATTATCAGGCAAACTTGTGAATGCTGAAAACAAATGATCAATAGACTCCACTAATTAAGTCACTGCTGTCCTTGTCAATTTGAAGCTTCTCGAGATTTATAGAGAAGGCAAGCACATTACAAGGGAGATTCCTTAGGACTAAATTTCGGCACCATACCATTAATGTCTATTAATCTTAATTAAACTTGTCATAAACTCCTAACTTATTGAATTTGTTGGAAATTAAATTTCTGACCTGTTCGAGTATAACATTGGATTTGATTGGAAATTTATATAAGTTTATTGGATTTAAAGATAAACATTATCGAAGGGGACAAAGGCTCTGTTCTCTTCACGGGATTACAATCCCGATCCATTCCATTCCATTCCAATCCATTTCATTCCCGGGTCATCCATTCCAATCCATTCTAATCCATTCTAATCCCGACAATCCATTCTAATCCATTCTAATCTATTCTAATCCCGGCAATCCATTCTAATCTATTCTAATCCCGGCAATCCATTCTAATCTCGACAATCCATTCTAATCCCGACAATATATTCTTGAAAATTTAAATCGTAATTAAAATTAAATTCTTAATTAAACTCTTGAAAATTTAAATCTTGACGACACAATAATGTTCATAACAAGTTTGCTTTTTTTTTTTTTACTACATTTTTGATACATAATAATTTGCTTCAATTATCCTCGTATATTTCTTCCTCCTCTATATCATCATCATCTTGGAACCTCATATTTCCAGCACACACAACTTGCCATATTTCATCTGCAATAGTTGCACGAATGTCTCGCATTAACATTGTTCGTGTCGGATTAGTGAAATCTAAATCAACTACACGTTCAATATTTTGGGGACCATGAGAAATTGGAATCCCTAATCCATTCTAATCCCGGCAATCCATTCTAATCCATTCTAATCCCATTCATTCCATTCCAACCCAATCCAATCAATTCCATTCCAGCCAAATCCCGTGAAGAGAACAGAGCCAAACAAATGAGTATTTTGGAAATTATTAGTCCTTATAATATTTAATTGATTGTATATATCATCTAGATAACATGGAAACATCTAGAACATTTTGTAAACGAAACAACAACGATTTAGAAAAACAAGGAAATATTTACAAAATTAATAAAAATATATAACAAAAAAATTTAAAATTGTCTTTCAAACCAAATTACAAAAGTTAAAAATATAAATAGAAATTGTCTTAAAATTAAAGGGATAAGCTCATAAGCATCTAGACGGAAGGTAAAGAGTTTTTTGGTTGTACAGAGACATCTAGAAAACTTTCTTTTCATGTAACGTTTTAGAGTTTCCTAAGCGTTAAAACGTATAAGTATATCATCGAATTATTGCGGATATATAATTCTATGTACTACTATATACGTACACCAGTACACATCTATAAGTTGATGATTATTTATTTGCATCTCTGATTTAGAGAATCATCAATGTGCGACATAGGAATAAGCTAATAACAATTAAGAAAAGCTTATCTAGAATTAAGAACAAATCAGTCGCGGCGTGGGAAAATCACTTCCCTAAAATTAAATTTGCTCCGCATTCGTACAAACAACCTCTTGACAATTGATCCCCACGCTTACATGAACTTCCCCTCGCTCCAAAGGTGTACACCAGAGAAGAGGAATGAGAACACGAACAATCAATGCCCAAAAAATGTTTTATATTTTGTGCGGAAGGTAATCATAGTTTTTTATGTGTATCTTCTGTGAAGAGGAAAGATTGTTTTTATAGCCCAACTGGTCAAAAGGAAAAACGAGAAAACACGAGCAAAAATAATAAGACAATATTATGTTCATGATGAAGATGATAATCAGGGTAAGAATCAATGTTGCAACAGCTACGATATCGATGAAGATATTGTAACCGACATAAACCACTAAACGGATTTTGACTAAAAAATTAACATGTGTATAAAATACTTCGCCATATCCACATGCACATGCAATGTCCTAATCCCTTCCCCTACGGGACTCTAATAAAATATGAAAGAAACTAAGAATATATGTAAACTAAGTAAATGAGTCTTTATTTTATCTGGGACAAGAAGAGAGAAAGAAAATTCGATTTTCTTTTCAAGCACAAGTATGGGAGTACTATACTCAACAATATACTCCATTACTCCAACAAACTTCCTAGTGTCATAAGTTTCCTTCTATTCAGGGAATAATCACCATTGTGGCCACTTATTGTTCACAATCAAACGAGTAAGCCAAACCGATATAGTTGAGAGGAGGTGCTCAAATGCTAAACACAGAAAACTGATCGATGAGGGAATGACGCATGGAGTTTGAGCAATCCTTGTTTAATTGGTCCATTGGAAAGCTGCCACTTGTCGTTGCATGGTTGCTCTTTATTTATTCATTGTGTTGTTTTCTTTTTACGTAGCATTTCTAACAAATTGTTCATTCTATCAAATCAAAAGTAGTTCTACTTGTTCCACCTCTTTGAAACATAATTTGTTTACAAAATAAACACTACATAATGATTCTTGTACGTAGTTATGATAAGAATCCAAGAGTGAAACCATTTTCGACTTGAATTGCGGGACACTCAAAATCCGACATATTACAAATTAAATCATATCAATTTTTTCTAGTTAATATATTATATAAGGATATAAAAACAAGATTCTTTTAGGTTTTCGCTAATTAATGATTATTTAAATTGTTAGAAGCAGCAATTTAACTAGAGTTACACACTTACACGCTCTTATTGTAAGAAATAAGAAGCAGCATCATAATGTGAAATAAGGGTAGTTGGAGTGCACATAATATACAAATAAAATTATAAGAACCAACATCATAATGTGAAATGCACACTCTTAATTAGCTCTTGAGTTACAAAAGTATCAAAGTGTTCAAAATATTAGATAAAATTACACATTTATTACGGAGTACATAATAAATGCGTGCTTATTTAATTTTCACCGGCATCCTTAATTGTTTTAATTTATGAAATTACTTAATGTTAAATAAGTAGGGCCTGTTTACTTCAGCTGAAAACAGCTGAATTGAAAGTTTTTTATGAAGGATTAATGAATAGCAAAATAAAAGAAGAGTCGATCTGAACTGAACTGATTTTAATTTGAATTAAACAGACCCGTAGCGTCAAAATTCATGCTTAATAAGTAGTGTAACCAAGTGAAATACATGATTTGGTCAAGTCGATCTAATAACTAAGAAGGGCTAAAGGGGAAAGTCTAATTCATGCGCATCTGATTTGGATTATAATGTCAAAATCAATACATATCAAATTACTCACAAGTCACAATTGGATGTGATACCAAATCACTGTAAGGCTAATATATGGTTTCAGAAAGGTCAATTTGATTTTATGTTGAAGAGTTAACTTAATGACTTAAAAAAATTAATGTTATTTTATTAATTATAAAAAAAAAAAGAATAAATGAGCATAGTATGAATACATAGTGAAACCTCTAAATCCCTCCAAATATAATTTTTTTTTGACAGGTCTAAATATTGTATTTAAAAGTCAAGTTTTGTTTCTATATTTTTCTTTCCACTTTCCTTTCAATGTCTTTGTTTTATTCTTTAACATTTTTGTATATGAGATAATCTCATAGCTTTTATATTGAATAAGGGCAGCAAATATGTATTCAATCTACTCCAAAAGATATTTTTGTTTTTCTGAATGAAAATTCTTCCTAGAGAAATCCATTGTAATTGAGTTCATATTTTTAATAGGGAAAAAATGGATATGATTTGCAAAAAGACCAATTTCATAAACCAAAGAGATAAGAAAGGATCAAGCTTTATCTTCACCCCTTCAACAAGTTCTATCTCCACCCCTTCAACAATATCAATATTCTACAATTTGTCATCTTTGACAAATCAAAAAATTAATAAAAATACAATGTCACTAATTAATAAAAATTAATTATTCTTATACATAAATATAAATGTAGACGTTTTGAAATTATTTAAAATGGTATAGAGTGGAAGGACGGCAATAAAAATCATATTTTAAGCTAGTTTAAAAATGAAAAAAAATAAAAAGAAATAAATAAATTAAAGGTTGAAACAACTACGTAGGTCTTAGTCATATATTCCATAAACAAGGGGCGTGTGAATCTTGTGATGACTCATGTTTACGTTTCCAAAATCATAGATGGTGGGCAGACAAATCTCACAACAAACATAATACGAGTAATAATTGAATGTGACAAATTAAAATGTAAGTTGTGCAACTTGCCTACCCTAGCTTCGCATTATGGAGAATTTGAGAGGTGAGTGGTGGGTTAAATGATTGACCTACATAACCCTCTTCACACGGTATAACACTTGCATTTGACACATTTCATTATTATTTTTTTTTTTTTAAACTAACTACTCCATACTCCATACTCCATAGTCCATTTTTGGAAGTGTTATGAGTGTCTTGATGTTGTGGAGTCAGCATATAATTAAAAGATTATAAATTCGAATCTCAATAATTATTTTTTTTAAATTGAAATTTTAATTTCTAAAAGTTATAGGATATAAGTCTTAATATTTTTAACTTATTTTTAATTCAATTTAGTTTAATGATTTTTGAGTCTGTATTTTATATTCATTGGTATATGTTTTTTATTTAATAAGTTCAAAAAAACAGTCATAGTATGTCTATGCTTCATTACACTTTTGGACATATTATAGCACAGAGGGGTTTCGTGTAAAGGGATATACTAGAATAGAAAATTAAGCATTAGCTTCAAGCAATCAACTCAAGTTTTAATTGAGTTGTTCCTCTGATACTATCTTTGGAGTCTTCGAGTTAAACTAGTCGTTTTGCCTTATCTGGTTATAATCGTACCATAGCAATCACTCTTTAATTTATGGCAAGAAGACACTCAAGGCACACAAGGCGTTTTGAAACTAGCTCTCCTTATCGCACGCTCTTGAGTTTATTACTTCTCGTTCCCAACCATGTTTTCATCTTAAAAAATAACTTCTTCATGATTTTAGGAGGAATTGAACTAATTTGATGAGAAATATTATAAACTACAAATTCATCAAGAGTTACAATGAGATGAATTGAACATGATTAAGTCTAATATAGTAAGGTCTTAGACTTTAAATTATTTTATGTGGTTAATGATTCATCCTCAATGCATTACAATAAAATATTAGTCTTTCCTTATTTTTAATTTGGTAACTTTAAAGAATCTTGCTAATAAAACGCCCTAAGACGTTAGATAAGCATTAAAAAGTTTCCCAAAATAGTATTAATTTGAGAATTCGAGTTAAAATCATACATGTTCTCAATGTAATTAATGTTTCTACTTTTAACATGCTTATCCGATACCCTTTGGGCGCTTGTTAGTTTTTGCTATTATGACTAGTAATTACAATATTGTTTATGATGATGCTCTACAATTAACAATTCATAATTTTGAATAAAAATTGGGAAAAGACTAATAAGCGCCTTGATGTGTTTGTTGAAGTGGATCGAAATGAAATTTTGGATCTTAATCAAATACGAAGAATTAATTAAAATGAACATCACATGATTTTGGCATGCATTTTCAAATGAATGCCATTTTGAAAAATATAACAAATTGTTATTCAACGTACCAGGGTGCTCGCTAGCAAGACCTGTTGTTATTTGATTATGCACCCCCTTGCCAAATGACAATATACATCTTTGAGTTTGTAGATCTCCAAGTCTTTGACCATGTCTCGCCCTATAATTGTACGGAGTACTTCAATATGAACATCAATACACTAATCATTAGAATGGAGTAATTTTTTTTCTTCAAATGGCCTTTAATTGTAAAGAATACACCAGATGAGAAATATGAAAATAAAATGGTAAAGATGTTTGTTATTTCCAATTAGAAACAACTAATATTAATTAAATATTGAATAATATACATCAACAAAACTATTTGGAGTCAATTATGAATTTTCATACACGGTGACAACCATTACAAACACGTTAATTATCAGACACTAATTTCATAGTCAAATAATTAACCAGACAACGAACAGCCAATAAACAAATGCCTAAACTGATTACTTTTTTTTTTTTCCCTCCTCCAAATTTGTTTTTATTTTGTTGAGGATATAGTTTTCATTATCTCAATCTAGTTGTATCCACGTATACAAGTATTTGGTGTTTATTAAGAGTTACCATTCAAATTTGTGCACACAGTCAACTTCACCAACATAATGAGCTGTTCTACACACTTCCCTCCCTAATCCCCCTTAATCATTCCAAATTCCCTTTATATCCTTACAAAAGTAGGAATTTCCACGTCATGATGAGTCAATTTACAGTAATTCCTTATATTTTCAATTATTTTATTCAAAAATAGCCACCAGATAGGATCTCTCTAGGTTACTGCTCACTACCCTCATTCTTGCCGTTATACCCCCTCCTATATATACCCTCTTTATTTTTTTTTTCTACTTAATTAAATCACAAAAACTAATCAAAAACCCCAAAATAAAAATATAATCAATCCTCAATTTTTCTCTACTACTTTTTCGTACAATCTCAAAAACCTCTCAACTTAAAAACAAAACCTTTTTTTTTTTTCCTTCTCTTTTCTTCGTTTTGGTTTTTTATACTCCGGCCACCAAAACCACCGTAAACCCTCTTTTTCAACCACCGTAATTGGCTTTTGAAAAAGGGAGAAAGAGTTAAGAGGAAGTGCAATTTTCAGAGAATTAATGCGGAAATATGAGGGGGCCTTCGCTTTTTAACCCATACGTGCGAGGTGGTATTGCCCAGAAAAACCATCATGTCCTTGGTGGTCGTGATTGGCATCGCAAACACGTCGAAGATGGGTAGCTTTTTTGCTTGCGTTTTTACTAAACTATTGTAAAAATCATTGTACACTACTAAAAAAAAATAAAAAGAAAAAATTAACAGAAAATTTTGTAATTTTTTTTAGATTTATAAGTCTGTAATTAAAAACTAAGATGATGGGGGAGTTGATGTTAGCGGTGAAGGACAGAAACAAAGACAACGAATCACAACAACGACAGCAGCAATACGTGAAGCTTGTGATGCACGGGAAGTACGAGCTTGGGAGGGTGTTAGGACAAGGTACATTTGCACGCGTTTACTACGCGCGTAACGTTGATTCCGGTAAGAGCGTTGCGATGAAGGTGGTTGGTAAAGAGAAGGTTGTTCGTGCTAAAATGATGGATCAAATGAAGAGGGAAATAAGTGTTATGAAGAAGTTGAAACATCCGAATATTGTAGAGTTATACGAAGTTATGGCGACGAAATCGAAGATATTCTTAGCGTTGGAGCTCGTCCGAGGGGGCGAGCTCCACGCTAAGGTTTCGAGAGAAGGGAAATTGGATGAAAATGTTGCTAGGAATTATTTCAAACAGTTGATTTCAGCTGTTGATTATTGTCATAGCAGGGGTGTTTTCCATCGTGATTTGAAGTTGGAGAATTTGTTGCTTGATCAGGAGGATAATGTTAAGGTTACGGATTTTGGATTGAGTGCGTTTTTCGAAGAGGAAGGAGGTGATAACAGGTTGTTGAAGACGAGTTGTGGTACGCCACACTATGTTGCCCCCGAGGTGGTGAATAAGAAGGGTGCAGGGTATGATGGTTCGAAAGCGGATATATGGTCATGTGGAATAATCCTATTCGTATTGATGGCCGGATACCTTCCATTCCATGATGAGAATATTGTGCAGATGTATAAGAAGGTTTACAAAGGTGATTTTACTTGTCCTACTTGGTTTTCAGCTGAGGCGCGGGAGCTTGTGACTCGGATGCTTGATCCTAATGCTGAGACCAGGATTACTGTGGCGGAAATTATGGATTCCCGGTGGATGAAGGTCGGAGATGTTATCTCTGAAATTGAAGAGAGTAATGAGAAGGTTTTTGCTAAGAAGGAAGTGGAAGCTTTGAACGCATTCCATATCATTTCGATGTCTGAAGGGTTGGATTTGTCACCGTTGTTTTTGGAGGAGAAGAAGAAGAGGGAAGAGAGGGAGGAGATTGGGTTTACGACTGTGATGTCGGCGAGTGAGGTGGTAGAGAAGATGGAGGAGATGGTGGAAGGGATGGATGGTAAGTTTAAGGTGAGCAAAGCAGGGGAGTCAGTGGTAAGAATACAAGGTCAGGCAAAAGGAAGGAAAGGGAAATTGGTGATTGATGTTGAGTTATTTACAGTGTCATCATCCTTTTTAATGGTGGAGATTAAGAAGGAAAGTGGGGACACTCTTGAGTTCAATAACTTTTGTTCAAACCATCTCCGACCAGCTCTTGGTGATGTTGTTTGGACTACTGCTGCGATGGCTGCTGCTGCTGCCGCTGCCTCTGAAAACATTGCACCAGCGGCTTTTGAAGCTGCTGCTGCTGCTGCAGCATTTAACTCCCCTCCTGCTGCGGCTGCTGCTGCTGTTGTGTTTTGATGATCATGATTTTGTTAATCTGTCGGAAAAAGGAATGAAAGTCTAAAACCATTTAGGATTAGTGTGTTTTGACATACATGATATGTGTTTATCTCTTGTTTTTAATCTCTCTTATCTTTTGTTGTGTTCTTTTTAATATTGATGATTAATTATTCTTTTCTCATGTTACTTGTGTTGATTTGGTGTTCAATCTGATTTCATGTTTGTAGTGTTTGTGTAATTCTGTTCTTGTCAATTCAAGTATGATTAGCTAGCTAGCTTTCATCCCTTCTGAAATACATAATGTCAGTCTCATTAGACTCCGAAGCATAATCATGCATCTATCTGTTTCGCGCTTTGGCAATTATTATGTTGAAACTTTGTTCATGTCAATTGTTGAAACATGAATAGCTAGGGGTTGTTGTAATTGATGGCAATTATTATCTCGATGGTCTGAAATTGAAGCATAATTACCTAAGCTAGCTTTCAGCTTAATTTTGACACACATCCTTTGGTTTATACCTATGCTCCATCTCATTAGACTCCAAGCAAAATCATGTATCTATATCTCAATCTTGTTAATTTGGAGGTGGTGTTTACTGTTAAGTTGGAATGATTATGTGATTTTTCGCTGTTGCAATTGAGTTCAATCTTTCTTGATGTCAAATGAAGCATGAATTGCTAGCTTGTTGTTGATCAGAGTTTGTCATGTACTTGTGTTCATCTTACTCATATGTTGATACCTTACCTAGTAGATTAAGGTCCGATTTTGTGTTCATCATCGTTCTTATCACAATTACACCCAATGAAAATTATCCCTATTTTCTCTATACTGTCAATTTGCCGCCCTGTTTAATTGGGTTGAATCAGTATATTATTTCAGGAAATTGGTCTAAACACATTCTGCTTTTCCAAAACTGAGTTCAAAATCCCCTATTCCTGCATCTTTCATATCTGTCATTATCGATTCTGATTTCTTGTGATCCTGTCATATACTTGTATCAATCTTCTATAAAAAAAACTGCCTTTAATTCAGACCCATCAGCCTCCTGGTTCAAAAGTCTATATACCAAGGATGATGATGAACACAAAACCCGGTTACTATGACCCTAATTAGCATCTAATTACATGTTCTGTTATCGTGTTCATATCTTGATTGCACGTAACTGCCTGTTTAGTCGTAACTGCTTGTTTAGTTATCTGATGATGCAAGGAAAGAGTCGATGTGAAGTGAATCATGATCAGGAATGTAATAGGGGTGATATTCATGTGAAAGGATCATATTACATGTTCTTTTTCCTTGCTTTGCACATCATGTATTCATGTTTTGCATGCTCTAGTTGTTTCCTAGCTGAGTCATTGACACATCTGATAATCCTTTTAAGTTTGTTCACTTCTAACATGACTGATGATTCACATGTTCTAGCATGAAATGCTTACTGTGTGTCTGCTCAATGTGTTTCTGTTTTATCTTTTCCCCTCTTTTAAAGGAAATATCGGAACCGCTTTAGCATCAAATTGGATCATGGTACACGAAAATGGCAATTTACTATGTACAACCGATTGTATCTGTGTATGGTTCAACCAAGCCTATTTTTGTACCGATGTACTAGTTTACAAGCACATGGGGGAAAACATAGCCTTGGTTATCCAAAATTGGCTGTATGAAGATTATTGATCGAAAATGAGTCTATTCAATTCATGTCACACCGTAGAGCTGTAGTATTGCCATCCCTACTTATGGGGGTAGTTCTTGAGAATCATTACGCGTAATTTGGTAAGTGCTAGAATATGCTCATAATATCTAGATCTCTACAATATTAAATTCTGAAGAATATAACATATTCTATCAATAATTGTTTTGGCTGATCTCATACAGGTCTACAACTTGCATAACAGTGTAAAATTGCGGTCAATAAGTGTGGTTGGAGAGTGGAGACTTGGAGCAATTAGATGACAGTTCAAAAACACATCTAATATGATTCAACACGGGTAAAGTTTCTAATCTTCATTCAACTCTAAAGAAATTTATGTGCATTTTTGACTCTAAGTTATTCTATGTTAGTATGATGGATTGATGGACCCATTTGTATGATAGTTTTGCACTTTTGCTAGCTTGTTGTGCAGCGGTGAAATTGCTGGCTTTGGTTTGTCTTTCGGCTCAACCAGTAAAAAAAGTTTATGCGAGTAACATAATTGATCCCATCTGATAGTTTAAAACCTTAAGAGTATGCTCTTAACACGAGATTGAATACATGGATTAGAATGAAAATAAATTTAATGTATTATTGGACTAGAGTGAATAAATCGAAATTGAACTACTAACTGTTTCCAATTAGTTGCAACAATTAGGTATTATTTATGAAATATAAAATATTTAATTGTTGCAACTAATTGGAAACGGAGGTAGTAGATTAGAATGGATTTTATTAGGTAGTAGAAAGGTTCAATGGGATTGAATAAAATTGCTTTATTACCATTTCATTATTATTATTATTATTATTTTTTTCAGAGGTTAATAAGGTAGCTAAGATACAATGCCTGCTTTTTTCTAGTTGTTTGGCATGATTCATATGAGCTAAAGCCAAAATGGTGTGAATGTAGTAGCCTCACATGTAATCCACTTTCTTAGCCGCTCTTTGCTGAGACCATGCCATATTCATTATTCAGGCATGAATCATGTTTTCGAAAGCATTTGATGTTCTAGAGGACAAACCATTTCTTAATCCGTTGGCTTAAAGCTGTTAAGGCGCATCTATCATCTTGCATTTATTTTTGTACGTTGAAAATGTCTTGGTAAAAATACTACGTACCTATTTTCATGAATCAAACAAAGTCTCATAAATTATCTTGTATAAAATTGAAAATTCACCATATTTCCATCAAACACTTTGTATGTAAATTTCCGGTGTTTAAAGATCAGCAATTAGAACAGATTGAAATAGAATATCGATTATATTTTTATAGAACTCCGGTTAATGTTTTGTGAATGCGGCATTGATCAATATTTTAATTAATTGTCTCAATTTGCCAAGTTGACATTCTTTGTTATATTTGCTAATTGTATTCTTAATTGTTATAGGTACCAAATTATAAATGTGTAGGCAGACTAACGTAAAATATGGAGCAGTTAGTGAATGATGTTACTCGTGTTGACTATTACATAAGAACAAGAACTATCAGAGAAGGCTAGAAGAAACCAGAGATTAGAGGATTGCACTTTTTTCATTAATTTAAGTTTACGCTTTAACTTTTCAATTATTCAATTGTATGTATAGTTAATTAGTACTTTTCCACTTTTACAAACAAAAATTGTGGAATGACAGCTTATCTTAACTTAGACAGTGAAATTAAACTAATGAAAATTATGTTGGTTCAACCGTATCTGATTCTTTCACGATATCATTAATAATTTTGTAGCCCTTGTCATTTTATTATTATATAGTTTACCTCTTTTCAATGATAATGAAATATAAAACCATTTTCTAGAAGATGTGAGAATGTGGGATTTTCTTTGAGTTTATGTAACATTATTTGACAATTCGTATGAATCTACATCTTTTTATTTAATGAAAATTTAACAATTATGCAATAAAAAAGTTGCTCGATAATAATGTATGAAAAATTATTGATATGAATCATATACAAATTTTACTTGATTTTTGTGTGTTGTCAAATGTTATTTGATGCATTATGGATCTCGTTTACTTGGCTTCTTCACTACTATAGAAGACATTAGCAACACGTTTGGTAATGTAAGTTGTTGATCACTCCATAAATGTAAGAATTCAAACAATTACAATTAATCGCCTCCAAGCATTCAATTTTCTTTCTTGGGTGTAAATGTGTGAAATTAAACACCTTTTGTAATAGTCTAGATTATATAATATGTATCAAAGTGTCTAGAGAGGAGGTCGCCTGTGCCCATAACCTCGCAACTTCTGCAAGAAAGGAGTACACTTAGACCACTCAGTGTCATATGTTTTAGTCCCTCTATTTTTCCCCACTGCCAAAAAAAAAAAAAGAGACTAAATACTCCAAAATATTGAGCTATAAAACACGATACTTTTAAAGAACAAAAGTCTTTAATATTCATAACCCGTTAATTTATTTGTTATTTCACCATAAAGAGATGCTTTCATGCTTTGTTAATGATTGTCATTGTGCTCGAGCCTCGAAGTATGAATGTTAAAAATGGCTTGACAAGCAAACAAAACATTTTGTTTTGACAATTCGAAATTTGACTTGCAATCAAAGATCAAGAGGTTGCTCAAAGCAGTTAATTTGAAACATTGATTTCTAATTTTGATTAACAATAATGGAATTTAGATTTATTAATTCATACACCCAACTACCATAACTAACTCAATTAATAACAATTATCAATTAAAATAATACAAATAATCAAATACAAAGTAATAATGACTTTTTTGTTATATAAACATAATGACAATTTTATTGGTTGTACCTAGCAAAATAAAATCAAAAATAAAGTAAAAGTATTCATTTGATTTGAATGTAGCTAAATTTAATTAAACCAACTAATTTTATTTTTTGCCTTTGATTGTACTATTTATACACGAAGATAACTCTTGAACATGATGAATCCATCCTATTACTAAACTCCATGACTTGTTTCACTGCGTGAGTTTCAAATGGTCGATCATCCTAAGCAACAATCCAATTGACATGTACATTATGTTGTTTTGGGTCGTTGCTTGTGTAGGTTAAAATTTAAAAATTAGGTATAGTGTATTGTGCTTTGAAAACTAAAATTTTATCCCACAACTTGTTACGCACTGTAACTTTTTTGTCACACTCATACATACATATTGTCTTGCTTCTCTATGTTATCGTAAAATGCTTTGACTCAATCACGCTAAATATCATCGTATGCATTTAGTAAAAGCATTTCTTAAAAAATGTAAAATTTCTAGTCTTTGGCCCCTAGCAAAGCTCGGCAAATTATGTGTAAAATTTGAACAAACCAATCCATCAAAGAATAATCTAGTTGAAATTTCTATTTTAAATAACAATATACACTTATGTTTTGTGTAATTTAAAGAAAGTAGTAGTTGACACCCAAATCATAAATGGCATGACTCAAATTCCAACCGCTTCGATGAGTTCAATAGCTATCTCAATGTTATCACAAGGGATAAGGTTGTCCCTTTTTTCCAAAAATAAAATGAGGAAATTTTCAAGCTTTATCTACTTGCAACTTGCAAAGCTTGGTTACCACTACCACTACCACATTATGATGATAAGGTTAGAAACATGGCAATATCAAAACAAAGCACATTGTTTGAAGTTGTCTAGCAATTAGGATTTACATGACTCCCAATTCTTATCTCTATAAATGCTTTTTCGTGATGATTTGAAGGGTGTTTGTATTTCTCAAGCTTGTCACTTTTTTTTTTTTTTTTTTTTTTTTGTTTAAAGT
>PYUH01004012.1:1968483-2005943 GCA_016808085.1 Suaeda aralocaspica
TTTTTTTTTTTTTTTTATCGATTAAAGTCGAATAATCTATAATTTCGGATTGAAAATGTCAATTTAATATATTATACGTGATCGATTTTTAAATTAGTGCGTTTAAAGAGTAAAACATTCAATTTATATATTGGTTTCTCTTTCAAAACTCCATAATATTCGGAGGAATTTGAGGCAGATAGTTGATATTAATTAAGTTCAAAAAGGTTAATCTAGTTGTTTTAATTTAGCAAATTGTCATAAGAGTAATTGTTTTTTTATAATCTGGAAGCTAAGTTTAAGTTTATGGCTATTAATTAGTTAATGAGATTGTGCTAAATTGTTCAAGACCCAATGAAAATCATTAAAACATTATTATACGAATTCAAACAGATAACCTTTGTCATTTAATTGTGAGATGACGTCGTGGGTCGTGCTATTAAGCACATTTAATAAGTCAATGTTCGACATGATCCTGTGCTATCTTTATTAATATGGAGTTTTTTTGTTGGACATTAGTCAAATTAGTAGTGTCTTTTCCTTATTGCTTATTAGATAGAAGCTTAGATAGAACTATAAGAAGTTCGCAAATTCTTAGGTGCACTCGGAGCACCTTCCTCTAGGTGCTCCTGGGCGCTTGTAAGACACGCGCGATAGTTTAAATTTTTATTTTTTTGTTCTGAACTACCAGTGCTTAGGTAAAATGAACATTGGTGTTTTTGTTCTGAACTTTAATGTTTTTTAACTGAACATTAATGTTGTTCTTATGTAAAATGAACATTTATATTTTTATTTTGAACATTAATTTTTCTTTACTGAACATTGATTCAGTGCTTAGGTAAATGAATATTTATATTTTTATTTTGAACATTTATGTTTTTGAACTGAACATTGGTGTAGTTACCTTGAGTAATGATTTTTTTGGATCATATAGTTTTTTGGTGAACTTTAATGTTGTTATTTCAACATTATTGTTTTAAGATCGAACATTTATGTTATTATTTTGAATATTAATTTGAATTTATACATATAGATCCAAAAGAGCTCGTGTACCATCTACAACAATTCATTTTTTCTGAATGTTCGGAATTTTTATGAAAAAGTTCCGAAATATGATTACATCAATTACAAGAGAAATAACTGTTTGTTATAGAAATCAAATGCTTCTTCATCATTGTTCACTTTTACATTCAACAATTCAGATTCATTAGCTTCATTTACAATCATTTGGATTGAATCATCTGCAAAAATTGAAAATATTAAAATTATTAAAAGATGAACAATAAATCATTGTACAATAATTAGAAGAACATAACTGAACAACAATTCATTTTTTCTGAATGTTCAGAATTTTTATGAAAAAGTTCAGAGATAAGACTATACCAATTACTAGAGAAAACTGAACAACAATTCATTTTTTCTGAATGTTCAGAATTTTTATGAAAAAGTTCAGAGATAAGACTATACCAATTACTAGAGAAAACTGAACAACAATTCATTTTTTCTGAATGTTCAGAATTTTTATGAAAAAGTTCAGAAATATGATTACATCAATTACAAGAGAAATAACTGTTTGTTATACAAATCAAATGCTTCTTCATCATTGTTCACTTTTACATTCAACAATTCAGATTCATCAGCTTCATTTACAATCATTTGGATTGAATCATCTGCAAAAATTGAAAACATTAAAATTAATAAGCTGAACACTAACTCATTGTACAACAATTAGAAGAACATAACTGAACAACAATTCATTTTTTCTGAATGTTCAGAATTTTTATGAAAAAGTTCAGAAATATGATTACATCAATTACAAGAGAAATAACTGTTTGTTATACAAATCAAATGCTTCTTCATCATTGTTCACTTTTACATTCAACAATTCAGATTCATCAGCTTCATTTACAATCATTTGGATTGAATCATCTGCAAAAATTGAAAACATTAAAATTAATAAGCTGAACACTAACTCATTGTACAACAATTAGAAGAACATAACTGAACAACAATTCATTTTTTCTGAATGTTCAGAATTTTTATGAAAAAGTTCAGAAATATGATTACATCAATTACAAGAGAAATTGAACAACAATTCAATTTTGCTAATGTTCAGCATTTTTATGAAAAAGTTCAGAACAACATATTAACATAGAAATTTAATTACTGAACATTAATTCATTTTTCTGAACATTTATGAATCTTCGTCAACATATATGCAAAATTTCAGAACAATAATTTTTGAACTTTAATTGAAACTTTTTGAACGTTTATTAAATAAAATTATGAAAAATTTGACGAAAATTATAGCTTACAATTTTCTGTAAAATCTTCATTGTTTACTTCTTGTAGATCTTCGTCTGTTTTTTGTGTTGTTTTGAATTGTAATTTCTTTGATTTTCTGTTGAATCTGCCATGATTGAAATTCTAGAGAGAGAATTGTTTTAATTTTGAGAGAAAGAAGAGAGAGAATGAAGGATGAACTAAAAGAACAAAAAAAAAAAAAATTTACTGCGTATTTACAACAGTTGTGGTGTAAGACTTATGAAAACTACAAAACGCAGTGTTTAGAACTAGGAGCACCTAGAGAAAGGTGCTCCGGGTACAGCTAATCCCAATTGATAAGAAGTTAGTCATGGAGTAGGGCCGTGGGGTGTGGGAGGGTCAAGGACTCAATGTGGGTCATAGGAAGCAAAGACAAACACCAGAATCATAAAGAGGGAATGAATGGTGGGGGTCAAGGGTGGGATAAAGTCATAAAGGGCAAAAAGCTTAACCATATCATAGTTTGCAGTTATTTGGCAAGTTGCTACAAATCTTATCCATAGTGATAGTGATCAACTGAGAGTCTCATATATAGAGAGGAAGTAATGTTATTAATCACTCCTCAGTAGTTGTTAAATTGTTTCATTAGGGAAAATAGTCTTTCTCAAAATAGAACATTGGACTGTACGATTATTCCAAAGTCAATAGGGCTAGAAATGAAATGACCACGCGCGCTCTATATACTTATATATATATACATTTTAGTGGCTACGTTCCACTTGTTCCTAGCCAAGGAAAAGTGAAGAAAAATCACGCAATTGCATGGTTTCATGTCCATAAAATTTACATCATGTTTGGCATATATGCCTTCAATAGAATTCAAATCCTCGTCTTCCTTAACATTTTGTTTATTACCCGATTCTAGCCTTCCAAATAAATGACTTTAAAATTTAATTTCATGGCCCTCCAATAATCTTATTGCTTTACTGCATTTTTAGAATGAGATTCAATGACAAATATTTGTTGAGACTTGAGATTATGTCCTCTATTACTATCCTCGAAGCGATTAAGGGTGTCGGAAACTGTATGCTCTTCATGTTTAGCCACTATGTCCATATATAAACTACAATATAGTGTAAGATGACTGGAGCTTTGTCCATCCAATCCACAGGACTACACAAAGCCTCTACATTTCCAATGGCCATCCCTATATCTCTTGTGTTAACAGTTTCTATAAAACTTATTGATGGGTCTCAACCATCAGCTTAAACTTTTGGTTGAGTTAGCTTATTATATTGTATTAGAAACTCATCCACCCCTCCTTTCTTCGGCCCCGTCTTGTTTTTGTCCTTCTTTTTACCACACGTTCTTGATCACTATATGACTCTCTATGATTGGTTTCGGTCTCTAATAACTTGATATTATCACTCTTTTCTAAATATTTCGAAATTAGGGAACAATGACCTTTTTGCTCTCACAGTTTGTTCGTATGGCTATTTAAACTGCGATTAGCTGTCCAAAGTTTCTATTTTGGCCATACAGGCACCTTATAAATTTTTTGACAGTTTTATTTCGAAACCCCGAAATTTTCAAAAACTTTGAATTATAGTCTTTGTTTTAGGGCTCTGAAAGGCTTACCCCGGCCTCAACTTGTTTTTTTACCCTTTTTTTAACTACGGGCCTATATACTTCAACTTAAAATCAGTTCAGTTCAGTTTAGTTCAGCTCAACTCAGCTCAGTTCACTTCAGTTTAGCTCAGCTCAGTTCAGTTCAGCTCCGTTCAATAATTCAGTTCAGCTCAGCTCATCTTTTATTTTGCTAATTATTATTTTTGCTAATTAATTTGTTCCTAATATTATTTGTTCATATGATTATTATACCACATAAGTGGATTACCATTCACAAAAAATATGAAAATGCATTACTGGCTTTTATTTCATAATATATAAACTACAAATAACGTTTTTTATTGTTTAAAAATTATTAGTAGATTGAACAGGCTATCGCACACCTATCAAAAATAAACCAAACGACACTAACTAATGTAGCTAGGGTAGTAAGGATCGAATCCTCAGGGAAGCAGTTAAACTCTATTAGTTCTAAAAAGCTTAAACTGTGTAAAGAGCCTTGGTCGAGAAATATTGACTAGCTAACTGACTACTGACTAATTACTAACTAATTACTGGAAATGACGAAGAATTAAACCAATAAACTAAGCCTAGGGTCATTCGGGTCACCAAGAACAACTAATGGATTCACTAACAAAGATCGTTCAATCTCACAACTATCGTCAAATTAGGGCTCACTAATTCTCTCGAATCTAGACTCCCTCGAAACTCATCTAGCGGCTCTCGCTCATGCCTAGACTAATTCCGCCTATTATTCAGTGGTCTTATTGTGGTATTTTTACCTCTCGGCATCAAATTCAACAATTACCAGAATTACAACTAAATCTGCGCACAATTCAATTGTAAACAAAGAAACCAATAATAGGAAATTGACTACTAATTATGGGATTGAAACAACCTAATTTAATTAGTCCATTGATTGATCAAGGTTTCCCTAACCCTAGAAATTAGACTACTCACTCATAATTATGAAAATCAAAACAAGAATAATTGTAAAAACCCTAATTGAATTCATGAAGTAATTAATAACTAAACTAATTAACATAAACAAAATTAACTAAATTAATTAAACTAGAAAGACTAAAAAGCATAAATTAAACTAAAATAAAGAACAAAATCAGAAGAATTACCAAATTGAAGAAACAATTGAAGACTTGAATTGAATTGAAAATCAAAGTATTGAACAAACCCTAATTTCCTTAATTTTATTTGAGAGAAAAAGTGCTTCAATCTAAAACCTAAGAGAGTAATTCTAAATTCTCAAAAGCATGAGTTGTTTTGCCTAGAAAACCGTGCCTAATGTACCCAAATTGGGCTTACAAAGCCTAAGTACGAAGGAAATAAAAGAAAAACAAAAAGTCGGGAAAAATCGTCTGATGCGGGCGCATAGGAGGTTTATGCGCCCGCATCAGACCTCCAGAATGCCCTTTCAGCTGAAATCTTGATTAAATGCGCCCGCATGTATTGTTTGTGCGCCCGCATATGAACGTCAGAAGCTTTTTTTTGCTTCCTTTTCTTCTTATTTCTTCATAAATTCTTTAAGGCTTGTTTTACACTTCTTGACACGCATTTCCATGCACCTTCATTCTTATCCCGTCTAAGCTTTCCGGCTTCGTTCCGAGCCTCGGTTTTCGTGCCTGAAATTACAAAACATACCAAAACCGAGCATAACAACCGTGGATGATAAAAATCAACTAAAATGCTCTAAAATTGCCGGAAATTAATCAAACTTGACGAGACACTTCAAATTAGCTAAAGAACATCGAATGAGCTAAAATAAAGCCAGAATGACACCCATTAAGCACAAAATTGACTCGAAACAAGGGGAAAAACACTATGAAAACCACACATATCATAGATTAATATCATAATTATCACTATGACATTACTGTTTTCTGGCTTCTGGGATCCTGAAAAAAAAAATCCTAAAAATTAACCGGGATGCTGGTAAGGTAAAAATATGAACCCAGGCCGAATGATTTGGGGTAAAAAGGTCATATCAGGGATTATAACAAGGTCTTAGACGGTTTCATATGAGGCTGTTTTTTCCCCTCTGTGGAAGAGGCCATAAGAGATATCATAAGAGGTCTTTAGCGGCCGAAAGTGATCTCGGGGAGTGCTGTGGTGGTCCATAGCACGTGGTAATAAAATGGGGCGAAAAAGTGAGTGGTCCTGGGACAACCCCTCTAGAGGCCTAAACAAAGACCATTATTCACTGTGCGTTGAGCTTCTGGGGTCTTGAAAAAACAAAAAAATCCCGAAAATTGATCGGGGTACTCGTAAGGTAAAAATATGAACCCAAACCAAAGGATTCGTGGTCAAAAGGTCATATGAGGGATTATAACAATGACTTAGACAGTTCTACATGAGGTTGTTTTTCCCCTCTCTTGAAGAGACCATACGAGGGAGCATAAGAGGACTTTAGTGGCCGAAACCGATCTTGAGGAGTGCTCTGGCGGTCCATAGCACGTGGTAATAAAATGGGGCGAAAAAGTGAGTGGTCCCGGGACAACCCCTCTGGAGGCTTGAAGCAAAGACTATTATTCACTGTTTATTGGGCTTCTGAGATCCTGAAAAAACAAAAAAAAATCCCGAAAATTAACCTGGGTGTCCGTAAGGTAAAAATATGAACCTAGACCAAAGGATTCGGGGTGAAAAGTCATATCAGGGATTATAACAAGGTCTTAGACGGTTCCTTAAGAGGCTTTTTTTCCCCTCTCCGGAAGAGGCCATAAGAGGGGTCATAAGAGGTCTTTAGCAGCCGAAACCGATCTTGGGGAGTGCCGTGGTGGTCCATAACAGGTGGTAAAAAAACGGGGTGAAAAAGTGATGGGTCCCCTGACAGCCCCTCTGGAGACTGAAATAAAGACTATTATTCACTGTTTTTTGGGCTTCTGGGTCTTGAAAAAAAAATCTCTAAAATTGACCGAGGTGCTTGTGAGGTAAAAATATGAACCCATACCAAAGGATTTGTGGTGAAAAGGTAATATGAGGGATGATAACAAGGTGTTAGACGGTTCCATATGAGGCTTATTTTCCCCTCTTTGATTGGAAGAGGCCATAAGAGGGATTATCAGAGGTATTTAGCGGTCGAAACCGATCTTGGGGAGTGCTGTGGTGGTCCATAACACGTGGTAAAAAAAACGGGACAAAAATGTGACGGGTCTCGGGACAACCCTACTGAAGGCCTAAAACAAAGGCTATTATTCACTATTTTTTGGGCTTGTTGGGTCCTGAAAAAAAATATCACAAAAATTTTCCGGGATGCCCTTAAGGTTAAAATATGAACACGGGCCAAAGGATTCGAAGTGAAAAGGTCATATGCGGGATTATGAAAAGGTCTTAGACGGTTTCACACAAAGCTGTTTTTTCCCCTCTCTGGAAGAGGCCATCAGAGGGATCGTAAGAGGTCTTTAGCTGCTTAAACCGATCTTGGGGAGTGCTGTGGCAGTCCATAGCACGTGTTAAAAAGACGGGGCGAAATAGTGATGGCTTTGGAGGCCTGAAACAAATTTACTGTTTTTTGGGCTTCTAGGGTCCTAAAAAATAAAATCCCGAAAATTGACCAGGGTGCTTGTAAGGTAAATATATGAACCCAGACCAGAGGATTCAGGGTAAAAAGGTCATATGATGGATTATAATAAGGTCTTAGAAGGTTTCACACGAAGCTGTTTTTTCCCTTCTCTGGAAGAAGCCATAAGAGGGATTATAAGAGGTATTTAGCGACCGAAACCGATCTTAGGGAGTGTTGCGGTGGTCCATAGCACGTGGTAACAAAGCGGGGCAAAAAAGTGACGGATGCCGGTACAGCCCCTCTAGAGGCCTCAAACAAAGGCTATTATTCACTGTTTTTTGGGCTTATGGGTTTCTGAAAAAAAAAATCCCAAAAATTGACTTGGGTGCCCGTAAGGTAAAAATATGAACCCAGACCAAAGGATTCGGGGTGAAAAGGTTATATGAGGGATTAAAACAAGGTCTTAGGTTCAAAATAAGGTTATTCGTTCCCCTCTCTCGAAGAGGCCATAAGAGTAATCATAAAAGGTGTTTAGCGACCGAAACCGATCTTGGGGAGTACTGTAGTGATCTATAGCACATGGTAAATAAAACAAGGCGAAAAAGTGAGTGTTCCCGGGACAGCCCCTTTGAAGGCCTAAAACAAAGACTACTATTCACTGTTCTTTGGGCTTCTGGGGTCTTGAAAAAACAAAAATCCCGAAAATTGACTGGGGTGCCCGTAAGGTAAAAATATGAACCAGACCAAAGGATTCGTGGTCAAAAGGTCATATGAGGGATTATAACAAGGACTTAGACGGTTCTATATGAGGGTGTTTTTTCCCCTCTCTTGAAGAGACTAGATGAGGGATCATAATAGGTCTTTAGCGGCCGAAACCGATCTTGAGGAGTGCTCTGGCGGTCCATAGCACATGGTAATAAAACAGACAAAAAAGTGAGTGGTCCCGGGAAAGCCCCTCTAGAGGCCTGAAGCAAAGACTATTACTCACTGTTTAATGAGCTTCTGGGATCCTGAAAATATAAAAAATCCCGAAAAAGTAACCAGGGTGTCCATAAGGTAAAAATATGAACCTAGACCAAAGGATTCGGGGTGAAAAAGTCATATGAGGGATTATAACAAGGTCTTAGACGGTTTCAAATGAGGCTATATGTTCCACTCTCTCGAAGAGGCCATAAGAGGGATCATAAGAGGCCTTTAACGGCCGAAATCGATCTTGGGGAGTGTTGTGGTGGTCCATAGCACGTAGTAAATAAAACGAGGCGAAAAAGTGAGTGGTCCCGGGACAACCCCTCTGGAGGCCTGAAACAAACATTATTATTTACTGTTCTTTGGGCTTCTGGGGTCATGAAAAAACAAAAAATCCCGAATATTGACCGGGGTGCCTGTAAGGTAAAAATATGAACCCATACCAGAGGTCATACGAGGGATCATAATACGACTTTAACGGCCGAAACCGATCTTGACGAGTGCTCTGGCGGTCCATAGCACGTGGTAATAAAATGGGGCGAAAAAGTGAGTGGTCCCGGGACAGCCCCTCTTGAGGCATGAAGAAAAGTCTATTATTCACTGTTAATTGGGCTTCTAGGATTCCGAAAATACAACAAATCTCGAAAATTAAACGGGGTGTCCGTAAGGTAAAAATTTGAACACAGACCAAAGAATTTGTGGTGAAAAAGTCATATGAAGGATTACAACAAGGTCTTAGACTGTTTGTTACAAGACTTTTTTTCCCCTCTCTAGAAGATGCCATAAGAGGGATCATAAAAGGTCTTTAGCGCCCGAAACCGATCTTGGGGAGTGCTGTGGTGGTCCATAGCAAGTGGTAAAAAAAGGGGGTGAAAAAGTGACGGGTCCCCTGACAGCCCCTCTGGAGATTGAAATAAAGGCTATTATTCAATGTTTTATGGGCTTCTGGATTCCTTAAAAAAAATCTTTAAAATTGACCGAGGTGCCCGTAAGGTAAAAATATGAACCCATACCAAAGTATTCGTGGTGAAAAGGTCATATGAGAGATGATAACAAGGTGTTAGATGGTTCCACATGAGGCTTATTTCCCCTCTCTGCAAGAGGCGATAAGAGGGATCATAAGAGGTCTTTAGGGGTCGAAACCGGTCTTGGGGAGTGTTGTGGTGGTCCATAGCACGTGGTAAAAAAATGGGGCAAAAAAGTGACGGATATCAGGACAACCTTTTTGAAGGCCTGAAACAAAGGCTATTATTCATTGTTTTTTGGGCTTGTTGGGTCATAAAAAAAAATCACAAAAATTGTCCGGGGTGCCCGTAAGGTAAAAATATGAACCCAGACTAAAGGATTTGATATGTGCGGTTTTTATTGTGTTTTTCCCCCTTGTTTCGGGCCAGTTTTATGCCTAACGGTTGTTATTCTAGCTTGATTTTAGCTCATTTGGTGTTCTTTAGCTAATTTGAAGTGTTTCGCCAAGTTTGATCGATTTCCGGTAATTTTAGAGCTTTTTAGTTTGATTCTATCGCTTGCGGTTGTTATGCTCGGTTTTGGTGTGTTTTGTAATTTCAGGAACACGGAAACCGAGGTTCGGAACGAAGCTGGGAAGCTTGGACCGAACAAGAATGATATATGCACGGGAGTGCGTGCCAAAAAGCTTTGGAAACAAGTCTTGAAGAAATCATGAAGAAATAAAGTAAAGAAAAGAATAGGCTTCTGAGTATATTATATGCGGCCGCATAAAACTACTATGCGCCCGCATTTAATGAAGAATTCAGCTGAAAAGGCCTTCTGGGAGGTTGATGCGGGCGCATAAATCTCCTATGCGCCCGCATCAGCCGTTTTTCCGGGATTTTTATTTTTCTTTTATTTTCTTCATGCTTTGTCTTTGTAAGCCCAATTTTGGGTACTAAAGGCACGACTTTCTAGGCAAAAGAACCTTATGCCTTTCATAAATTAGAATTAGACTTTTAGGTTTTATTTTAAGCACTTTTTCTCTCTCAAATTAATTTGGGGAATTAGGGTTTTTAAAAAGGTCATATGCGGGATTATAACAAGGTATTAGACAGTTCCATATGTGGCTGTTTTTTCTCCTCTCTGAAAGAGGCCATAAGGGGGATCATAAGAGGTCTTTAGCAGCTGAAACCGATCATGGAGAGTGCTGTGGTGGTCCATAGCACGTGGTAAAAAAAAACGGGTGGAAAAAATGACGGGTCACGAGACAACCCATTTGGAGGCCTGAAACAAAGGCTATTATTCACTATTTTTTGGGCTTATGGGGTCCTGAAAAAAAAATCCTGAAAAATTGACCGGGGTGCCCGTAAGGTAAACATTTGAACCCAAACCAGAGGATTCGGTGTAAAAGGTCATATGAGGGATTATAATAAAGTCTTAGACGGTTTCACACGAAGCTGCTTTTTCCCCTCTCTAGAAGAGGCCATAAAAGGGATTATAAGAGGTATTTAGGGGCCGAAACCGATCTTGGGGAGTGCTGTGGTGGTCCATAGCACGTGGTAAAAAAACGGGTCGAAAAAGTGACGGGTCTCGATACCGCCCCTTTGGAGGCCTGAAACAAAAGCTATTATTCACTGTTTTTTGGGCTTCTGGGTTATTTAAAAAAACAATCCCGAAAATTGATTGGGATGCCCGTAAGGTAAAACTATGAACACAAACCAAAGGATTTCAGGTGAAAAGGTTTTATGAGGGATTATAACAAGGTCTGCGGTTTCAAATGAGGCTATTTGTTCCACTCTCTCGAAGAGGCCATAAGAGGGATCATAAGAGGTCTTTAGCGGCCGAAATCAATCTTGGAGAGTGCTGTCGTGCTCCATTGCACGTGGTAAATAAAACGAGGCAAAAAAGTGAGTGGTCCCGGGACAGTTCCTCTGAAGCCTGAAACAAAGACTATTATTCACTGTTCTTTGGGCTTTTGGGGTCATTAAAAAAACAAAAATCCCGAAAATTGACCGGGGTGCCTGTAAGGTAACATATTAACCCAGACCAAAGGATCGGGGTCAAAAGGTCATATGAGGGATTATAACAAGGACTTAGACAGTTTAGTATGAGGCTGTTTTTTCCCTTCTCTTGAGGAGGTCATACGAGGGATCATAATAGGTGTTTAACGGCCGAAACCAATCTTGAGGAGTGCTGTGGCGGTCCATTGCACGTGGTTATAAAACGGGGTGAAAAAGTGGCTGGTCCCGAGACAGCCCCTCTGGAGGCCTGAAGAAAAGACTATTATTCACTGTTTATTGGGCTTCTAGGATCTTGAAAATGCAAAAAATCCCAAAAATCAACCGGGGTGGCCCTTAGGTAAAAATTTGAACCCAGACCAAAGAATTTGTGGTGAAAAGGTCATATGAGGGATTATTACAAGGTCTTAGACGGTTTGTTATGAGGCTTTTTTTACCTTCTCTGGAAGAGGCCATAAGAGGGATCACAAAAAGGTCTTTAGTGGCCGAAACCTATCTTGGGGAGTGCTATGGTGGTCCATAGCAGGTGGTAAAAAAGTGACGGGTCCCATGACAGCCTCTCTGGAGACTGAAATAAAGGCTATTATTTACTGTTTTTTGGGCTTCGGGGATCCTGAAAAAATAATCTCTAAAGTTGATCGAGGTGCCTATAAGGTAAAAATATGAATCCACACGAAAGGATTCGTGGTGAAAAGGTCATATGAAAGATTATCACAAGGTGTTAGACGGTTCCATATGAGGCTTATTTTCCCCTCTTTGAAAGAAGCCATAAGAGGGATCATAAAAGGTCTTTAGCGATCGAAATTAATCTTCGAGAGTGCTGTGGTGGTCTATAGCACATGGTAAAAATACAGAGCAAATAAGTGACGGGTCCCGGGACAGCCCCTTTGGAGGCCTGAAACAAAGGCTAGTATTCATTGTTTTTTGGGCTTGTAGGGTCCTGAAAAAAATCATGAAAATTGTCTGGGGTGCCCGTAAGGTAAAAAATATGAACCATAACCAAAGGATTCGGTTGAAAAGGTCATATGCGGGATTATAACAAGGTCTTAGACGATTCCTTATGTGGCTGTTTTTCCCCCTCTCTGGAAGAGGCCGTAAGAGGGATTATAAGAGGTCTTTAGCGGCTGAAAATGATCTTTGGGAGTGCTATAGTGGTCCATAGCACGTGGTAAAAAAACTGGGCGAAAATTTTACGTGTCCCGGGATAGCCCCTCTGGAGGCCTGAAACCAAGGCTATTATTCACCGTTTTTTGGGTTTCTGGGGTCTTGAAAAAAAATCCTGAAAAAATTGACCGGGGTGCCCGTCAGGTAAAAATATGAACCCAAACCAAATGGTTCAGGGTGAAAAGGTCATATGAGGGATTATAACAAGGTATTAGACGTTCCGTTTGAGGTTGTCTTTTCCTTCTCTGGAAGAGGCCATCAGAGGGATCATAAGAGATCTTTAGCGGCCGAAACCGAACTTGGGGAGTGTTGTGGTGGTCCATAGCACGTGGTAAAAAAACGAAGACCATAACAGGTATGATAATAGGTTTTTAGTACTGAAACTGATCTCGGGGAGCCGTGTGGTGATCCATAGCAAGTGGTCAAAAATAGTGCGAAAATAAGATGGGGCCTAGAAGGCCACTAGGGAGCCTTCAAAATAAGGTTATGATCCACTTATTTTTGAGTTTGCGATGCCCCTAAAATAAAAGTTGCCAAAAATTTGTCGGGGTGCCCTTGTTAAAATATGAATCTAGACCAGATAATTTGGGGTAAAAAAGCCTTTAGAGGAACAACAACAGGCTTTTATAGGATCTCATAAATAGTAGTTTTTCCTTGTTCGGAAAAGGCCATAAGAGGGAAAAGAGTAGGTTTTAGGAGCCGAAACCGATCGTGGGAAGTTCTATGGTCGTCCATAGCAAGTGGTGAAAGAACTGGGCGAAAATATGACTGGGCTTAGGAAGGCCCCTCGAAAGGCCTCAATAAAAGGCTATTATCTACTGTTTTGGAGTTTACGGGGTCCCGAAAAAAAAGTTGCCAAAAACTTTCCAGGGTTCCCGTATGGTTAAAATATAACCCCAGACCATACGATTTAGGGTGAAAAGGCATTAAGAGGAGCGAACAGTTTTTGCAATAAGAGGGATAATATTTGGAAATATTTGTTTTTTTCCTTGTTCGGAAAAAACCATAAGAGGGATAATAATAGTTTTTTAGGAGCCGAAACCGATCGTGGAGAGTCCTGGTCCATAGCACGTGATAAAAAACATGGTGAAAATATAAAACAGGGTCCAGGGAGACCACTCGGGAGGCCTTAATTAAAGGCTAGTATCCACTAGTTTTTAGTTTTAGGGTCCCTAATATAAGAAAGTTGCCAAAAAAAATTCGAGATGCCCATATTGTTAAAATATGAACCTAGATCAAAGGATTTAGGATTAAAAGGCGTTAAGAGGGATGATAAAAGGTTTTTATATGGTCTAAAAAATATTTGTTTTTCCCTTGTTTAAAAGAGGGCATAAGAGGGATGATAATAGATTTTTAAGGACCAAAACCGATTGTGTGGAGTCCTATGGTGGTCCATAGCATGTGGTGAATGAACAAGGCGAAAATAAGAATGGGCCTTGGAATATCTCTCGAAAGGCTTTAATCAAAGGCTATTTTCCACTGCCTTTTGAGTTTCTAAGGGTCGAAAATAAATTTGCCAAAAACATTTATGGGTGCTGATATTGTTTAAATATGAACCCAGACCAAATGATTTGGGGTGAATTGACATTAATAGGGAAGATAACAGGTTTTACTAGATACTCAAAAATAGTTGTTTTTCCGTTCTTTGAAAAAAGGCTATAAGAGAGACAATAATAGGTTATTAGGGATCGAAACCGATCGTAGAGAGTATTGTGGTGGTTCATAGCACGCGATTAAAAAACGGAGCAAAAATAAGGCGGGGCCCGAGAAGGCCTGTCGGGAGGATTCAATCAAAGGCTTTTATCCACAATTTTTTAGTTTTCAGGGCCCTGGAAAAAAAGCTGCCAAAAACTTTTCGGTGTGCCTGTATGGTTAAAATATGAACCCTGAATAGGTTATCTGGGGTGAATATGCCTTAAGAGGGCCGTTAACAAGTTTTTAAATAGTCTTGGAAATGGGTGTTTTTCCCTTATTAAGAAAAAGTCATAAAAGGGATGATAATAAGTTTTTAGTGGCCGAAACCGATTGTGGGGAGTCACGTGGTGTTCCATACCATGCAGTGAAAAAACAAGGCGAACATTAGACGAGGCTCGAGAAGGCCCCGTAAGGGCTCAATCAAAGGTTATTGTCCAATATATTTTCTTTTCAATATACTTCCAGAGTGCACGTACGGTTAAAATATGAACCCAAAAAGGCGATTTGGGTTGAAATAGCCGAAAAGGATCGAAAACAGATTTTATAAGGTCTCAAAAGTAGCTGTTTATATGTTGTTTGGATTAGGACATAAGAAGGATAACAATAGGTTTCTAGGGGTCGAAAACAATCGTGGACAGTCCTACAGTGGTTTATAGCAATGGGTGAGAAAATAGGGCAAAAGTAAGACAAGCCCGGTAAGGCCTATCAAGGGGCTTCAATTAAAGGTTGTTATCCATTTTTTTTTTAGTTTTCGGGGTCTCGAAAAAGAAAGTTGTCAAAAACTTTTCGAGGTGTACGTATGGTTAAAATATTAACCCAGACAAGACGATTTGCGATGAAAAGACCTTAAGAGGAACGATAAAAGGTTTCCACAAGGTCATGAAAAAGTTGTTTTTTGCTTGTTCGGAAAAGGCCATAAGAGTGGTAATAGTAGATGTTTAGGGTCCGAAAACAATTATGGGGAGTTTTGTGGTGGTCCATATCCCGCAGTGAAAATAAGACGGGTTTCGAGAAAGCCCCTCGGGTGGCCTTAATATCAAAGGCTATTATCCACTATTTTTTAAGTTTCCGGGGTCCTAGAAAAAGTTTGAAAAAACCTTTTGAGTTGCCAGTATGGTTAAAATATGTACCTAAACCACGCGATTTGGGTTGAATAATACTTTAGAGGGGTGATATAAGGTTTTTATAAGGTCTCGGAAATAGCTAATTTTCCATTGTTCAGTTAAAGCCATCAGAAGGATGATAATAGGTTTATATAGGCCGCAACTGATCGTGGGGAGTCATGTGGTAGTCCATAGCATTCGGTGAAAAAATAAAGTAAAAATAAGACAGGCCTGCAGGGAAGACCCCTCGAGAGGCCTTAATCAAAAGCTATAATCCACAGTTTTGCGAGTTTTTGGGGTCCCGGAATAAAAAATGCCAAAAACTTTCTGGATGATCGTATGGTTCATATATGAACCCAAAACCGATGTTTAGGGGTGAAAAGGCATTAAGAGGGACGATAACATTTTTTATAGGGTTTTAGAAATAGCGATTTTTCCCTTGCTCGGAAAAGGCCATAAAAGAGATGATAATAGATTTTTAGAGGCCGAAACCGATCGTGGGGAGTTCTGTTGTGGTCCATAACATGCGCTAAAAAAACAAGACGAATATAAGATGGGGTCTAGGAAAGCCCCTCAGGAGGCCTCAACCATAGGATATTATCCACAATTTTTTTAGTTTTTGTGGTCCCAAAAAATATTTGTCAAAATCTTTTCGGGGTGCAGTATGGTAAAAATATGAACCAAGAACATGCGTTTTGAGGTGAAAAGGCCTTAAGAGGGATGATAACTTGTTTTATAATGTCTTGGATATAATTATTACCCCTTTTTCAGAAAAAGCTATAAGAGGGATGATAAAAGATTTTTAGGGGTTGAAACCGATAGTTGGGAGTCATGTGGTGGTTCATAGCACGGGGTGAAAAAATTGAGTAAAAGTAAAACGGGGTCCGGGGAGGTCCCTTGAGAGACCTCAATCAAATCCACTGTTTTTTGAGTTTCTGGGGACCCAAATCAAAATTTTCCAGGGTATCTGTATGGTTAAATTATTAACACAGGCAAGGTGATTTTAGGTGAAAAGGGTTTAAGAGGGACGACAAAAGGTTTTTATAAGGTCTCGAAAACTGGTGTTTTTCCCTTGTTTGGATGAGGTCATAAGAGGGATGATAATACGCTTTTAGGTACCGAAACCCATTGTAGGGAGTTCCATAGTGGCTCATAGCCCACGATGAAAAAATAGGGAAAAAATAAGACAGTTCCCGAGAAAGCCCCTCGGGGAGGCCTCAATCAAAATCTTATTATCCACCGTTTTTTTAGTTTCTGAGGTCCCAGAAGAAAAGTTGCTAAAAAATTTCGCAATACCCGTATGGTTAAAATATGAACCCAGATCAGACGATTTGGAGTGAAAATTCCTTAAAAGTGACGATAATAGGTTTTTATAGGGTTTAGGAAATAGTTGTTTTCCTTTGTTCGGAAAAGGCCATAAAAGGGATGATAATAGGTTTTAGGGGCCGATATCAATCGCGAGGAGTCATGTGGTGGTGTATAGCATGCTATAAAAAAAAAAAAAAAACAAAGCGAAAATAAGTCGGCTCCCAGGAAAGCCTCTCGGGAAGCTTTAATCAAAGGCTATGATCCATCGTTTTTTGAGTTTTAGGGTCCCAGAAAAAAAAAAAAAGTTGCTAAAAACTTTCCGAGATGATCGTATGGTTAAAATATGAATCACGTATTTGAGTCAACACATTACTTTCCATGATTGGTTAAAAAAATTGTTATGATCTCTCTTTCTAAGATATTTCAAAATGAGGGAACAGTAGTTATTTCATTCGCACAGTTGTTCATTTGGATTTTTTTTTGTCTCTGACTAGTTAGTCGGGATTTCTAGTTTGACCATACGTATACTCTCTAAAAAACTTGGCAATTTTTTTTCCCAGAGACCTGTAACTTTCAAAGACTGTGAATTATAACTTTTATTTTTTGCATCTAAAAGGTTGTCTTGGGCTTTGTCTTAATTTTGACCTTTTTTTTACCATGTGTCTTGGATTACTACATAATTCGACATGAACGGTCTCGGCCTTCAAAAATCTGTTATCATATGTACTGTTTTGGAATTGTTTCAGACAAAGTGAACAATAGCTTTTTTCACTCTCACCGAACCTCCTTATAGTTTTATAGAGGCTGAAACTAATTGTGGAGAGTCAAGTGGTGACTCTAAACACAAAAAAAAAAAAAGGCAAAAACAAGGAGTATGTGACAGCCTCTTCGGAAGCTGAAAATAAAGGCTATAATTCACAGTATTCATGATTCTAGGGTCTCCCAAAAAAAAATTGAAAATATTACATTGTGACCCTATGGTCAAAATAGGAACCCTTAGCAGCTAGTCGGGGTTGAAAAGGTCAAACGAAGGTCCCGGGGGAGCAGAAAAAATCATTATTCCCTTCTTCTGTGTGTCAAAAAAGGATAATAACAAGTTTTTTTAGGCTGAAACCGATCGTGGAAAGTTATGTGGTGACCCTAAACATGTGGTAAAGTATATATATGGCAGAAACAAGATGAGTCTCTTGACAATACTGCTGGAAGTCGAAAACGAAAGATATAATTCATAGTTTTCAAATGTTATAAGATCCAAGGAAAAAAAAATGAAAATGTTAGAAGAAGGCCCGGAAGAGCAAAAGAGGCTGTTGTGCCCTACTACCGAAATCTTTTTGAAAGATGGCTAATAATAACTTTTTAAAGGCTAAAACCAATTGTGGGGAGTACAATAGCCATCCAAAACATGTGGCAAAAACACGATGCTAAAACAAGACATAACCCAAAACACTCATCCGAAGCTGAAAATCAAGTCTATAAGCAATAATTTTCGAAGGTTTTGAAATTTTGAAAAATATAGCAAAAATTTTACATGGTCCCCTATAGTCAAAAGAAGGCCCACGAACCCATAATTACTCTATCGATTAGTGACTGACTTTTTAAGAGCACCACATAGGGAACTTCTCCATTTGGAAGCACCCTTTCCACTTGCTACTTTTAAGTATTAACAACTCAAAAGCCCATTTTAGCAACAATAGTTTGCTGCCTGTCTATAATAGTGCATTGTTTTTAAGTGAATCCAATTAGTAATAACACATACTCTTTGATTTTAAAGTCGCAAAACTCTTATATGTGGCCAGCCACATTATATACTGATGGGTATGGTCACCTTTTGCACTTATATATATATTTATTTGGAGTGACCAGTGCCCACTTATTTAAATACTCTATAATTATTTGTTTCGAGCTATTTTTGATGGGAAAATATAATTACTAGGATAGAGGGAGTGACTGTAATGAAAAAAAAAATAGGATTATCCATACAAATAAGCAGAGTTATTAGGATTAAATAGTTATTAGGATTAAATTAAAAAAAAATATAACTTTATGCATTTCACACTTATTTATCCATATGACGAATTGAACTTACTTATATAGAGAATATAATGTTACTCTTATGGTTAAAAGATTTACTTTTATACTTTGTAAAAATGAATAAAAAGTGCTACTACCTTCATCTTTTTATTTGCAACATTTACCCAAAATAGAAGGCTCAACTTAAATGCAACAAATGTTTGAGTTTCCTTATTTAGCAAAGGTTTTTTTTTTGGTAAAATGACCATTATAACCCAGCCAACCTCCCCTCATTCTCCATCATCTCCCACTCTGGCACTCTCTGATAATCTTCTCCAACTAAATTCAACCACCATCAGTCGGCACTCACCCTCCCGTCACCGCCGTTGAAAATTGTACCCACACCCATGCAACCACCAAAAGTTTCATCCCCATCACCCATTCAACCACCAGAAAATTCATTCGGTTGTTGACGAGCTGATGGAGATGATGGCGAGTGGTGACACTGAATACTCAAATGGCAGGTCATGATGAGTGGGTGGAGGGGGGGGGGGGTCGAGTTTGGTAGGCAAGTGGGGGGGAGGGGCTGATGGAGGTGATAGTGGTGAGTGATGGTGAGGGGCTGAATGGCTGATGGAGGTGATTCTGAGTAGGGGACTGAGTGGTTGTGACTGGTGTGGAGCTGGATGGAAGTAGTATTATAGATAAAAGTTGACACACCATATGGCCCGCCAAACACAAATTATTCGGAGTCAGAAACTATCCAATGCCGAGCAAATCATCTTCCAAATCGTCTTCATTTCCTTTCTTTTTTTTACCGTGTTAAATCTGTCTTTGTTTCTTCAGGTCATAACACCTAAAAGCTATAAACTCTCATCTAACTAAGATTCAAAGAACTCTATTGCTTCTTCCAAAGATAAAATAAGCAACAAGGAGAAAAATAACTTAGGAAATTGGGCATAAGTAACTTTTGGATTAATCAGTCTGGAATGACAATTAAGTATTAATTCTGAATATACAAGTTGCTTTTACTAATCGGTATCTCAAGTAATTCTTAATGATAATTTTGAGGGAATCACCAAAGACTATGTCTGTACATCCAGGTTAGCAGACCCTCTAAAATCTAACTGCAGCCTGCAAAATTAAGGGCAAAATAAAAACACAGCCGGTCAATGAATGCATCAATATAATGATATTTGAGTAACATTCGCAACCAAAAAATTAAGACAATGTACAAGTGTTCTTGCATCTCTACATTCAGACCATCTTTGGCTACCATTTTACCCTTTTTCTTCATCTAAGTTGGGCATTTTACCATTCTAAACTTGGCCTGCAGAATTAAGATTGACAGTGCATTTCCAATTTACTTGAATCAAGTAGATGCTTGCGACAATTCTCAATGTCCGCGAACCCAACATTTTTTCTAATGATAAACATGTCTTCGAGCTCAAGAATGGACTCTAGCTAGTCAGACAAACATTTTTTCTAAAATTAACACACCCCTCCCCCTTTATTTTTCTAAACCCTTCACATTCAGTTCAGTGTTGAAGAGCTATATTACGCGAGCTAGTCAGGCAACTAACTAAAAAAATCTACAATCTCGGTCCAAAATGGTGTCAAATACTCAAACACCCACACATGTTAGATTGTTGAGGATCTGACACCAGTAATTTAGATGAAATGAAAAGTAACACTAACATAGTAAATGGATCAACCAAAGAAGATAAGAAACATGACTGGTTGTACAACCAAGGGAAAATCATTACCTCAAATTTTTGGGAGGCAATGCTTCTTTAATGAAATGCCTAACAAAGATGTCATGGACGGGCAGAATCTTCCCTGATTAGCATACTGCTACAATTTACTCATGCCTTCAAGGAAATCTGCTGGTTCCTCTCCGCCTCTGACAATCTGAAAAACACAAGATTCATAAATTACCATAGCTTAAAAAGAGCACCAACATTACATAAAATTTTGATCCAAACAAGAAATCCATGATATCCATCCTGCAGCAATTTTTTTTTTGCTGTCGCTTTTTTTTCTCTTTCCTGGTGGTTTCATTAGTGTCTCTATGACAATTCAAAGTTTATTATTAACCCTTTCAAAAAAATAAACAATAAACTATTAACGACTTCTCCTGTATTTGAAAATCTATAAAACGTAAAAGACAAGTTTTTTGAAAAAATTGAGGAAGAAAACAGCATTAGACCATCACTGTTGGTGAGCCTTTGCAGAACTAAACACTCATTTTTTATTCCACCTTTT
This sequence comes from Suaeda aralocaspica, assembly GCA_016808085.1. NCBI lineage: Eukaryota > Viridiplantae > Streptophyta > Magnoliopsida > Caryophyllales > Amaranthaceae > Suaeda > Suaeda aralocaspica. Next base: position 1,989,348 of record PYUH01004012.1, read on the forward strand.
AGTTTCTTCACATCAGAAGCACCATTCCTCGATAATTAGATTCAAAACACACAACCATAAGTAGACTTTTCGATATTATAATACAAGCATGAGTGGCTTGATAGATTAACGGCAATAGAAAAGTGATATCATCTTCATGCAAAGAGACTGCCTTGGCAATAAAACCTCCATCTCACAGAAAAAGCTTGTTTGAGAAAGCGCAAATACATGTGAGACCCAAATGAGCATGCACTAAAGTTCACATGGCTTCAATAGTAATCGAAAGACGATATGGAAATTCATGGGTTAACAACTTTAAGAATAAATTATTTAGTACTGGAAACTTTTCATCTTAGCTTTTTATATAAAATAATAAACATCTAGCTTTGGCATAAAATCAGATTAACAGTTAAATACGCTATTTCAATAGCAATCAGACACAAGTAAAAACCACTTTTTTTTTATTACATCCGAATATTTTAAATCCCCAATTTTTTGGGATCAAGGCTGTGATTGATTGATTGATTGATCCGAATATTTTAAATACACTGAACCATCTCGACTAAAGAAGAGGAAAGTGTTTGACATAGCTTTTTTCAGAAAAACATATTAAATTCAGTCTCCGCAAGCAAACAAAATAGGTGGAAAGTAGTTTGACATAGCTATTTATCACAAACATCTTTCAAGCTAGTATAGAATGCATCCAGACCCCATTTCAATCAAATAGCAGACATCCTAGCAACATGACAAGGATGACACTTTCAAATTTCAATGATCAAAAAACACATGATTGCAAATTGCACTAGAATAAGCAGTTAGTAGCCGCTACTTTCCATGTTCTTTCAAGAGACCAAGCCAATCCATGAATCGTTATGATGATGACGAGCTTTAGTGCAGGGGAAACTCTTAAAACAAGGTTCAAAATTTGAAAACAATCAATGGAATCCCCAGAAACAAATTTTCAGGCATGCATGATTCTGAAAAGCTCGACAATTTACCAAAACCCTTAAATGCATCACTGAGAAACAGTAAGTATGTTGAATATCCACTATCCAGGATTAAGCACAAAGTATTAAAAGAACAGCATTCACTGATTATTGGTGATTCGAGCCAGGGGAATGATATCAAGGTCAATAAATGGGCAATAAAATCAAATTACCTATTACAGAAAGCAGCCAAAGGCAATAGAGAATCTACTGATGCCATCTAAACAGTTGCAAAGGTAAATAGAAAAGCTTTTATAGAATGCGTGCACTCAAATATTCAATAGAAGTATCCAGTTATCTACAAGGACACCTAAAACCATGGATCCAGATATTTTGTTTGGAAAAGGAAAGGAAAGAAAAAAAAAACTAAGAAAAATGAGAAGAGTTGAGATTTTGGAAACCTTTTCGCCATTTTAAACAAATGATGAAAGAGTAATCATAGATTGACTATACCCAACCAGGAAGTAACTTGAGAACAAGAAAAGGTATTGCCATAAAATTATCATACATTAAGGTATAACCCATTGACCCTATTAATTCAAACCTGCTGATACAATCATCCACCTATTATAGCATCTAGCTAACTGAAAAGAAAAGAAGCCAAAATAGGGAAGCATAATACTTTAAATTTCAGAAAATCAGCAATAAATTATATGTAGACTCTAATCTAGGTCACAAAAGAGAAATCAACTAAAAGTTATTTCATATTAAGCATATTATGTTTACGAGTCCACAAACAACTGTGTAGGCAAACACTAAGAAAAATTACGACAATTACCTTAATATTGGTGTCTTCAGGGAGACCCAAGCGAGACAAAACATCAGAACTAACTTGCTTCCAGTCAGTTGAATCTACATCACCTACTTTCCTACTTTCATGAACTTGACTTTGACTTAATTTGAAAGACTTGCCAACCCAAAAATAGATATTTGAGTCCTCCATGACAATAAACGCTGAATTCGAATCAAGCTCACACACTCCTGATACCAATACCTTCTCCAGATTGGGAAAGGTATAAACAGAAGGTCGCTTAGGATCACTATTTATGGACACAAGTGTCACAATCCCTGCAGTTACATTTGGACTACAGTTTCCTCTCCTTTTATCACAAAGAACGGATTCCTTTAGAAGAGGGCTACTTTTACTTGCTAAACTATCAGAATCAAAATCCTTTTCAATAGAACTATTCTTGCAATCTGCAATCATCCCTCCCTTGTCCAGCTCAAAAGAAATGCAGGCATGATCATTTATGTTACCATCTTGTCTATCGTCATAGAACTCTTGAGGAGATTCTTGCATCCTCCCATCACCAGCCCCAATTGGCAAAGTCAGGGACCTGGATAAGCTACCCCTTCGCTCTGCAATTGAAAGAGGTGATCTTCTGGAAGGTAAGTTGGTGGACCTTAAGGGATGTGAGCCAAAGTTAACCTCAATGTAACCTGGATGGTTAGATACATTTGTAGAATTTTTAGATGAGTGAAGAGACATGTTAGAGATTGCAGATATAGCTGATGATAGTGACAGTGGTGACTCCAAAGGAGACTCTGAGGAACACTTTGAATTATTACTAGAATCAGAGGAGATGGAGTCTGGAGAAAGATGAGGAGATGAAAATGAAGACAGAGAAGAAGGAGATGATGATATCGAAGGCACCCACGTACCATCAGATACACGTGAGTTATTCAAAAGAATATTATCACCACAATTATTCATCCTAGAATCTGAGTGAAGCTTATTGTTAACCAGTTTTGGAGCTAATACAAACTCCTTCATATGCCCAGAGGCAAACTTCCGTCTCAATACACTCCAACTATTCTCTCGAGCAGGCAGATGAGTTTCATGCCCAATCTCTGCTGATGCTACAGCTGGCACAAAGCCTCCCTTGATTGCCTTCTGAAAGATCTCAAAATCTATGTTATATGAGTCTATGTTTCTCTCACCAGGAAGTATTTTACCATTCCCCTTCTTAACGCCATTAGCACATTTTTCCATCACAAAATCCGTGAACATATCCCAGAAAAAGGATGGCTCCTCACCTTCCTTTATTACATGGGCAGGCACCTGTACCCTCTCATACCGCACAATCTGAGATACAGCACCTCTCGCTTCTCTCTCCATTATAATTTCACAATGTTTTCCAAGCCAAACATAAATTGCAGAAGGCACTTGTATAATAAATGCACCTCTAGAATCAAAAGCTGAAATGGTGGGATCATTCAACATTTTCGGGACAAGATGCAAAGGGTCGTATGGAGAATGGGGTGCTATCCTGTATACCCTCAATAGCGAGCTAGGACTGAGAGGAAAAGCATGGACTCTTTTCTGACATTGCAACAATTGGCAAGCAAAACCCATATTTGGGTCAGCAATACCCCTAGCATCTTTCACATACTGAAATGCATCATCGAAGCTCTGCCCCTCCCTCCACATTAGATAAGCAATCACTAATGACGTAGACCTGGATACACCTTGACAGCAGTGAACAAAAACCTTTCCTTTCTGCTCCCGAACATCTTCAAAATAGTCAAAGACATCATAAAGTATGCTAGTTATATCCTCTGAAGGACTATCTTGGAGCCATAACGTTCTATAAACAAAATCGGTTTTAAAATACTCCGGGCAAACAAAACCCACACAGTTGAGCACATGGGTAATCTCATTCTTCTTCAGTATCTCCCTATCCTTAGCAACCGCATCGCCTCCAAGATAAATATGCTCAGCCACCTTAGAACACTCCTTGTCAAAGAAAGCAATCTTATCCTTCTTAACAAACCCACCATTCCTGTCGGAGTTCGTCTGAATCACAGACATATCAAGTTTCAACCTCTCACTACCCTTGTTAACATCCCTACCACTAGGAGTTGGCGGTCCAGGCCACTCACCAATATCATCCGAACCAGCCTTAGGCCACTCATCCAAGCTCCTCCGAGCAATAGCAAGTGGTTGCAGCGGGGGTAAACATGATCTAGCCTTACAATTCTGTTGGGAACGAGGCGTTAAAGGCGCAGGGAACCTCCGCGCTTGGATACCATTGCTCCCGGAGGTCCCATTCGGATCAACGCTGCTTTTATCGTCGCAATCAGGGTTATGTGTAGCAGTTCTAGATGCAGACCATGAAGCTGACCTCCAAAACTTTTTGGGGACATTACTACAAACTTGATACTCACCCCATGAACTAGTTTCATCCTCTTTTCCCACCATAACCACTTTTCCCCCACAATATTATTATTCCAATACTAAAAACAAAAACCCAATTTTCCTACACTAGTACTATTAAAGTTCAGAACTTTAGCATCCAATTAACTTCAAAACAAGCTTAAATTAACAAAACCCAAATCTACTCAAACAATAAGTACATACCTTGATAACCCCACAACCATGAATCTAAATCCTGCAAAATAAAACCCACAAATTTCAGTAAACAATTAAACAAAATAATCAAAAAATTCCCAACTTTTAATTATAAATTGAAGAAACAAAAAATACCCTTTATAATAAAAATGAGAAAACAACAAAACCCAGAAATTAACTCACATTTAAAGCAGAAATCTTTGAATGGTGAAGCACGAAATAAACAAGAAGTGAAATAAATTTAGGGATTTTTATGTTTTGCTAGGGTTTTCCCTAAAAAGAGGAAGAAAGTTAGTGAGATTTAGAGTAAAGAGGAAAAAAGAGGGAAAAAAAAATGAAATTAAAGTGAGTGAAAAACACACATAGTGTGTGATAGTGGAGTTAAGGAAGAAGATGAGAGAGAAAGGTAGTTTCACGAGAGAAAGAAGAGAGATAAAGAAAGGAAGTAAAAGGAGAGTAAAAGTCTTTTTCAAAGATGAAGAACTGAAGAAGAAGAAAGAAAGTAATATTCAATGGTATTAATTTCAAAATTAATTACAATTAGTTTGAATATTAATGTAAGATTAGTGAAGTTGATGGTCTAAATTTCTAACTCTATAATTTCCCTTTTCTACAAGGAGTCATATAAAGGGTCCCTATGTTTCCTCATAGTATTATTTATTATTTTGTGTTTATTTTTTTGGATTCTCTTACTATGTTTTTTTTTTAATTAAAAAAAAATGTTTTAAAGTTTCTTTCTTTGTCTCTTTCATTTTTCTCATTGTTCAACCTTTCTTCTACTTAACTAATTAACTCGTTCTTATTTGATCTATTACAATCAAAACTTCACTTGATTAATCAAGTATTCCTAATAATTGTATTCTAAATTGATTATTACGGATTACTAAGGACAAGAATAATCCTACTTGTTCATGAATCATGAGTAATCGTATTATTCCTTTGAATAAACTCCTTTGTAAGCTCATTTCCTTGTCAAATGCTCAATTTAAGTATACAAAAGATTACTCACACCCTTATGCCTCATACTCGATGTCAATGGCTTTAACTTCACTTTCTCGTTTTACTTTTTAGTTAGTTCATATTCACCTTAACACATGGCCATTACTACCTCCGCCACTAATTAGTTGCAACAAAAATAATAGATTGTGATGTATAAAATAATAAATTGTTGCAACTAATTCATAGCAAAGGTAGTACTTTTTAATTCTAATCATATACAACGATGTCCATTACAGATTTACAGACATTATTTATATTAAATAAATAAATAATTCGAATATGAATGCAATCATAAGCTGCGAACTACTTAAAGACATTGAGAAATGGCCCAAATAGCTCTTTCAATCCCGAGAGATTCAAGGATTAATTCTCATTTCTCATCTTTGTGGAGTTGTGTACTTGTGACTCCCTACACACCAAAAAATCTACATCAATGTGAATTAGGTATTTGTATCATTGTAGAGAATATAGTATCCACCTTGGTGGGGTTGCAAATGGATGTCAAGAATTTGAGATGCAGGATTCAGTGATTCACTTCTGCACTTTCTCTTCATACAACAGAGACATGCTGATTGGCGGTTACATAGTACTGCTCAACAAATCAAACAATGAATAAATGTAAATTTGAAAGATCCATATGGTCCGTTTTCATATAATAAAACATCAGGTCAATGGCAGAAACAGTACAAGCCATGCATGATGCAAACTGCTAAAGTGCCAGTTAAACCAAGCACAATCTTATCAACAGAAAAACAATTATTTGGAATGAACTTGAAATATATGGTATCTTCTTCATAGCTCACACCACATCTGCATATACAGCTACACTGATATATCATTGCGCATAACATGAACCTGGACCGGTAGGAGGCTGTCGAGCATAAAAGTTAGTAACAGGGGCAGCTTCAACACCACGCATATTAAGAAGACACCTGAAGTAATGCAACCGGGGCAGTGCTGTTTTGTTAATATTTCTTTCTGATGTACTATCTTTCCTGCTCCATAAGCGTTCTGAATGGCAAAGTTAGGTGACAATCAGGAAGAATTACAGGCAAAGCATTATTGTTAACTGCAGGCACTTATACCGCCTCAAGCATTATATAACAAGGAGATGGATACGTTATCTGGCAGCTAATGACAACTAAGGTACTGGATGAGATAAGAACTTGTGATTGAGTCCAGCATTTATGTGGCCTACTTCCAAGTTCCAACTAGCCAAGACTTCCAAACATCTAAACTCCATTGATGGTCCTCAAGTTTCAAAATCACATAATCAAGCTGTGGAGTGAGTAAAATGGTGTCATATATTTTTGAAATAGAATGCTCTGTGTATTGGGGATCAATGCTCTTATAGCATAGTAATGAGTGTGGCGAAATAGAGCGCTTTGTGAGGTAAGGGATCTTTAAGCCACTAACAGAAGTAAAATATCCGTACAACGGAGTGTAATGGTAGTGACCAATGATGCACCACCAAGTTTCAGAGTTCAGATGGGTTCTATAATCTGCAGAGCAGCATAGGATTACACAAACAACAATATATTATCTATACTACAACCAAGAATACCAATCACATCTTTCATATGTTGTATGAGAACTGTTTCAGATTGACTCGAAAGTCTACAATTAGCAATCCACATGTTTTGTTGGTAAATGAAACCAAACAACAACAGAACCACAGGTCCACAGCTAAAAGACATCAAACACAATAAACACCTTTACTTTTCCAGGGGAATTGCTGCAACTTGCATAAATGACCAACAGATAACAAAAGGGTAACCACAGTGCCTTACCTAGCTCAGCCTCTACTGACTGGTTCTGTGAGGTAAATACATTACTCACTCCAAAACAAAACCTCGGCATAAATGCTATAAACCCCAATAATGTTAAAAGTTTAATGCTTAAAATTTTATGTCAGGTGATAACCTCACTGAAGAAACATACAAACTAGTAACTGTCGTTACCACACTTTAAACTTTTTCTACTTGTTGCTGAGAGATATAATGCATATACCTGCAGCAGCAGCAGCTCGCGGCCAGATTGTTTGCTGAATATCTGAAGGATCAGCTGTCTCTCCCCACATGCATACTTCTCCTCCAAGGATCAACTTTTGCTGAGTGACATCAGTAATTCCTTCCAAAGGATCTGCCTGGTAGACAGGTTGCCAAGGGACATCTAGATGATCAAGGTACCAAATACCCTGATTGCTGAATATACATCTAAAACCTTTAGCCACAGCCTTAGGACAGATTCCAGAGACCAGCCTGCCACCAATTAGCACTATTGTTTCAATTAAACACAGAAAATTATACTTAGTATCTTACACGAGAGCATGGAAGATTGACTTTGGATTAGGTATACAATTTACCAGTTGTGCACAACTGTTCTTGGATTTAGCTTCGAGGGGAATGATATAAATGTTTCTTCCCTGAAACAAAACGTAAACAAATAAATAAGGAGTTTTCCATCTGGTGCAAAAAACAAAGAGCCAAAGCGTGGCTCATTCATGCATTTTTCATGCCTTTCAAACACAAGCTGAGGTAGCTATCATGTTCATCAAAATGAATCCAGCGTGAAAACATTACACATAGAAAATCAATATCCTAAATGTATAGATGGGCACAGAAAGCAAAATTTGACCAATTTAGGCAAAACAGGGCAAAGGATGGACCTCCCTGCAAAGCAGTGGCACGGCTGCATTAGAGACCCGTACATTTGGATGTTGGTGTTTGGTTTGAGATTCAAGGGCAAAAACTAAGTTAAACATATAAATGTTACACATGCAATGAGGCACACCAGTTCACAGGTGTTCGATTATTTGATATGGCTATTTCCTGAGCTCTAAGTACGAAATATTGATAGGCTTCGTTTGGAGTCATCTTCTGGTCACGTAGCCTGCAACCAAAGAAAGTATACAGAAAGTGAGGTTCAGAAATTGGTAACAAGAAATTAGTTCACAGAAATGAAGTATCTATCACATAGATCTGGGTATGAAAGGCAGAGGGAGAGAATTACTAGATGTGTCCAAGTTTTGATCGATGTAAAAACCTATAATGGTGCCCTAAATTTGCTTACCCTCACCCTTACAGCTAGCTCTAAAGCCAAGAATTGAATACGAATGGAAATGTGAACAGCTCCTCAAACAAATACGGAATATAAAGCAATTGGTTCTTCATTTTTCAAGCTCAAAGGCATCTATAACTCTACTAAAAAAGAAGTCACTCGCACCACAGCTTGACAAGTGTCGCAATGTGTTCTTCTCCCGCTCATTTTATTTAAAACTAAATAATCTAACTATTCCCACTCATTAACTAATTCAAAATTTTCAACAAAAAAAATTTGCAATAATCTTTCTTCTAATAATTATGATACTTGCTGTAACTCATATATATAATCTCATGTCTCATGAGATTATTCTAACCATTAAAAATCATACTACAAAAACTTCCATTTAGAATCTATAACTCTACTAAAAAAGAAGCCACTCGCACCACAACCTGATAAGTGTTGCGATATGGTCTTCTCCTGCTCATTTTATTTAAAACTAAATAATCTAACTTTTCCCGCTCATTAACTAATTCAAAATTTTCAACAACAAAAAAAAACTGTAATAGTCTTTCTTCTAATAATTATGATACTTGCTATAATTAAAAGCCACTCGCACCACAGTTTGACAAGTGTCGCATGAGATTATTCTAACCATTAAAAATCATACTACAAAAGCTTCCATATAGAATTCTATCGCATGGGAAAATAATTCTCCTACTCATTTTATTTAAATCTAACTACCATGAGATTATTTTGCAATGTTATACAAGTATATTAATGGCTTACTTTATTTTAAATACGAGAAAATTGCATAATCAATAAAATATGGGTGCATAAATTAAATGTTAGGAAACATATTAATGGATTGTTTTTTCCTATGTTACACTACATGGACCATTACCTTTACATGTGTCGCTACGTGGTTATAAATTTCTTTACAAATACTATTCTCTTAAAAAAAATTAAAAAAAAAAATACTCAAAGGACAAGCGATTAATGAATTGTTCTTTTCTCTTATTTTATTTACAATATTGCACATTATGACAATAATGATTTCACAACATATTTAAGAGAAAAAGTCTAAGAAATACATGAAATTCATAATTTTATAGGTAATTTTAATTTTTATGATTTTAGTTTGGTAAAGTGGCATGTCATATTTTCAATATACAATTCAAGGTCATTATTTTTGTTACAAGGATTCTCAATATTTCAAGTTTATTACTGCTGAACACGATCTCAATATATAAATATTGTTCAATTTATTACTATTACACGATATTTAAATAATTCAAATATAGAACTATTACGAGGGACCGGATCTTGATAGTTCATCTATAAAACTATTGCACAAAGTCTTAATACTTAAAAAACATTAATATTGCACGAGACTATAGTAGTAATGCATTTGTTTTGTTTCTCTATTTTTTATGGTAACAGTGATGGTTTTGATACTTTTAGGAAAAATTTTAATTATGTCAGTATTGCAAAATTAAAATTTTTGACTATTGCACGGGATTTCATTAGTTCAAATTTAAATTAGATACATTACAGAAGAATAGAATAATAATTTTGCAAACTATTTAAATAAAAAATATACGAATAATTTCATAATTTTTTATTTCACAACTCATACAATCGTTTTTATTATATATTTATAAGTTAATACGAGTAGTAAACTTTTAAGCCGTGCATTGGACAGGTGCTATACTATTTATTGGTACTGGTGTTTCAACCATTGCATTTCCAACACATTGCACTACCAAACAAGTAATGCAAAGAGTTTATAAGTCTAAGAATTTAAGAAATGTATTTTGACATATTGTTCTGCATTGGGAAAATCATAAGACACCTATATTTTTAGAAAGTTGTAACTACATTAGCAAGATGTGGCTCTTTTGATGAAATGCATTAGCCTAAGGAAGCAAAGTTGTACATTTTTAAAGAGGTTTGTCAGTGAGCAATGATAATGAGCTTACTTCCCAACTTCTAGTGTCCAAACCCCTTCTACTTTTCCCTTATGTTCATGGATATGTCAGTAGGGGTTGGGATAGTAGGGGTTGGAATACTAGTAGGGGCTTTATCACTAGTTGAGGTTATGCTAGTAGGGGTTGGGAAAATAGTAGGGCTTAGAATTGAGTCTTCCCTTGCCATCAAGTGTTCTACTTAACCAAAATATCCCTAAAGCCTGATTACGATATACAGGGACCTTGCCAGAAATTTGGCCATGCACCACCATTAAGCCCTGCATCACCAAGCCCTGGTTAATAGGACCCTACACCTCCATTAGCAAGTTTTCTCTTCCAGCCTTACCTAGTAGCCTTAAACTTAACATACATTGGAATATGATAAGTCTTAAAGTTAATAACTTATTCAGTTGTGGCGATCAAATTCCTCTTTTGCATATAATATGCACTATAAATGAATTTGTAGGGGTTGGGATAGTAGTAGGGGTTGGAATAGTAGGGATTGGGATAGTAAGGGTTTGGACAGTAGGGGTTGGAATAGTAGTAGGGATTATGTCAGTAGGGGTTGGGATAGTAGGGGTTATAATAGTAGGGGTTTGGAAAAACTACAGTTGGTTTTTTGGTAGGCCATCAAAAAACTAAGACCTATTTGACAATTTATTCTCAACAGAAGATTCGTGGCTAATCTTCCACACTTGGGGGTTGGAATGATAGTAGGAGATTAGAAATAGTAAGGGTTAGGATAGTAGGGGCTGGAATAGTAGTAGGGGTTTTATTAGTAGGGGTTGACAAGGGATTGAACAGTCTTGCCCTTCTTACCACTCCCCTTTAATGAAAAAAAGAAAGCAGTCTACCCTGCACTTAGGCAGCATATCATCACGACGAAAATTGAAAAAAAGGAGGATGAGGTGATCTTTCAAAAGCTTTGGAACTTGTATATCATCGACCAATTTCTTTGCTCTAGTACCACAAAAGGTTAATTCAAGATTTTTTGAATTAGCTAATGATTTAGAGAAGCTTAATTCTCTGAATTGGCCTGGAGTTGTACTTGGTCATCTAAAAACAGCTTTGACCGACTCCAAATCCATTTTGAGTGAAACTGGAAAACGTGTTTTCAATGGCTGTTCACCCGTGTTGGACGTGGTACTTTTCGAAAGGATTCCGTGCGTTCCTCTTACGTTACAAAGTCAATATAGTCTTCTCGAGTGGAAGACTGTAATTACACAAGATATTGAAGAATGTAAGTATAAATACATCTTTGTGTAGTCAAACCAATTTTTTCACAGTGACATCGGTTTAAAATTTGGATACCCTCGATATCCTGAAGTTACCTCATTCTTCACCAGAGTTGGCATCAACTGAAGAGCGGGAGTAAGTTGATTCAGCGTCCCAGGTTGGCATACATTGCAGGATAATATCTGAAAAAATATCTGAAAAAAGAAGACAGACAGTTAATGCCTCTTAAGTAAACCGATGCCACCTGCTCTTCTGTTGATGCCACCTCTGGTGAAGAATAAGGTAACTCCAGGACATTGAGGGTATCTAAATTTTAAACCGATGTCAATAAGAAAAAATTGGTTTGACTACACAAAGATGTATTTATACTTACATTCTTCAATATCTTGTGTAATTACAGTCTTCTCGAGTGGAAGGCTGTATTGACTTTGTAACGTAAGAGGAATGCACGGAATCCTTTCGCAAAGTACCACGTCCAACACGGGTGAACAGCCATTGAAAACACGTTTTCCAGGTTCACTCAAAATAGATTTGGAGTCGGTCAAAGCTGTTTTTAGATGACTAAGTACAATTTCAGGCCAATTCAGAAAATTAAGCTTCTCTAAATCATTAGCTAATTCAAAAAAGCTTCAATTAACCTTTTGGTAGCAGGTACCAGGGCAAAGGAATTGGTCGATGATATACAAGTTCCAAAGTTTTTGAAAGATCACCTCATCCTCCTTTTTTTCAATTTTCATCGTGATGATATGCTACCTAAGTGCAAGGCAGGTAGCTTTCTTTTTTTTCATTAAAGGGGAGAGGTAAGAAGGGCAAGATGAATAGCTGGGCAAGGAAGAGATATCGATCATGGTCCCGGTATCTTCAATACCAAAGACCGAAGCCACCTCGTGGCGGCAAATTTGCATTCTCGTAGACTGGTTGAAGTCTATCAAACACATCACAACTTCTTTGACAAACTTTTTGCGACCAAATGAAACACTAGGTATTACACGGGACTATAATGTCACCTGGAAGAATGGATGACTGAAAAAAGAGAAAGAAATGTAACAGGGGGTCTCTGGAAGTAGCAAGTACAAAAATAATTGAATTGGTTGACCCTCCCTACACGAAAATTGTGACGTTGCTCCAATACCAAATGAACATTTCAATTTTATTTTTAACAAAAAACCTCATAACAATAGGATTCTTCACATTCTCATTCCAACACTTCGTTTACTGAAAACAATATTAATTAAAGAATTTGAATGTTACCTCAAAAGATTGAACCATCTAAGCCTCAATTTTCAAGTCTCATCCACAACAGAGATTAATCCATCATGTGTCTCTCATAGTTCCGTTCCTGATTTCTCTCATTTGCAAAGGTCAAAACTATTGATATTCAACCCCACAAAGACAAACTACTCCAATAGCTACTTATCTCCAAGTTTGATTGGGATTATTGTCCCAATGTATTCCCCATTATAGACACACTATTGATATCCAATGCCCCACAAAGACAAACTACTTCAATAGCTATTTATCTCCAAGTTTAATTGGGGTTTTTTTGTCTCAATGTGCTCCCCATTATGACCACCCTACATTGATCCTATCATCCTATTTAAACTCACATATTATACTTGATTAATAGGAAAAGGCTCTTTGAAATAAAACTCATGATACATTTTAGCAGACATGGAAAAAAATGAATTGAGAATTAAGAATTGAGACAAGTTTTGAATTGTCTATCATATTCATTAAAATTAGAAGATGAATGGATTAACACCAAAAGCCCTTCTCTAGAATACATTTTATCTCATACCAGTTACCAACATCATTAACAGGTTTCTTCTCCATACAACAAGAAAAACTGTTCATACATACCATTGTTTTATATGTGCTGTAGAATTCCAGCACCCTGAAAAGATATAATAGCACATATTAACATAGAATACTACAGAGACCACTCCTTAAAGAAGAATGTGCATATAAAGCCCTGATAAACAAAATTAGATGCCCACTAAAGCACTACATCCTTAAAAACATAGTAATGGAAAAAAGTCTGATTTTTTAGGAAAGCCCAAAATAAATTGTCCACCATAAAATTTATAAGATAATTTTTAATAGGCAAAAACATACTCAATAAGTCAATATCCATCTACTTTTTTTCAATCAGAAACAAATAAGTACTATCCAAGGTCGGCCAACGAGTCTTGATTAATGATTATACATAGCTCAAAGAAAGAGGCAACAAGAGTTCTAAACATTACCGATTACTTGGTATAAAATTAAAAATGAATTCCCCATTATTTGGACATGTTAATATGTTATATCAAAAACTAATCTTCAGAGATCTGGATTCTGGAGAATCTGAAAAAGTCTCCATTCCTCGAAGCCATCACTGGAAGACCCTCCAAAGTCTCAACAAATCTTCTCTACATCTTAATTTTATTTGATTTAATTTAGGAAAACTTGCCGGGAAAAACCTTTTAAAAAAAAAATTTGCCAAGAGAAACCTTTTAAAAATTATTTTGCCAAGAGAAACCTTAAATTTAAAAAAAGTTGCCAGTTAAAACCAAATGACATAATTTCGACGTTGACTACATTTTCAGGCGTTGACCATCATTTTTTTGCTTAATTACACTCTTCATATGTTATATTTGCACACTTTTTCTCATTTTTGTAACCCTCCTAAACATGAACCTCCCTCCTACTCTTATACACCACCACTTTTTTCACCACCACCCTTATCACCTTCACCGCCACCACACCGCCTTAATCGCCATCGCCTTCTCCTTAATTGCTTTCTCATCTAATTGTGTTTGGGATTTATTCAAAATCATGGGTTTAGGGGGATTTTTGGAAATAGATTTGAATTAAAAGTTTGTAAAATTTTGGTTTGGGAATTTTGTTCGAAAATTCTGGAATTAGAACTTCGATTTTTGGTATCTAAATTCGAATTTGAGCTTGATTTTGTTCAAATTAATTGTTAAGGTTTTTTTTAAGGGATTATAAATTCATTTTTTTTAACAAACTAAGTTTGAATTTGGTTTTGATAAAGTTCAAAGTTTAGGATTCAATTAGTTTAAGTAAACTAACGATCCCAAGATCGATGGAGATGAAGTTGTTTTTTTTCTTTTTTTTTTGTGGGGGGGGGGGGTGTTGGTGATGAATTATTATTAATGGAATAGTATGATAATTGGTGTAGAAGAAGAAAAAGAGGAGAGCAAGGAGAGAAAACATGGAAGGAGTGTAATTAGGTGAAAAGCGAAGTCAACGCCGGATATTGACAACTTGGTTGTACATGACAAAAATTTAGTTAAGGTTTCTTTTCACAAAAATTTTTTTAAGGTTTTCTCTTCGCAAAAAAGGGTTTTTAAAAGGTTTTTTGTGGCATTTTTCCTTTAATTTCTTCCTTTTTAGCTAAAAGAAATGATCTAGATGTATGTTAGATTCCCTAGTAATTTAAAACTTCCAAAATCCCTATTAATTTGAAATTCAGCCTTCAAAACACCCACTTAAACTGGGAAAAAAAAGTGAAGCCACAATTAACTCTTTAATCATTCGCTTGATCATTCAACCTTCAAATCTAGGCTAGAGCATAACAAATGCATCCATATAATTGGTCTCGGATACCTGTCAACCTCATCTCCTCCAAATGGAAAAGCTCAAATGGGAAGATTTTCCCCATCTGCACTTTCAAAGTGGATAGTATTAATGAAATGAAACAAACAGGATTGTAGGATTACCATGCAAGTATTGCTTTTGTATAAAATTAATTTTAAGAAAGTATTGAGGTATCATATTAGTAATAGTGTAATACTTTCTTCAGTAAATCAATAGTATCATCGGATCTTAAAATATATAGTCCTTATATGCATCTAGATTCTCAATAAAAGATCGTCTCAAAGTGACTTTTAAGAGGTTGAAGGATTAACATATAATCAATACAGCTCTAAGAGGAGTTCACTCAGTCATCAAAGTTCTAACCTGCCAAGATACCAGAAACAACATCAAAGTGAAATTTTTGGAAACATCAAGTGGCTCTGTACCGAAGAAAAGGCCAGAGATCTGGATATCCAACACCCTGCGTAAGAAAAAGTCAGTGAGCATTGAATTGAATTTACCTTAATGAGCACTAAAGCCAATTGGTATATTACCCTATTTCAATTATTACAGCTTTTGCTTACAAGTACGAAACAGCTACGAAAAAAGATAGGGGGTGCTTCAAAAGTTCTTTAGAAACTTTGCGAAATGCAAAGGATAGGATACAAAGAATATTACTTTAGGCACAAATAGGAGAAGGGGAAAAATTCACAACATTACTTTCATTATTTCAAAATATATATATATTATAATAATACCCGAATAATAAATAAATATGCAGAAATAAGAGCAGAAGTTTTAAATAACTACAAAAGAGATATTTTCTTCTAAATAGACTTCAACCTCCAAATCTCAAGTGCCTCAAGCTTTACATTAGACAAATGATAAATTCCATTTAAGATTACAATACCATGATTCAGCATGACCAGAACATCATCTCTGGCATAACATGGATGCCTGTCATAAAACACACTTTCACTAAGGCTAGCCATACAATTTGATAAAAGATCTGACATAGCAAAGGGGCGCGGGAGGGATAAAATAATTAAAAGTACTTTGTTTATCAGTACAAGTATGTGGTTCCAAGGTACCAGGTGTGTGATACAATGGCAAAAACTTCAACAAAATGAATTTTTCTAAAATAAAATACCACATTTCATATATCACAAATTTCTTGATTTTATGTAGGAGTGTGTAAAATCAGAAATTTTTCAGGTGCAGTTGCACAAGAAACACATGTCGGGGAGGGCATTAACAGTGGGTTTGTCTACGTCTGAGGTGGGTGAGTTTTGCAATTCGGAAGTTTGGGATTTGGAACACTGTCTAGTAACTATTAAGCGTTGCACACCAAGTGCTTGGTTTGCAGAACTAAACCAGAGACCAACAAGACTGTTAAATTGTCCACACAAAAGACCTAACGAAATTGCAACAGGTCAACTGTCAAATCCTA
>PYUH01004012.1:2006178-2042023 GCA_016808085.1 Suaeda aralocaspica
GGGGGGGGGGGGTGTTGGTGATGAATTATTATTAATGGAATGAGTATGATAATTGGGTAAGAAGAAGAAAAAAGAGGGAGAGCAAGGAGAGAAAACATGGAAGGGAGTGTAATTAGGTGAAAAAGCGAAGTCAACGCCGGATATTGACAACTTGGTTGTACATGACAAAAAAAATTTAGTTTAAGGTTTCTTTTCACAAAAATTTTTTTAAAAGGTTTCTCTTCGCAAAAAAAGGTTTTTAAAAGGTTTTTTGTGGCAATTTTTCCTTTAATTTACTTACTTTTTAGCTAAAAGAAATGATCTAGATGTATGTTAGATTCCCTAGTAATTTAAAACTTCCAAAATCCATGAGTAATTTGAAAAATTCAGCATTCAAAACACCCAACTTAAACTGGGAAAAAAAAGTGAAGCCACAATTAACTCTTTAATCATTCGCTTGATCATTCAACCTTCAAATCTATGGCTAGAGCATAACAAATGCATCCAATATAATTTGGTCTCGGTATACCTGTATCAACCTCATCTCCTCCCAAATGGAAAAGCTCAAATGGGAAGATTTTCCCCAGGTCTGCACATTTCAAAGTGTAGATAGTTTAATGAAATGAAACAAACAGGATTGTAGGATTAACATGCAAGTAAGTGCTTTTGTATAAAATTAATTTTAAGAAAGTATTGAGGTATCATATTAGTAATAGTGTAATACTTTCTTCAGTAAATCAATAGTATCATCGGATCTTAAAATATATAGTCCTTATATGCAATCTAGATTCTCAATAAAAGATCGTCTCAAAAAGTGACTTTTAAAGAGGTTGAAGGAATTAAATATAATCAATACAGCTCTAAGAGGAGTTCACTCAGTCAATCAAAGTTCTAACCTGCCAAGATACCAGAAACAACATCAAAAGTGAAATTTTTGGAAACATCAAGTGGCTCTGTACAAGAAGAAGAAGGCCAGAGATCTGGATATCCAACACCCCTGCGTAAAGAAAAAGGTCAAGTGAGCATTGAATTGAATTTACCTTAATGAGCACTAAAGCCAATTGGTATATTACCCTATTTCAATTAATTACAGCTTTTGCTTACAAAATGTACGGAAACAGCTACGAAAAAAGGATAGGGTGCTTCAAAAGTTCTTTAGAAACTTTGCGAAAATGCAAAGGATAGGATACTAAAGAATATTACTTGAGGCACAAATAGGAGAAGGGGAAAAAATTCACAACATTACTTTCATTATTTCAAAAATATATATATATAATAATAATACCCGGAATATAAAATAAAATATGCAGAAATAAGAGCAGAAGTTTTAAAACTAGCAAAAAAGAGATATTTTCTTCTAAATAGACTTCAACCTCCAAATCTCAAGTGCCTCAAGCTTTACAATAGACAAATGATAAATTCCATTTAAGATTACATACCATGATTCAGCATGACCAGGAACATCAATCTCTGGCATAACATGGATGCCTGTCATAAAACATACACTTTCACTAAGGCTAGCCATACAATTTGATAAAGATCTGACATAGCAAAGGGGCGCGGGAGGGATAAAATAATTAAAAGTACTTTGTTTATCAAGGTACAAGTATGTGGTTCCAAGGTACCAGGTGTGTGATACAATGGCAAAAACTTCAACCAAAATGAATTTTTCTAAAATAAAATACCACATTTCATATATCACAAAATTTCTGATTTTATGTAGAGTGGTGTATAGAAATCAGAAATGTTTTCAGGTGCAGTTGCACAAGAAACACATGTCGGGGGGAGGGCATTAAGCAGGTGGGTTGTCTACTGTCTGAGGTGGGTGAGTTTGCAATTCGGAAAGTTTGGGATTTGGAAACACTGTCTAGTAACTATTAAGCAGTTGCACACCAAGTGCTTGGTTTGCAGAACTAAACCAGAGACCAACAAGACTGTTAAATTGTCCACACAAAGACACTACAGAAATTGCACACAGGTCAAACTGTCAAAATCCTAGTCTTCCAAATCATAATTTATGGTCTAGCACCAAACTAAAAATGATGACACATAAAAAAGTGGTAATATAATTGGAGAAAACTTGCATGAAACAAAGTAAAAGATAAGGCATACCTCTTGCTTTTGCAAAGCTGCATATCAGCCACCGCAAAAACATGAAAAAGGGAGGGAAAAATAAAGTTAGGGAATAAGCAAGCAAAAAAATGAAACTTAAAATATTATGGATATACAAAGTAACAAACAAATTAGAAATGTAGACAAAAGAGTTGAGAAATGATGTTAATGAAAAATCAGACTTCTAGACACAAGAATTGGAAACTCCAGGTATGAGGCAGTGTTGAAATAAACTTTAGTGGTTCTTGTGAAGTGCAACATGCCAAACTCCAATATATATCATAATTTGGAATTCTGAACCATAAAGCAAAAATTGAGTTGTTGAAAGTTGTAACAATTCTAACTGATCGCATAATGTTGGGATTTTTTTAAGATTCTATAAATTGTTCACATATGTTGGAACTCGATCTTCTCTCATACACCCCTTACCATCAAGATGCCTAACTTATACTTCTACATTATTAAGAAAATGCCCAAAGTTAACTTCATCGCACACGCCCCCACAAAGTTGAGCCCGGAGGTAAAACTATATTATATAAAGCATTCTCATAAGTGTCTTGTCATCTTGTTGGACTAGACAGAACCAAATTGTGGGGTCTATCATCCAAAAGAGTGGACATTAACAAGGCATGGCTCAAACATGATCTAGTATTGCAAAGGAAACTTTACAAGACTTGTTCAGCTAAATATGCTATATCAGGTAAAGTGATGAGCTTCCTAAAGGATTATTTTCAAGAGATGAATGCATATGTTGAGGACTTGAGGCGCTAATTGGCAACATGCAATGGGATATGAGCTTTTATTAGTCTAGATAAGGCCATTCAATGAGGTGCTCCAAAGGCTCACCGAGGCGGAAATAAGGCACGTCTCGGTACACAAAAGGCACGCCTCAGGATTTCTTTGACATTATTATTATTATTATTATTATTATTATTATTATTATTATTATTATATATATCAAGTTTTCATAAGTGTGCCTCACTTCAATAAGGCGTACCTTAGGTGTAAAGAAATCCATTCACCTTAGTGCATCTTGAGCCTTTTTATACAATGAAAAGGATGATGGTGATGGAGAGAACTTACTTGACAATATCATAAGCATCCTCAACTGTGTATCGTTCCCACCTTGAGTATGAACCCTTCCACAAATTTGGATAAGATGGTGTTTCAAGGGGAAAAGACTCCTCATCCACAATATGCCAATGAAGAACATTCTACTGAAAAACATTAGGATCACAAGAAACTTAAAAGACAGAAAAGACAAGTACAGCATTATATCCAAGACCAAACATGAAAAAAAAAGAAAAGAAAAGAAAAGAAAAAAAAGGTTGGCAAGAAGCAAGACTTACAAGTTTGGCATATGACATGGAATCAATAATATGTTTGATAAAATCTACGGGTAAATAATGGCGAGAAGTATCTGCATGAAAGCAACAAGTGTAAGAGAAAGGCTGCAACAAATAACAAAATCAAGCAAATCAATGACCTACGTTTCTCTTTATGTTAGTTCCTAAGTGATAGCTCAAATGATATAGACATTGACTGATTGACACATACACTGGAATTCTGTACTGCATCTATAACCAGATATCAGCCAATGCTAATCTATCAGATGCTAATCCTATAACAGGGAGGAAAAAGGCAGCTTACCAATAAGAAGTCCACGGTAAGCAAACCTAGGTTCATCTTGAATAAACCAAGGAGCATTGAATATTTTTACAGTTTTTGATCCATAATCAAATGTGCATAATTGGCTGAAAGTCTGTAACAAATTTTTAACAAAAAGATTTAGAGAACGAATAAAAGGAGGAAGAGATGCTTAGAAAGCAACAGGATGGTATGAGCAATATTACAATACCTAGGTATATTGATAAATTAAGTTTCTAACTTAATAGTTATGTTGATGATGTTAGCAATTAAGCTTATTTGATACAGTTTTTAAAAACATCAGGTGTACATGTACCCGATGAATTTTTAGAATCTTCAAGACTATGATGTAAAATGTTTGTATTTTAAAACCCAACATTTGGATCCCCTATAGCGTTTGTAATGAAACTATAAGAAAAATATCATCACGAAAGTATTATATACAAAATGCAAGAGTTGCTATTACCACATTAATTCAAATTTAAAATGGCATGAGCTGCATGACACAAGGTCGAGAATTTTATAAGAATGTTTGTCATAGTGACTAATTGATGCATAATTGCCACAGGGAATAACATATAGTACGAGCACAAGTAACAAGTAAGATTAGCACTAACATTTACAACTATTTACTTCCTACACAACATTCTTAGCACACATAAATAAATGTAAATTATCTCACGAGTATAAGAGAAAATCTAGGATAGTGAATTTTAACAAAACTTTATGCTCAAGGCATAACAAAAGCGATTTCGAACTTCATATTCAAAAAACGCATGTTGTTGACCAAAGAAAACCTATCCAAACACACTAAATTTCCACAATACATTAAAAGAAAAGGCATAGCCAAATGTTTGTAAAATATGCATACCTCTAATGCCCGCAATGCACCATATACAGTATTGGCCTACAGAAAAATCAGGAAAAACAATCAGAGCCCTGTTACTGTGTCTTCTCTTGTCTTTTCTTCAGAAGAGATAAAATGAGTAATATTCAATTCGCAACAGAGAGAAGATACAGTCACCAATGTGTAACAAGGAAACAATATACACTGTCCTCTTCATTTTGCTTACCATTAATAATTTTTTACTAACAAACTATTGCACAATACGATATATAACGTATCCATTTCAAATATTCCTCGATAAGACTACCAGAAAATGTAAAGGCAAATAATAATAATAATAATAATTACAAAGCAAGCAATTACAAATTTATTTTCTTTTGGTTCTATGATAAGGAGTTCTCACTGGGTTTGTCACTCCCTTCGGCTTAGTGGACTTATCTCCTACCGGAGTTTGCATGGGTAGCTCGATGGGCAACATCCCTCTAGCAGGGGAGTTTTCCACTCCCAAGGCTCGAGTCCAAGACCATAGGTAAGGAGCAAGTGACCAACCGCTCATCCCAACCACATTTGGTAATTACAATGAGTATATGATGTGCATGGTACTTTTGTGAGCCGCTTACATGCTCTTTCTGTATATCTTAAAGTCTTATATCTTTCTTCCACATGCAAATACACAATAACTCACATGCTCTTTTAAATCATATCTACTTCGAATATAATAAATTTCAATGAAAAAATTAACACACTACACGTAATAGTGTTGGTACATTAACATCATTGGATAGCATAAATTCTTGAAATAAGGGGGATAATTTTAGGGGTTTTTCTATATGGTGCCCCTGAGGTATTGGGTTTTCTACGTTGTGCAGTCCCAAATTAAAACTTCCACGTAGTGCCCCTAAGGTTCATTAAGTTAATAAGACATGACCTTGTCGTTAAACAAATGTTAATTTCTCATTAGTTGTTTGTTGAACCAGCCATATTGCTAGTAGTGCTCGTTAATTGCAAGGAAAATTTGAAGAGTATGGGCCCCGGGTAAAGGCATATAAGCCACCAGGTTGAGGTTGAGATTGTGACAATTTTGACAAAAAGGTCAAGCGTTAGTAACTTAATGAATCTTAGTGGCGTGTGGAAGTTTTAATTTGGAAAGACACAACTTATAAAACCCAATACAGAAAATCTCAAATTTTAAATATAGTTGAAATTGTAAAGAAATAACATGCAATCCAAAATTCGATAATGTATCATACTCACATGTCAGTATGTCACAAGTCATAAAGTCACAACTATAAAATCTAACACGCTTTGATTAAAAGTTTGATCAATGTCAATATGTCATTGCATTATAATCAATGAAAACAGCTCAAAAAAAAGAACCAAAAAATTTTACCTCAATAGTAGCGACTCCAACAATGGAGCCTTTATCTCTTCTAGAAACCTTCAAAGTATAACTCTCATCTACTCCGAATTGAAGCTGACATCATCAACAACAACGAAAACGACAAAAAAAAAATCAACAATTCAACATTAAAATAATAATAAATAAATAATAAAAACAATTGCGAGAAAAATATCAAATAAAATAAATTAAAATTTGCGAATAAAAATAAAGTAAAAACCTCATCGTTAGAAGAATGAACGACGATCTGAACAACGCCGACATCGAAAATAGCGCGGGAAACCTTAGAAGAGTGAGCGAAAATGAGGCGCTTGTAGCGGAGAAAAGCGTCGGAAATTATCGAAGAGTCAACGGAAGAAGAGAGAGAAAGTGAGGGGTCAACGGAGAGAGAATGATTACCGGAAGTGAAGGTGGAAGGTAACGGCCAAATGTAGGTGAGAGAGTCATCGTGAAATGAGGAAGAAGAAGATGACGATGATGATGACACAGTAGAGAGAGAAAAGAGAGTTACTGTTAGAAGGAGGAGAGAGAAAGGGATTGTTGCATCGAAAATGCTGAAAGAAATCATTTTTTTTTTTTGTGGCGATTTTTTTGGAATTGTGGAATATATTTGGGTGTTTTAGTGTAAGGGTGATTTAATGATAATGATTTATNCCAATGCTAATCTATCAGATGCTAATCCTATAACAGGGAGGAAAAAGGCAGCTTACCAATAAGAAGTCCACGGTAAGCAAACCTAGGTTCATCTTGAATAAACCAAGGAGCATTGAATATTTTTACAGTTTTTGATCCATAATCAAATGTGCATAATTGGCTGAAAGTCTGTAACAAATTTTTAACAAAAAGATTTAGAGAACGAATAAAAGGAGGAAGAGATGCTTAGAAAGCAACAGGATGGTATGAGCAATATTACAATACCTAGGTATATTGATAAATTAAGTTTCTAACTTAATAGTTATGTTGATGATGTTAGCAATTAAGCTTATTTGATACAGTTTTTAAAAACATCAGGTGTACATGTACCCGATGAATTTTTAGAATCTTCAAGACTATGATGTAAAATGTTTGTATTTTAAAACCCAACATTTGGATCCCCTATAGCGTTTGTAATGAAACTATAAGAAAAATATCATCACGAAAGTATTATATACAAAATGCAAGAGTTGCTATTACCACATTAATTCAAATTTAAAATGGCATGAGCTGCATGACACAAGGTCGAGAATTTTATAAGAATGTTTGTCATAGTGACTAATTGATGCATAATTGCCACAGGGAATAACATATAGTACGAGCACAAGTAACAAGTAAGATTAGCACTAACATTTACAACTATTTACTTCCTACACAACATTCTTAGCACACATAAATAAATGTAAATTATCTCACGAGTATAAGAGAAAATCTAGGATAGTGAATTTTAACAAAACTTTATGCTCAAGGCATAACAAAAGCGATTTCGAACTTCATATTCAAAAAACGCATGTTGTTGACCAAAGAAAACCTATCCAAACACACTAAATTTCCACAATACATTAAAAGAAAAGGCATAGCCAAATGTTTGTAAAATATGCATACCTCTAATGCCCGCAATGCACCATATACAGTATTGGCCTACAGAAAAATCAGGAAAAACAATCAGAGCCCTGTTACTGTGTCTTCTCTTGTCTTTTCTTCAGAAGAGATAAAATGAGTAATATTCAATTCGCAACAGAGAGAAGATACAGTCACCAATGTGTAACAAGGAAACAATATACACTGTCCTCTTCATTTTGCTTACCATTAATAATTTTTTACTAACAAACTATTGCACAATACGATATATAACGTATCCATTTCAAATATTCCTCGATAAGACTACCAGAAAATGTAAAGGCAAATAATAATAATAATAATAATTACAAAGCAAGCAATTACAAATTTATTTTCTTTTGGTTCTATGATAAGGAGTTCTCACTGGGTTTGTCACTCCCTTCGGCTTAGTGGACTTATCTCCTACCGGAGTTTGCATGGGTAGCTCGATGGGCAACATCCCTCTAGCAGGGGAGTTTTCCACTCCCAAGGCTCGAGTCCAAGACCATAGGTAAGGAGCAAGTGACCAACCGCTCATCCCAACCACATTTGGTAATTACAATGAGTATATGATGTGCATGGTACTTTTGTGAGCCGCTTACATGCTCTTTCTGTATATCTTAAAGTCTTATATCTTTCTTCCACATGCAAATACACAATAACTCACATGCTCTTTTAAATCATATCTACTTCGAATATAATAAATTTCAATGAAAAAATTAACACACTACACGTAATAGTGTTGGTACATTAACATCATTGGATAGCATAAATTCTTGAAATAAGGGGGATAATTTTAGGGGTTTTTCTATATGGTGCCCCTGAGGTATTGGGTTTTCTACGTTGTGCAGTCCCAAATTAAAACTTCCACGTAGTGCCCCTAAGGTTCATTAAGTTAATAAGACATGACCTTGTCGTTAAACAAATGTTAATTTCTCATTAGTTGTTTGTTGAACCAGCCATATTGCTAGTAGTGCTCGTTAATTGCAAGGAAAATTTGAAGAGTATGGGCCCCGGGTAAAGGCATATAAGCCACCAGGTTGAGGTTGAGATTGTGACAATTTTGACAAAAAGGTCAAGCGTTAGTAACTTAATGAATCTTAGTGGCGTGTGGAAGTTTTAATTTGGAAAGACACAACTTATAAAACCCAATACAGAAAATCTCAAATTTTAAATATAGTTGAAATTGTAAAGAAATAACATGCAATCCAAAATTCGATAATGTATCATACTCACATGTCAGTATGTCACAAGTCATAAAGTCACAACTATAAAATCTAACACGCTTTGATTAAAAGTTTGATCAATGTCAATATGTCATTGCATTATAATCAATGAAAACAGCTCAAAAAAAAGAACCAAAAAATTTTACCTCAATAGTAGCGACTCCAACAATGGAGCCTTTATCTCTTCTAGAAACCTTCAAAGTATAACTCTCATCTACTCCGAATTGAAGCTGACATCATCAACAACAACGAAAACGACAAAAAAAAAATCAACAATTCAACATTAAAATAATAATAAATAAATAATAAAAACAATTGCGAGAAAAATATCAAATAAAATAAATTAAAATTTGCGAATAAAAATAAAGTAAAAACCTCATCGTTAGAAGAATGAACGACGATCTGAACAACGCCGACATCGAAAATAGCGCGGGAAACCTTAGAAGAGTGAGCGAAAATGAGGCGCTTGTAGCGGAGAAAAGCGTCGGAAATTATCGAAGAGTCAACGGAAGAAGAGAGAGAAAGTGAGGGGTCAACGGAGAGAGAATGATTACCGGAAGTGAAGGTGGAAGGTAACGGCCAAATGTAGGTGAGAGAGTCATCGTGAAATGAGGAAGAAGAAGATGACGATGATGATGACACAGTAGAGAGAGAAAAGAGAGTTACTGTTAGAAGGAGGAGAGAGAAAGGGATTGTTGCATCGAAAATGCTGAAAGAAATCATTTTTTTTTTTTGTGGCGATTTTTTTGGAATTGTGGAATATATTTGGGTGTTTTAGTGTAAGGGTGATTTAATGATAATGATTTATCATTAAAGTTGGTAGAAGACGACAACAAGAGTGGCTGTAGTTTAGTGGTTAGAATTCCACGTTGTGGCCGTGGAGACCTGGGCTCGAATCCCAGCAGCCACAGTTTTTTTTTTTGCCCTATGATCATTGGCTTGGTTTCCAACGTTAGTCATGTACTCATGTTTTGCTCTGCCTAACTGAGCTATCATCCCCTCTCAATAAATCATTAAAAACTAACAGGTATCAATCATTGTGTGCTTTCCCTATTGACACTAGTAAAGCAAAACATGTGTTTTTGATGCAAGGGCATCAAAAATAGAAAATGATAGCACGTTGGGTATGTAGGATAATAATCACTGTAGATTAAATTAAGAATAAATGTAGGCCGAAAAGTTTAAAGTATTTGTAAAGGCAATGTTGTGACGTGATAAACACTGTCTATATTTCAAAATTCGTCCCGACAAGGTGCAATCAGATATTGGCGTTTGCTCTCCAAGATTTTACACAGCGGCCTTCGAAATGTGCACTTAAATAAAAAGGGATGGAACTCATGAATTTTGCTCAGAAAATAAGGGAGGAAAAAGAGAATTGAAAAGAAGATTGATTTTTTCTTGATGTGTTCTTCTCAAATCAAAACAACCCCTTTTATAGCCAAAAATCTCAGCGTAAAGATCGGAAAAAATAATATTGTAATAAACAAGTATTTAAAACATAGTTGTTACAAAATTTAAGAGCCATTAAAAAGGTAAGTAAAGGGTTTAAAGAATCGGTTGTTACAAAAGAGGAGTGGATGAACAATCTTACGCTACGGCCCAAAAATCAAATATTTAAAACATAGCTTTACAAAATTTAAGAGCCATCAAAAAGGTAATTAAAGGGATTAAAGAATCAACTGTTGCAAAAGAGAAGTGGATGGACAATCTTAAAAAATAAGTCCTACCACACCGCGCACGTATCACGAACCAGGCCGGGCAGCGGCGGCAACGCACACGTAGGGACTAGGGAGGCCCCTTTTTAGCTCATACCACAAGTTTAAATAAGCTAAGATAAGTAAAACCCACATATATAAATGTCAAAGGAAAAAAATCTTTCAAAGTGGGACAAAAAAACCTTTCATTGTTTTGCATAGAGGTGATCAAAATTAGCCTTGCTCGTGAGCCTAACCCTAAAATTTATAGGTTCTAGGCATGACATTTTCGGCCTGAATTCGGGGGCTGGTCCGTCCTGATTTTAAAATTTTTTACACGATCTTTGGCGGCCTAATTTAAAGAAGATTAGTTAAGTTTTTGGGCCCAGCCCGAAAAAGGCCGCCAAACCCACACTATATTTTACAGGCTTTGGAAAACAATTTTAGACCCGAAACTTAGCCCGAGCCTGATCATTGGGCCTTATTTAGAGCATTAAGCCCGATCCGGCCCATGATCACCTATAGTTTTTATAAAATGACTTCAACAAAAGCTTTGCATATTTTCCAACAGGGTATGATTGGTTAGCCAAGCTCTCTTAATATCAACCACAATAAAATACCTAATAGTAGTAACTGATAAGCCATGAACTATTTCAATAATAGCTAAAAACCTGGCTAGGAATAAGATGATCCAAAAATGCTGAGAGTAGTAATTAAGTTAACATTAAACTCTGTACAAAGTAAAAATTGAATACCAAATTAAAAATAATAATAAGGTAAAAGTAAAATTTCTAACACTAGCTTAATATTCAATAATACTTAAGCCGAAACCTCCCTGATAAAGTACATTTTTTTAATTATAGTCTAAATAAAAGAAGCTTATGAAAGCGAGGGATAGTTCAAGTAGTTATAGATTCCCTTCAAACTGCAGGTGATTTTTGCGATCGAGTCTCAGCTCGAATTAATGTCTTGTGACTCAAAAAAAAAAAACCCTATTTCCAAAATAAATGATTGTTATTATTTTCTTGATAGGAAAAGCATATTATTGGCATTGATTAATAAAATCATTAGAAATTACATCCTCCAGCTCGTTCGGATAGCCTCGATCCCACACCCTTGCGTTAATGTCAACAGGTTAGAAATGAGTCATCCTATGAGCTATTTCTTTCGCCTCCCTAAAAACATGAACAAAAGATATCGAGTCAAAAAACAACACTAAAAACAAAGCTTCCCTAGCTATAATACCAATATAGGATCTATCAGCTTTCTTTTGTTGAAGCATCCTGAACGATTATTATTGAATCATTTTTTAATTATAATTGATGACAGTTTATTGCCTTTAAGCTAAGATTGCATGCATTATAGTTCAAATTCAAAATATTTACTCAACTCAAAGTAAACGTGATAATCACAAGTCTTATCCTTCATCCTAATGCTTAATACTTTTATATAATGCTCCGTAGGAAACAAACATCAAAGTTGAGTTATTATCGATCTAAAAGATGATACTACATATAAATAATAATTATTTGATAGACACCTAATATTCCCACTCATGTGCTTTTGATTATTTAATTATTTAATCTTTATCAATTCATTTGCTCCATCTTCTATATACAATATATTTTCCACTACAAATCTGTCCTAGCTACATTTATCCACACACCTTTCCTCCCTTTTTCCCACTATTTTTTGACTGAATTACGTAAACAAATAAATTTGAATGTTGACAATGACTTTTTTGCAATATTAATTTATTTATTTTTGGCTATATGAAAAAAAAAGGAAGCTCTATCTAATAACTCTATGCTTTAAAAATGAGAACCCTCGAATAATACGTACTCGATACAACAACAAAAAAAAAATCATGCGTTTAAATCTTAATTGACTATTACCATTTGTTTGTGGTATATAGGGGTGTTAATGATGCGAGTCGAGCTCGAGTATCATTGAGCTCGACTCGAACTCGAAACTTAAAACTCTAGCTCGACTCGAGCTCGAAAGCTCGCGAGCTTTTAAAATGGAGCTCGAACTCGACTCGGTAGAACGCAAGGTGAGCTCAGCTCGAGCTCGAGTTCGAATCGAATGAAGCTCAAATTCATAATGATGAGTAACCTGAAAATAAATTTATCATAATTGTATTTAGAAGTAACTAATGGAAACAAAATATTACATAATTATCTTAAAAACTTCCAAATTTATATAGTTAAGTGTTAAATAAATATTTTACAATTTTAAGAAATTTAGAACAATTTTTTATTGTTTAAATAAATAAACAATTTTTTATTTTTTAAGTTTTATTTATTAGCTTGAATTTTGGCGGTTGAGATGGAAATAAATGAACGGCTAAATCAACACATAAGAACTTAAGCCATTAAGGGTATAATTTTTAAAATTTGTTTGGGATACATTAAAAAAACTACTTATATATAATTATATATCGAGCTACTCACGAGCTTTTCGAGTCGAGCAAGGGCTTGCTCGACTCGACTCGTTAGAACCCCGAGTCGAGCTCGAACTCGAGCCGAGCTTATTTGAATCGAGTGTTGACCGAGTAGCTCGTGAGTAACTCACGAGCTGTCTCGTCTCATTAACACCCCTAGTGATATATGAAGACATGAGTAATGCTAATGGATTGCATATATACTCCTTACTTAACATTATACCAATGATGTAAGTACCAAGTAGAGAAGTTTACATAACAGATCTACATTGCCAAGAATAAAATCGAATGAATGATTAATAACAATCCATTCTTCTTTTATTGTTTCTCTTATTTAAATTTTTGGGGACAAGCAACCTCATAGAATAATTTAATGTAAGATTTGAAGGTGGTAATATTCCAATAACTATAAGTACTGATTAATTCAAATGATGTCGAGTATAAACAATGGTATTGATAGCCGTACATAATCGAGTTGGAACAAACTGTGTAGGGATGCTTATGAAGTGAGTTGGGCCGTGTGTTGAGATTGAAGGGCTTGTTATCATTTCGAGTCACATTTTAACTTGAATTTTAATTAAGTCAATCTTAAGCACAAAGTAACTTATAATCAACATCTCAAAGATAGTAAACTTGTAATGTATGATGGAAAGGATTTCAGCTAAAGTATTCTCTATAACCTTCCAATACCGTATCTAATTCTTAAAATATTAAACTAGTTGACATTCACATTTACGTCCACGTAAATGAAATAATAGGTGGTCTTGATGTAAGTCGAGCACAAATTAGCAATGGCGATCCTCGTCACTGCAATAAGAGAGTGTCCAATTGTCCACTAAACTATGGACCAATAAGACAAAAACAATAACAACCACCAAAAATTCCCCAAATTATCTTTATTATTACAATATTCTTGTCTAGTTTACTTAATAAATACAAAATGCATAACGTTGACGGTAATTGTGTAAACCAAAACGTTATCCATAATGTCAATTTATAATTTTATATGATGACACTAAAATCTTAACAATTTTGGTCACAATTTTATTGGTTACAAAAAATGTAATTGTACAAGATTTGACCATCTCTACAATTTTTTGTTAGACTTAAACCATAGTCGTAAAAAACACTATGGATTAAGTGAAACAAAAAAATTCATGTAACAAGCTACCTAACAACTTTTTGAATGTGTCACGATACTTTTGCGACTGTAATAAAAAATAAATTATTGTATTATTAATAGTACAAACGGGATAATAATGCGTGTATCAATTATTAAAAACATGCGTTGGATATTTGATAAGTAACATAGAAAATCAAGTTGAAGCAACCAGTCAAATTGACACGTAACAAACTGCTCAACTCAATTCGTCAACATTTCGAACCAGATTTAATCAAGTCTAGTTTTGAGTGGATTGCTCATTATGGATAAACATTCTTTAAGTTGCTTTGAAGTACCTCGTAAAGGCGTGTTTACTTCAGTTTAAAATTAATTTAGTTCAGTTCAGCTCGGCTCTTCTTTTATTTTGCTACTCATAAATCCTTCATAAAAAAAACTTTCAGTTCAGTTCAACTCTAATCAGTTCAGCTGAAGTAAACAGGCCCTAAATCATCTTGGTAGATCATATATTGACGGTAGGCACTTTCCCCTTCTATAATTAGTAACAAATTCTTCAAACTTCTTACATGTTTCTAAGACTCTAACTTCAGTTTGAACTTATTTGTTTCATCTTAAGATGACTACACAAGTTACAAATAGCCAAGTATTGGTAAATTCAACTAAAATATTGTCTTGCCTCATAATCAAACCACATAATTAACCCTCTAGTCAACGAACCAAAATAAATAATTGATCCACACCGCTATAGCAAGATCAGTTACGAGTGCACAAAATTGACCACCAAACATTGGACCAATTAAATTATAAATTATGACCACAAAAATTCTCCCCCAAATCTCCCCCGTCTTAATTAACTAAACCAAACCTACATTTACACTCCTCCACGTATCACTTTCTCTTTGCTTACACTCTTCTTGAATATCTCTGTCTCACTCCTCTCCTTCTCACTCTTTTCCATTACACTCCAAAATATTAATTAATTAACAAAAATAATAACACCTCGTATCACTCCTTTTCTTTCCCCACTCTCATCCCTTCCCCTCCATCCAACCACGCTCCGCCACGTCACATTCTCCACCACTCAAAACGCGCGTATCCTTAAAAGCGCGTGAAAATATCCTAAACCCTCAACTCCTACCCACTTATCTCTGAACCTTTCCGCCCCCCACGATTTTCACAAGAACGCCAAACTTTCTCCTAACTCTATTCCCAAATTACCCTCGCATTAACCCTCAATTTTCAGTCTTTACCCCTCACATTACAAATACATGAGTAACATGACATTTCAGTGATTTCAGTTCACCACTAATAAAAAAAAAGTCCGGAAAACCCAAAAAAATGGGAGAAATGGTGAGACTTGACTTACGTCATGATGACGCTTCTGAAGAATGCTTACTTGGCGGCGGCGGTGTGGGTCCCACTGACAACAATGGCGGCGAAGTTACCGGTGACCGGTCATGGCGGTTAAACTTTGACGATTATCAAGTATCTCCTGAACGTACTGAAAAAACTCCTCGAAAACTCCATGACTGTCTTGGAGTTTTAGGTAATCTTTTTTTATATATATATTTTTTGTGTTTAGTATTAATTTTAGTTGAATTAAGCAATTTTTCTTTAAATTAGTTATACTAGAATGATGTTGATGCTTTGAATTTTTCTGTTTGTTTTTTTTTTTTTTTTTTGCATGATTTATTACTACTTTCGTTTGAATTTAATTTATTTTAATGTTGTTTACGGAAAGTTTTAGAATAGTATCTAAATTTAGTAGAATAATTGTATTGTTTTTTTGCATGTGAATTTGTCAAATATAGGTTTTGAATTGCTATTGTGCTTTTTTCGGATTAGATTTTATCATAAATGTAATTTGGAATTCAATTTCTGGAAATTTTAGTGGTCGAAAGAGAATTCGGCTTTTTTTAGGTTGATTAGTGGTTTTTGTTTCATATAATAGGTTAATTATTGCGCCTTTTTTGTAGTGAGGTATTAGATGCTGTTTAAAGTGTGTTGTGTATAAGACTGTTGTGTTGGTCAAGTTGAGTTGTATGGTATTGTGTTGGTTGAACTCGTTTCGTTTGTTTGGAACGGCTTCAGACGGTTTAGGTTGCGATGGAGATGCGGAACTCTGATTTGAGCTATGATGATAGTAAGTTTCGGTTATTATTGATGAATATTGATCTATTTGTTGTGTGTAGAGTGTTGTTGCTTCTTTTCAGGGTAGAGAAATTGTGATTTGAAACTTGGTCGAATTGAGGTCACATGGATCGATGGAATGAGGATTACTAATTGTTCTGTGTTTGTATTTCTCGGAGGTTTGGTTTTTGGATTCATGAACTTAGCTAGTTAGTTGTTTGCTTTGCTTAGTTGTTAGTGTTGAATCCTTGTTTATGTGCGCAGTGTAGCTAGTGTTGGAGTGAGTGTTCAGTGTTGTGGTACTTTTGTACTTTGATGTGTTACTTGTTTTACTAACTGAAGTTTGAAGCTAATGAAGCTTTGTAGCTGATATACTTGTATGTACGTACTTTCTAATGTTTCCAGGGCCAGAAGATGATATAGCCGAGTATTATCAGCAGCAAGTAGAAATGCTGGAGGGTTTCAGTGAAATGGATGCCTTGGCTGACCGTGGGTTTCTTCCTGGGATGTCAAAGGTGTGCATTTCAACAACTTGGTTGTCGCTCTGTAAAACTGGTTTATGCTAGTTTGTTTTCTCGATTTAAAGTGAGTTCACTGTTTTATTCCTGCAGCAAGAACAAGAAGATTTGGCTAAAAGTGAAACATTTGCTATCAGAATCTCAAATGTAGCCAATATGGTTCTCTTTATTGCAAAGGTTTATGCATCCTTTCAAAGTGGTTCGTTAGCGATTATTGCCTCTACATTGGATTCACTTCTTGATCTTCTATCGGGATTCATTCTGTGGTTTACCGCATTTTCTATGTCAACCCCTAACCCGTATCAATATCCGATTGGAAAGAAACGCATGCAGCCACTGGTAAGTGTTGTTTTCTGTTTTGATGTCTTCTGTTCGTCTTTTGTTACATTTTTGCATTTGTGAAGCTTTAAGCCTGTAAATTACCTTTAAAGCCTGAAGTAACAAGAGTAGCAAATGCAGTGGATAATTGTGGCTGTAACCGTAATTTGGGTGAAATGGGTTATACTACAGAATTTATTTAGGCCGTGAGCTCCACTTGCTTGATGGTGTAAATAAATGTTCCTAAATTTCTGACCAGGAATCCAGAACTACACTCTTATGCAATAAAGATGTTAATGAGTGATGATATGATATATATCTGCTAACGATGGCCATAAAAGTTTATCATCTTTTTATAGTAATTACGAAAGTTCCCAGGGAAGTCTAAGGTTGCTCTTGCATTACTATGGATAGTGTTAATTCTTATGTTATACGTAGTATATGTTTTGAGATAATGTAGACATTATAGTATGTTTATGCCTCATGCCATCTGGTAGTAAGAATATATATTTGGTCCTCTCTCATTGTAGCTGGTCTATTGCTATTTATAATATTGTGACCTCTGCTGAAAAAAAGTTCCAGTAGAACTTCCCACTTATGATGGGCCAACTTGTTGAATTAACTTGTTTATCATGATAATGCACCCAATATCATGTTTGCTTGTATTGTTGCCGTTGCTATAATTCTATTATTCTTTTTGTATTCATTTAACTTTCTAATTCATGCTAGTTTCCGCTTTTAGGAGCTGGAAAATTTAGGTTGCTGATGTTCATTTTAAGCTCAAATCTCTAATTACCATGCAGATATAGAATATGTGCTATTGAGTTCTACTTCTACATGTAGAAACTGTTTCCCTCTTTGCATCAGAAGATACATTCAGCTATGTTTGGTAAAGGAGGCATATAAAATATGTCGGAGGAAAACAATAAGGACTATGAATACATTTGCTTAAGCAATTTGTTACAGAAAAATGCTGTGAAATCACTGAAATGTTCTCTCATGTTTTTCCATTTAGATTATGGAGTACTTCGTTTAATTTTTTGTCTGCTAACACTAATTAGGTTCACTTGCCTGTATATTTACGTGCTATTTGACTTTTATGTCATAGCTAAGCTCCTGGAGAAGGGTTATATTTTGAGCTGTGAACCAAATTTCTATGTTTTCAACAAATATGGTAAACATGTTGACTATTTGAATTATGGAAACAGCACTTATGTCCAGTATAATTGGCTTTGTGCAGGGAATCCTTGTTTTTGCTTCTGTCATGGCTACCCTAGGATTGCAGATTATTTTGGAGTCAAGTCGGCAGCTCTTTTCTGATGTAAGTTTCATTCCAAAACAAGTCCTCGTCATGGGATAATTACTTCGCATGTAATCTGCTGGATGAGTTTTTGACACGTCTACTGTTCTATTCATTTTCTAATAAATTTATCTTTTAACTTAAAATTTCATCTGCCTTCTAAATAATGTAAACCTTGTTTGTTTCAGGAGACCAACTTTAGCTTGACTACAGATCAAGAAAGATGGCTTGTGGGCATTATGTTATCAGTTACTCTCGTTAAGCTTCTCTTAGTCCTATATTGCCGTTCTTTCACCAATGAGATTGTCAAAGCTTATGCCCAGGACCATTTCTTTGATGTTATTACCAACATAATTGGCCTTATTGCTGCTCTTCTGGCTAATTATGTCAGTGACTGGCTGGACCCTGTTGGAGCCATCATTGTAAGTGGACTTGTTAACCTTTTCCCTGTTCTCATTTTTTGTTGCCATTGTAGAGCATTGATACATTACTGAAAATCAGTTTAGGTGGGAGGTTTCTGGACACTTTCAGTGGTGTCTTTTCTTTCACGGAAGTTGTTATATAAATATTTTGTTTAACTTTGTTGTTATATTTAATCCCTTCCTAACTAGTTTGAGGTTGTTGACATTGGATGGAGGCCTATGCAAAAGTAAGATACAGTGTTCGTCTATTCACAAATGGGTGTGTGATACTGGAGTCTTGTCATGCAACTCATGCAATGGTTGTTCTAAGAGTTGTAGTGATTCTTTTGTAATTAGGATGCCTGCTTGTCTCCTTTGAACGTGCTTGAGGGGTCTTCAGCCTTTGATCCATCTCTTGATCTTTGTGAATATCATATCACGCCATGTTGCATTAGGAGAGTTGGGGTTGTACTTTGGAAGGGACCTGAATTCATGGTCTAAGCAGATTAGGGTTAGAATGTTTGTGTGTAGCTGTCCTTTACTTCACTCGTTGAGCAGATTTTGACTGCACGGCTCGAAAACAATAATCTGTTGAATCAATTATTGAATCGATTGCTGTGCTTTCAGCTGGGTATGGGTTCTTCGTTAGTAAGAGAATTTATGGGCATGGTGGTCTTGCATCTCTTCACTTCAGTGCTTTCTTTTGTTTGCACTATGCAATAGTTCCGTGCATGCATGCTAATATCTTTTATTTTGTTGCTTGCCTTTCCCCCATCAAATTACTTGAATATTCTTGAATGCTGATTTCTGGTTTCTCTTTTTTCAGCTTGCTTTGTACACAATACGAACATGGTCACTGACAGTGTTGGAAAATGTAAACTCATTGGTTGGGAAATCTGCAACTCCAGACTACCTGCAGAAACTGACTTACCTATGTTGGAATCACCATAAAGCCATCAGGCACATTGACACAGTCCGTGCATACACATTTGGGTCTCACTACTTTGTTGAGGTTGACATAGTACTGCCTGCAAGCATGCCCCTGCAAGAAGCACATGACATTGGGGAAGCCTTGCAAGAGAAACTTGAGCAATTGCCTGAGATAGAACGTGCTTTTGTTCACCTCGATTATGAATACACTCACAAACCTGAGCATGCACAAGCGCATCTTTAGATGCTTTTCGGGGAAGAAACTATTAATTCTGCTGGGTTTTATCTTCTGTAAGTATGCTGGATATTCTTTGCTAGTCTTCTGGAAAAAACGGATGTTCAAGTTTGGGATTCGGATGGTAGGTCACTAATAGTTCACTATAGTGTGGTGAGAAGGGAGTATTGACTAATGAGAGTCATGGATGTTATTTAAAACTGGGAAAAGATGATCTATGTTCTAGTTGAGAATCATTTCTAGATCATTTAGTGTTAATTGGGTTGAATTCATGAAGTATGAGATGTGAAGTTGCAGCAACTTTCTCTCTACTTCCACTCTGGGAGTCTGGTTTGATGGGTTTGGTGGAGTATTTTTCTCTGTGATCTTCCGTAGTCATTAAAACCCTGACACGCTAGTGTTCATTTTGGTTCTGAGGTGTATATGTTATCCCAAATTGCCTTGTATCTAAAACAATGTTGTTATCTCAGTATATATAACTTAACTCCCTGTCTCCCTTCGCATTTAAACTGCTTGACAGTTGACTATTGCCAGAAAATTACCTTCGGAAGTCGGAACAATCCCTAGAAAAGCTAGTCTATTACAGAATTGCAGTAGGCAGTAGGAAGGTGATTGGCTAAATTAGTTATTAAGCTTAATTTACCTACATGATGGATGTTGCTGGAAATATGATAAGAATTATTTCGTGTTCCTCACTGTTGATCTTTTTGAGAATAGTTCTTAGGTTTTGTCATCCATAATAAGACTATCTAATTGGGCTATTGTACTGTATTATTTCCACAGTGAATATAATTTGTTGCAATCTTTGATCCAACTGGATGATATTCCACTTCCAATTTGACTGTCATAATGTCAATTAGGGTTTGTTTGGTAAGGCGTAAAATGTTTTTTCATCTTATATTGTTTGACATGGAGTTAAATATTAAAATGTAAAATTTGGGGCGGAAAATGATTTTCCACCATGTTGAAAACATTTTCTCTCGATTTTTCCATCACATTTAAAAGGAAAGTATTTTCCCTTACAATAATACTTGATTATTCATCCAACCAAACAATGAAAAATGCATATAGTGACACTGAAAGGGTTACAACTTACAACCTTTTACATGCTACGTTAGGTAGGTATCAAGAATTATTCGTAAAGAGATGAAGAGGGTGTGACTTGAAACTCCATCGTAGAAAAATGATATGTAGAATTGTAGATGCCAAGTCTGGGAGGATCCTATGGGACCCAAAATTTAGGGTTATTTGATCTTATCGGTGAAATCTTCCGAAAACATTGTAGATGGCTTCTTGGGCTATAAGGAAGCATTAGGTTATATGGCATTAAGAAAGACATACAATAGCGTTGAAAGGTTTACGAGGCTACCACATTGTATTAACTAGGTAATCGAAGGAATTATCACTTTTCAGTATAGGCCAAGGTAATTTTGTGTTTATGAAGAAAATTAAACATTTTTGAGGTAAAGAATGTGATGTTAATAAATACATCTAATACGGAGTAATACTAGTTTTTTGAAATTATGATAATTTTCTGCATTTCAACGTACATTTACGTTCGCTAACACTACAACTTCATGTGGGCCTGAGACGGGCTTCTTTTCTACAAGTGTGTTTAAACTTTGTAGAGCATGTTGCTTCTCCAATAACATACTCTATGAAAAATTGAAAACCATGTATGTATACATAGTACGGAATTGCTTACAAAGTACGGTTGGTGGAAAACTTTATATTCCTTCTGTCTCATCAGCCTAGTTACGTTTAGAATCTTGAGTACAGTAAATATTGCCTATGAACTATATTAGTTGACTGTGTTTAAGTGTTTTGTGAGCTTAGCAATTTCACCGTTGCTGTTTGTATACTTGATTTCAAGACATGAAAAGATTCATTTATAGCACAATCGTCACCGATTATTACTTACAATAGCCAATAATAGCCAGACTTTAGTTAAAAATCCAAACTTTTATTGATATTAAAAAAAGAGGACAGATCATTGATGTACTAAAATACTCGAAGTAGCAAACAAACCACGTAACACCGCACCGTAAGAAAATACATAGTATATCACCACTTTACTAAAATGAATATATGATATACGATATCCAAAACGTAGATACCCGAACACCACGTACAACATACAAGTGTGCAACATGCACATATACCACAGTTTCATATCATAAATACCTAAAACAACACATAGTCACGTACTCACAAACATAAACATGTATGTTATGATTTTATTTTAACGTACTCTCATATAACCCTTCATCACACTCATATAAGCCATAAAAACTACTTCGCTTAGGTTCTGTAATTTTCCTCGAAGATTTTGCGTTTAACATCTAACTCTGACTCTACAAGTGGAAGCCACACGTTTAGCACCAGGAGAATTGACGTAACGCTTAAGTGCAGGGTTTCTTAAGTAACCACAAAGGCAGGGCTTTTGTTGCCTTAGTCGTGCACAACATGCGCCAGTAGGCCTTCTGTTGGACGTAATGGCTGGTGCACAAGGGCTTAGCTGCACGGGGCTACAAGCCGCGTCTGACACAGGTGCCTGAGCTAGTAGCGCCGCAACAATGAACAATGCCAATAAGGCAAGGGTAGCCACATTAGTAATCTTAGCCATGGCACACTCACTAGAATAGAAAGTTGAGAAGTTTATAATAGTTTTAGCTTAGTGAATGTGTAGTGAAGTTTGTGTAGGTGAGAGAGTAGTGTGAAATTTAGGGTAGTGCAAAGGTGTGAATTTATAGTGGAATATGAGGGATGTGGAAAAAGGAAAAAAAAGGGAAAGAAAATAATGATTAGGGACACATGAATGTGGAATTTAGGAGGTGGACAATTGTGAGTGGTATTGTAAGCGTGTGAGAAGGAAGGTTGAGAAGTGTGCTTATCTCCAAATAATGACAATTGGTGAAATAGAGACCTTTCTGCTGTAAGTGGGTTTGTTGGACTGTTGGCTGTATTATAGTCTATGTTGAAAACTTTGGCACCCTTGCATTCATATTGTTGCCTTGTAGGTATACTTCCTACTCCCTCTGTTCCTTGAAGATCATGTCAATTGTGTTTTTTTTTTAAATATTCATAAATGAAGAGATTTTTGTAAATAACTATTTATGTATAACAAAAAATATAGTCATGTGGAGTCTTGTTTGATTCGTATTAATAAGTACATCATTAATATTGAATTATTACAATTTTTATACATGTGTAACTAAATATATAAACGTTGTAAAACATGCATTGGGAAGCGTATGAATAATAATTGGTAGGATCTTCAAGAAACGGAGGGAGTAGTATATTCATCTTTGTGTTTAATTTTTTAGCTCATATAAAATGTCATAGCTTATCATTGAAGAGTCCAATAATTAAGAGTTCATTCGGTATCACCATGATTTTATCTAAACTAAAAATCTAAAATCATACTTTCTCCGTTCCTAAATTTATGTATTTTTACGTATTGACTTTTACAATTTTCAATTTAATCTTTAAATATCAATATCTATCGTTATACTTTATGAAAAATTATAAAAAATATGATGTAAAATAGCTTATATGTGGATGAATTTTTTGTCGAGCACCTATAAATTAATATTTAAGAGCATGATTCGCCAAGCCTTAACTTGGAGGTGACATCATTTTTGGTGGCCCCCATTGAAAATAATGTCATTAAATTCTTCTTAAAACTCATAGACTTGATAAATTTATCATTTTAGCCCTAAAACTCAAATATATGACAATATTGTTTATTATTATATCTTTTTATAATTACTATATAACAATAACATTAATGAACAAAGCTAAATAAAAATTTAAGTGGGTCCCAAACTCAAGTCTTAAGTTGAGTCTTGGAATTTCAAGACTCAACTTGAGATTTGGTTGAGATATTTAAAGAAAAATGGGACAAGCGTTAAGCACAAGTCTTAAGACCCAATTTGATGATGTCGTCAAAAGATTTGAGGCTAAACATGTTCTAATACAAGTGATACTTGACGAGTCTATCATATATTATTGACACTCATTAATACTAGTATATACTTTTTTGCGCCTTATTTGTTTTATTATTTTTTGTACAAGGCGCAAAAATAAGGGGCAAATAAACGAACCTTATTTATCAAATAACAGTAACATAATAAAACAACTTGAGAGCATCCTAAATTTCATATTATTATGATCCCTCTATTATTCTCTATATTTTACATTTAGTGTTAGATAAAATAATTAAATAAAGTATATACCGATATAAATTATGTTATTCTCCACTGTATTTTCTACCATAATACATTAAAAAATTAAATTGTATTCGTAACATGGTTTATTAATTATATAATGTGTATTTGTTACATTTTGAAAGATACAAATTATTTACAAATCTAATTTTAAACAAATATCTAAAATAATAATCATTTTTAATATTAATTATGAAAGATTACAATATTTGTATTATATAATTAAAACTCAAACCAATCTACATTTATTTAAAACTACAATAGGTAATTGCTAAAATGTTCAATGTCAGTACATAGTGACAAAGTACTAACAATCAATATCCAATATTTTTAATTTGACAACTTGTAACTATCCAAACTAAAATTGCTAACTTATCTCAACTATATATCGCTAGATATCTTCAACTATTGTGCTTATTGTTTTAATTAAAATATATTTTTTTGACTAATTATTTATTGATCTTATCAAATAAGACCGTTTTATATAAGTTTTTATATGAAAACTGCACTTCTGTTTGAATTATTGTGGATAATTACAATACAAATCTAATTTTCGTAAAAAAAAATACAAATTATATTTTAAATAAGAAAATTAGATTAGAAATTTAGAAGGTAACAATGGTTTCACATAATCACATGATTTGAAATACTGGTCCAAAACTCCAAATACTGAAATACCAAGGATATACAATTATACATTGCTATAATGTATTGTTAAATGATGTTACACGCTTCTTATTAAACTTAATTGAGGCATATCATATTAATGCTATACTTTCTTGGTTTAAACATGTGATCTGATTTCAAGATGTGATCGATTGATGTCCAAGTGTAGAAGGTCTATGAGGATGATCATACAAAAGCTGTTTTCACCATGAAAATTGTTATGTATGAAAGGGTACCATCTACACGTGCTTTATCGATGTTATCAGAGTCGTCTCAATTAGTTTGGGGGCCCTGTACGATATTTATCACGATCGTCATAAACAAGAGTTTTTTTTTAATATGGAGCGTTTATGATATACTCACCGTTTAAAATATTTTGTAAAAAACAATTGTATAGGATTGAAAATAAGCAAGAAGGTTCTTCGAACCCACAGTCATTATTTCTCTTCCTCATGCAATTACCAATCA
Organism: Suaeda aralocaspica; assembly: GCA_016808085.1. Lineage (NCBI taxonomy): Eukaryota > Viridiplantae > Streptophyta > Magnoliopsida > Caryophyllales > Amaranthaceae > Suaeda > Suaeda aralocaspica. The sequence goes on from PYUH01004012.1 coordinate 2,031,413, forward strand.
CTGATCTATACGCAATTAATAATAATATGTTTGTTAGATATTTCATATAAAGAAAATTTTTACGCAAAAATGGGCCCCAAAAAAATGTGGGCCCTGTGTCGTCGCCCATGTAGCACATGCTATGGACCGACCCAGATGTTATTTTTGCAAATATTGAAAACTTTGATTGTAAATGCAATCGTATTACTTTAATTGTTATATGTACCTTGATAAGGGAAAACCTCACATGTACGGATGTACCCCTTTTTTACTATTTTCACAATTTTCGGCAAACTTTTGAATCTTAGTCCTTCTCTATATCTATATATACGGAGTACTACTAGTCTCTTAAAATATAGTTGTTCTTGGTAAAGAATGAGTGAACGACAATGCAAGTTTTGTTTTACAGTCACTTTCAGTCTTTCACTAGAGATTTAAAAAATTATTGACATTCTAAAATTTGTAGAAACTCGTACTGACGGTCTTTTCCCTGCTTTCTTCCTCGATCTTACTCTAGTTCAATCAATTTACTCCGTAATAATTGTTGAGTCTAATTGAAAATCAGTCACAAACTAAAATCTTTCAAACACTTTTTATAATAACCTTCTACAAGATTTGAATTGGTTTTATATTATTAGAACATACAAAAGAAGACCAAGTTCTAGATAAATCATTGTTTGACCTTGAAGGCATGAACAAACGCAAGCTACGAAAATTCTTTGGTGGTCGTTATAGAAGCTAATCACCAAAGTTATTATAAATTTAATAGTCTAATACGAGTAATATTAATCATGATGCTCACTTAGTTATTTATTATAAATGGTAAATTAATAATGCTTATAAAATTTTATTATACGGAGTATTTTTAGAATATTTTTAAATTATTACCTATCTATATTGTTGATGATATGAAATAATAATGAAAATATATATATATATAACGATTTTTTACTATTTTTTAAATTGAAATAGTCGTACAGTGTTTCTAAGCCTCTGCATAATTTGGTAATAATAAATGAACTATAACACCGTGTTTCCTACATAATGTACAATTTCAAAGGTCGTTTGTCAAACAATTTCAATGTTTCGGTGCTTGATCGTTCAAAAAAGTGGAGTTCAATTTTCCTTTCAAAGACTTCAGCCTGGACTAGAGAGAAATTGCTCAACTTGAAAAGTCAACTGATTTTCTTACATACCTAACTTCAAGATAACTATGGGAGCATTAGAGTCAAGGCCGTCTCAAAAACTTTAAGGGTCCTGTTCTAAATAAATTAAATTAGATTCTTAGTTAAAAATGTTTAGATAGTATTATATATTTTAGGTAATAGTATAAAAAAAGTCTAAAATTTGGAGCTCTATGTATGGTAGAGTTGCGTACGGCTCTTTGAACACTCTCCGAAACAACTCTGATTAGAATGCGCCTTAATTAACTATAACTTTATATATAAGTACCTAGCCAACTCAACAAATCAAAAGATCGAGTTGTTTATCAAATAATTAAGGGCTCTAATTTAGAGCCACGGTTGAATTCTTCTAGTACATTTTTTTTTTATTGAATATAAAAAACTTGAATCTTTCTCTGACAATTAAAAGCTAAAATCATAAATAATTTTAACATGGAAGATGGAACCATAAAAACAAAAAATGAGTAATAGTTCCATTAAAGATGGGTACGACTCAAATCAACACTTTGTTCGGGTTTGCTTGTGTTGTGGCTAGTGATAAACCAAAACCCTTATCATATTTCATAATCATAAGTATTATATAATACTCGGTATGATAGTAAGTAGGTACCTTGGGAGGACATGCAATGGGACAAATAATGGTAGGGATAATCAAGCAAATAACATCATTAGAAAGCAAATTTCATAAATAACGAACCATATTATTATTGGACTTGAGCGTACAATGCATACATGTATGATGCATCACAACTTTATACAAGCTACGTACGGCACAAACACCGACACCATGATTAACGCACAATCGCCGTTAAAAAAAGAAAAATTAACGCACGCACCATACATCCTTGGTCACATTAATATATAGTAATCAAGGGCATAATTATTAAATACATATTAAGCGTCTAATAGTTCCTCCATTTCCAAATAATTAGTGTTGTTTATATTTTAAGCAAATAAACTTTGATCGTAAATTTCTCTCAATTATATTATATATATTGATCATCAAACATTTGAGAGTTTTATTTACGTACAAAGTTATTTTCGTTAAATATAATCAAACTTAATTATTGATGAGAAATAGAGGACTAGTATGCTTTTGTTTTCGATGGTGTGTTTAGCAACTGACGTTGACTTTGCAAGCGGAAGCCATACGCTTAGCATTAGGAGAGTCAACGTAAGACTTAAAGCTAGGGTTTTTGGCATATCCACAAAGGCAAGGTTTTTGCTCTTGCAACTTTGCACAACACGCGTGGGATGGTGGTTGGCTGGACATGATTGCCGGTGCACATGGTGTCAACTCCATCGGATTGCAAGTAGCTGCCTCAGCCGTTGGTGTTTCGATTAGCAGTGCCGTGGCAACAATAACCACGAGTAGGGTAAGGGTTGCCATCTTCATAGCCATGATCGATGATTATATAAGTGGAATTAAAATTAAAATATAATGAATTTAGTAAGATAATGTAATTTAGGTATGTAAGTGTAAGAGAGTGTTTGTGATGAGAAATTAGAGTGTTACAAGGCATGGATTTATAGTGAGGAATTAGAAATTATAGTGGAGTGTCATAATTGTATTACTATATTATTTTTGTTATTAGAAAATAAAAAGGGAAAAAGTTGTAAACAAGTTAAGGGTGACAATTGGAGTGGTTAGGTTGCTAAATGGAGTGTGAGTATGAGTAATAAGAAAATAAGAAGTGCGCATAAATATACTTAAACATTTGACTTATAGGCCATTTTGGTACTCTGGTGCGGTTGTTGAATGGGTGCCTTGAGTATAGAGTGGCATATTGGGAAGACACCAACACATTAGACCTTGTTGTTGGTGGATTTTGTATTGTATAGCATCCGTCTAAGTTATGTTGGAGAGGAGATGTATTTGACTTTGACGGTTAGTGAATGAATATGAATATTTCAGTAAAAACTTAAATGCAATATGAGTAGTGGATACGTGGTGGATTTTAGAGGAGTCCGATTTTCATGTACCACAGTTTTGTACCAAAATATGTGCCAACAACTGTGATTGGTCCACGTAGGCATAAAAATCAATTACTTTTAAAAATAAAAATAAAAACCAGTTTACAATTTTTAGAATTTTAAAAAGGTATAACTGAATTTATTTTCTCAAAGAAAGAAAAAAACTGGTTTTTATTTTTCAGAAAAACTAAAATCAAATTCATGAGGCAGCAGATTTCTGTTTAAAGGCATTTATGTACATTTACCTACTGTTGAGACTCATGTTCACTTGCTCTACCTTAAATGTTTTACTACATCTGTTTTTTATTAATTGCAACATTTGAATTTTTTATATCTCACAAATAATACCCGAGTGTTGCAATTAATAAGAAACAGAGGTAGTATATCATCTATAGTCTTATATATATTTATTTTAATTTCTCTTACATTTTTAAAGAATAAATTTTGAGATTTAGATACTATTGTATGTGGACTACTATTAATGATTTATTAAATGAAAAAAAATTACACATTTGTTACAAATAATCGATTACGGAGGTAATATATATATGTTTTTAGCGTTTTTATGACAGTATTCCACGGTTAGGGTTTCATGAGAATATTATGACAAAATTTTCAAAGTGGATTGCCAAAGGGAAAAGGAGGGACGAAAATACATGACAATTTTTTGATTATTATAAAGTAAAAACAGAAAATCGGTTTAGACACTTTTTATGTGGGATTTGGAGGTGGACATTTGTGAGTGGTTGGGTTGCTCATTTGAGTCTGAGTGTTAAGAAGTGCGCATATAAAAAGTTATAAACATAAACATTTGACATGTATACCATTTTGGTCTTAAGTGCGGTTGTTGAATTAGTGATTGTACTATGTATAATTTTGTTCTTATGAAAAATTGTACTACCCTCAAACTCCTCAGTAGTCGGTACCCTGAATAGGGGGAAGAATCTTATAGGAATGCTCCTTTGATTTTGGTCGCGCATTGTTCAAAAATATATCGTAAAAGCTATAGCTATATCCCATTGTCACAAGTTCTGGCCGAAGTTATTTACAATAGATTTAGTATAGCCGATAACAATTAACAAATTGTGCTAATGAAAATAAATTTCAATCCTGTTAATTGTACTAATGAAAATAAGTTTCAATCCTCGATCAAGTGCAATTTCATAATGAATAGAATTAAATCTTTAGATTTTCTTTTGATATTTTAATTTAAATCAACAAGATATATTTCTAGAATCTATATAAGATAGTTTGTATATAATTACATGCGGAGTATTACATCTCAGCAAACCAGAAGTATGGCGTAGTTATAATTATAAAATCTAAATGTGGAGTATACATATATAGTTTTTTCATTTTTTTAGAAGATTTGTACTCCGTACGTGAAGGCACTATTGAACATAATTTTATTTTTATCTTTATTTTTCGAGAGCTACTACTTTACTACATATAGAACCTGTTTACTTCAGCTTAAAATCGGTTCAGTTCAGCTCAATTCACTTCAGCTCAACTCAACTCAATTCAATTCAATTCTTCTTTTATTTTGCTATTCATTAAACTTTCATAAAAAACTTTTAGTTCAGTTCAACTCACCTCATTTCAGTTCAATTATTTTCGGTTAAAGTAAACAGGCCCATACACCCAATATATTAGACAATCAAACCTAAAAGAATGTCAAACTCATAGAATTGAAGTGAATTGCATTAATTATATATAGGGGCTACAAGGGTATCTCATGTGATTTGCAAAAACATATCTATGTACAAAATACTATCCTTGAGATTATTCGGTGACTGATATTCAATTCTCGCTATAAAAAACTAACCATTTGATTTTTTTTTATATTGAAATGTAAGTTAATGGTATAAACGATCCATTCAATATAGTCAATGAGAGATGTATACTTTGTGTACATATGAAGCAAATGTATGCATGTGTAACCTTTTTTAGTAATTTAATTTTTCCATTTAGTTACCACCTAGCTAGTGAAAATTGCATGACATAAATATTTGATCGTTTGAAACAATATAATGATCTTAATATATGAGAAGTTAGTTATTGAATATTCACACGGCTATTTCAAACTATGAAGCATGAAAACTTCTAGCTAGAATCTAGATTTTCAACATTATGGAAACTTAATTTAAAAATTGCAAACGTTTTTATATATGAGGAAACTTCATGTGATGTTAACTGAAGTATCCGGAAACTTTGTGAATTTTATAAAAATATTTTCTAATAATGTCCCAAAGTTGAGTGCTCGACTTAAAAATTATGATCCTCGCATGACCTAGCTCACGTGACCAAGTTACCTTTTCTGGATTTCTCCAAAAGCTTCGAAAAAGGATAATTCTTGTTCTGTCAATACAATGCTATTAGCTTTCTAGCCATTTTAAATTGTTTCAGGGCCTTCCTTTGGCTTTAGGGTCAACATTTAAAATGTTAGGCCAATATTTTTTCAATATCCTAAACTCTCAAAAAATTACTTATAAGTTATAACCTTGGTTTTCGGCTCTTGGAGGGCCTCCCCAGGCTTCATCCGATCATTTCTCCCTAAATTGCATCCACTTTCATCAAGTAGCCTTGGGGTGGACCATAATTTTTTTTAGCTTAAACAAACTTGTTAAGTTTTCTCCTTTAGAGATTTCTTAAAAAAGGACACACATGTCTTTTTTGCTATCATATAACCTTCTTATGACCTTTGAATTTCAACAAGTTGTTAGAGGACTCTCTTTTCACCTCTAGGAACACTACATAAAAAATTTAACAACTTTTTACGCCTCTTTAAAACATGGGCCATATATCACAATTACACTTTTAATTACCCACCCTTGGGCCAATTTATCCTCATTTAGTCATATTCAACCTTACCTAACATATACAAAATTATGGCCCCAATGCTGAAAATGACCTTTCTCGGTTTTTGTTCCAAAATGGAGTGTAACAAGTAAATAAAACCGAAGGTTATATGTTTATAGGGAAGATAATTTAGTTTTGTTTACCTTTTTTTAAACTATATATTTTCTTATACAGCTCTGTTTCCTTATTTTCAAAAATTCGTGCCTCATTCCCATTGCGTTTTCGTTTCACAAACTCTAGTGGTTTCGGTGCTAGATAGATGTCAAACGTACTCGCTTAGCGGTTAGTTGCTGCAAGTCAGAAGCTTGAGGTTGCTTTTCATTTGATGCAGTCTTCCAAAATTAATAAAGTCGTGGATATGCTAGAATCTGACAGCCTCATCAATACTCTTCACTCACTTGAATAATGCAAATCAAAAGGATAACTAGACTCCTCTTTTAATTTGGTTACATTGTTAGTTTATTTACCGATCATAAATTTGGGAATTGGTAACTTGGTAAGCGATATTATTGACATTTCACAATTTCACAAATCACAAAGGACGGAGTGATATAACAGGCAATTAGGGAAAAGCCCACTTCAATTGGATTCATGTAAGTCAATCCTTTCGCCATGATGAATTTTACTGTGCTTCTTGCTCTCCCCATCGAGTATAAGTTAGCAAAGCATAGCGTTATTGTTGATTATCATGATATATGAAACTGAGGGATAACTTTGATGGTTAAAGCTAATTTCCTTTTTGTACAAGAAATATGCATAACAAATTAAAGATAAATTCACATTCGATTGTTGTGACTTGTATGTGCCGGTTTGTGCTTATATAACCTAAATTTGACTACTTGCTAGTTGATAGCACTTAGTTGTTACAACTTACGACCCGCATGCATGCTACAATGCTAGTAGCCCGATGACCACATATTGCTTCAATGATGGATAGATTATAACTCCAGCATTGTCGGCACTATATAAGGTGTCACCACCAACACATGTAAAACATGCAGTGTGTGAGACGGTGGCATGTGAACGAGCGAAGAACACGTGTCACGGTATCGGGTTGTATACGTCAAGTATCATACATCGATGGTAACAAATGTAAGTAGGGAAGCAAAGCAATGGTACAATTTAATTTCTGAGTTCTTAAATACATGAAACTGAATTGACATTGTCATGCATGCTTATAAAGATTGTACATTTGGAATAGCCGTAGCAAATGACTAGATGATATTAAAAGATTGAGGTCCCAATATTAAAAGACTAATGTGGACGTTAGTTTGTATCGCAATTAAAATCTAAATATTGATCTGATAAATAGCTAGGTAACGTTACATTTTTGGTGGGCCTAGCGCAAAGGTTGGGAAAGCGTATGGACTATTAGTTAACTTGATATTAAAAATTCCTAGCCTTCTAAGCTAGAAGTGGACTATTTCAAACAACAAATAACTTTTTAATACGCAACATAACATATTAAAGAAGATGTCTATTTGTTTGGTTGTTAAATTTCTATCTTATTTCAAGGGTTCAAAGAATAGTCTTTCTAAATGAATAACATATTACTTATTACTAATAAATCACATTAATGATTTTAGTTTTGTATGTGGAAAAATATATGATGGTTTAAGTTCAAGGTTCATGGTCTAATTAATTCGCGCCGTAGAAAGTAACATGATTTTTTTTTTTAATGTAAATAAGAGTTACTTAATAAAATGTAATCTAGTCTTGAGGATCCAAAATAATTAAAAACACTAAAATTCCAACAACAAACATCATTATTAGTAAGATATTCAACTTACTAAGTTTTATAAGTAACCATTTTATCAGGTAAACCTCAATTTAAATTAAAACACAAAACAAATAATAAGCACTTAAATATCACAAACACAACTTGATACGTACATGAGCAAAGTACGTAGCACACAAACATAGACATCATAAACTTAATAATCTAAATCATCTGAAAACAAACAAACACCCCCCACTAACCCATCCTTGACCACACTTAATTATTTTAATAATCAAGATAATTAAAACTAAAAACACCCCCATAATATAACATATAACGTACCATCCTTAATCACACTCATTTATAGTGATCAAGTGCATAATTATATATTATAAGATTACATATAACATTATAATTAATAATAATTTTAATGGATGGTATGTTCAGCATTTGACACTAACTTTACAAGTGGAAGCCACACGCTTAGCACCAGGGGAGTTAATGTAAGGACTAAGTGCAGGGTTTTTGTAATAACCACATAGGCAAGGTTTTTGCTCATTCAATTTTGCACAACATGCTTGTGATGGTTTTTGGTTAGACGTGATTGCTGGTGCACATGGGGTTAGTTGGACCGGACTACACGTAACCGCCTCGGTTGTAGGTGTCTCGGTTAATAGCACTGCCACGACAACCACCGCTAGTAGAGCAAATGCAGCCACATTTTTGGCCATGATTAGTGTAGATATTTTGAAATGAGAAATAAAGGAGGTTACTTAATAGTGTGTACGAAAGAATAGAGGATGAGAGTGGTGAGGAATATGTTAGTGAAAAGAATGAAATTTATAGAAAGAATTTTGGGGAGAAAATTTCAAAAAAAATGGACCCACAAAAATATTGAGTAATGGAGTTAGGCTAGGGACACTTGCTATGATGTGGAATTTTGGGTGGAAAATAAAATGTTGTTTGAGTAGAATGGTAGGATGTGAACGTGAGTAGGGATTTTTTTGATTTAGAAAGAATTTGCACAAGTGATGGTACTTGAAATTATATGAATCATCAATTAAGAAGAAATTGTAGTTACTTGGAGACTGGGGTACGGTGTTAGTCTTCTTGGTGGTTTAACAGATAAGACTACTTCAATTTCTAATTACTCCAATATAGAATAATTTAGTACTTCTTGACAAACTTTTTTGTGCCTGGTCATGCAAATACTAACTGGAGGAGAGAACGACTAAAATTAAGCCTAGTAGAGTTTTATTATAAACCAATTAATAATATGAATAGTAGTCCTTCAATATTTTACGTTAATCGTTCTTCTTGCGTTATCCAACAATAAGTTTATTCTCTTAACATTTCTCATATGTCGTGACTTTAAGAAAGTAGTAATATATGTGAAGTTATATTTTGGGAATCAAATGGCTGGCCTCAATAAAAATGTCTTACCACTATTATGCAAACATATAAGACCCCTTTACACAAATTGAAAGTCATAATAAATACGGAGTACTCGGCAACTAAGATTACAATATCATGTTAATGGATTACTAGTATACGAATCTGGGCCACATCCACGAGCTGAAAAAGCGAATAACGATCTTTTAAGATATAAAAAAAAAAGCTTCACCTCAAACCATATGGTTATAAATCACTTAACCTTCTAAATCGAACATCCCTTTCTTTCAAATCAATGTAGGATAGTTGCATGTAAAACATGTTTTTGAGTAGGCAGGCTTAACAAAACTCTTTAAGACAAATAGGGAGAAACACACATAGTATAATTTAGAAAGAGGTTTGTTTGATTTGTAAAACAACTTACTTCAAAACTCAAAACGCAACTCCTAGCATACTAACAAACAACTTCATAAAGCTAAAGGTACGTAGAAGCGCCCAAATAATGTAAAATTCCTTATGAAATTAATCATGAATATATGTTTATCCTTTCCATGAAAGGTGAGGTCTTTTGTTTTTTTTTTTTTTTTTTTTTTTAAGGGTTAAGGTGAAATGAAAAAGTACAACTACATTGCTTTTGCAATTTTGCATACCCGAAGGCTGCAAATTAAAAAGATTAAAAGAAGCATCATCGGTAAATTGAAGCAAGTCTCACAAAGTAACACAATCAAATGCCTACATAGAATTTCATTTGGCCACTTTTTTTTATGTGTTCACTGAGCGGCTATCCGCCTAAAGATGATTGTTTTTTTTTTTATTTACGATTATATTTTTTTAATACAAAGCTAATTACACTTTTTTCACAGAAATCTTATTATCTTAATCCAATAAAAGTTCAATTTTTTTTTTTTCAAATGAATGTGATATGTATTTTGATTGAATGTTAGAAATCGTTTTACATCAAGTTTCGTTTCTCATACCTTAATTAGTGGGCTAGTCGCTTACTCATCCATTTAATTTGCGAGAAATAGACGTACTTTCTATAAATAGTACCTTCACACCTTTAATTTTTATTTTATGGCTACAAAAAATGTAGCAATGCAAGGATCTATCGTATATATGTGTTCTTTTATTTTCTACAATTACAAGGCCGCTAGGCGCTAGCTAAAATGCAACTGATTGGCGAAATAGAGGGGGTAACTCGTTATTATGGGGGGTATATTAGGGAAAACAAAAAAAGCCAATGATTAGAGGTAGAGAGTAGAATCAAAGTAGTGGAAATGATGATGCTTAATTAATTATAATATTAATTAGTGAAAATCATCATGCTTATTTTAGCACCTGTGCCCAAGGTCTCATAATGATAAGATCATGACTTAGTCCCAGCCTACAATTATGGGATCCATTACCACATTCATTACATTATTCGCTTACTTGCTTAATATTCTCTTCTCTAGCTTACTATAATTTGGATTCATTTTCTTTTTGGCAAAATCCATCTCACTG
>PYUH01004012.1:2042048-2070909 GCA_016808085.1 Suaeda aralocaspica
TTTTTTTTTTTTTTTTTTTTTTTTGTTAAGGTGAAATGAAAAAGTACAACTACATTGCATTTGCAATTTTGCATACCCGAAGGCTGCAAATTAAAAAGATTAAAAGAAGCATCATCATGTAAATTGAAGCAAGTCTCACAAAGTAACACAATCAAATGCTCTACATAGAATTTCATTTGGCCACTTTTTTTTATGTGTTCACATGAGCGGCTATCCGCCTAAAGATGATTGTTTTTTTTTTATTTACGAGTATATTTTTTTATTAAACAAAGCTAATTACACTTTTTTCACGAAATCTTATTATCTTAATGCCAATAATTAAGTTCAATTTTTTTTTTTTCAAATGAAATGTGATATGTATTTTGATTGAATGTTAGAAATCGTTTTACATCAAGTTTCGTTTCTCATACCTTAGATTAGTGGGCTAGTCGCTTACTCATCCATTTAATTTGCGAGAAATAGAACGTACTTTCTATAAATAGTACCTTCACACCTTTAATTTTTATTTTATGGTCGTACAAAAAAATGTAGCAATGCAAGGATCTATCGTATATATGTGTTCTTTTAGTTTCCTACAATTACAAGGCCGCTAGGCGCTAGCTAAAATGCAACTGAATTGGCGAAATAGAGGGGGTAACTCGTTAATTATGGGGGGTATATTAGGGAAAACAAAAAAAGCCAATGATTAGAGGTAGAGAGTAGAATCAAAGTAGTGGAAATGATGATGCTTAATTAATTAATAATATTAATTAGTGAAAATCATCATGCTTATTTTAGCACCTGTGCCCAAGGTCTCATAATGATAAGAATCATGACTTAGTCCACGCCCTACAATTATGGGATCCATTACCACATTCATTACATTATTCGCTTACTTGCTTAATATTCTCTTCTCTAGCTTACTATAATTTGGATTCATTTTCTTTTTGGCAAAATCCATCTCACTGTCCCACCACCATTTTAGCCTAAAAATTGTAGTTTTAATCTAAAAAATATAATAATATCGGCTTAAATTTGCAATTGTGTAGGTTTAATATATTGTACTAGTTAGACAATTTAACGACAGTCTTTCATGTGTTACTCAACAATATACGTACATACATGCATAATTTATGATAGTATGATACAATATAATGCACTCACATGTTCGTTCTCCATATTCAAATTCCTGATCCTTCCTCGTTAGTAACCAATTTCGGGTTCCAAACTTGTACCAATTTGCAAACAAAACGTCCTTTAACATCCCAACCACCTCATAGAAAATTTTACTTGGCAGTGTACAAAGCAATTTTATCTACAATTGGGTACCGCCGTGCCGTCCACCAGTAAGCATAATAAAAACCGCTCGCGGCACGCCTTTGTATGGTGTTGGACTGCTAGTTTAGACGTTTAGTACTACTGTACTGCAGTCTTTAAAAAATAAAAATGTGGTGTTAGGCTTATTTTGCTCTTTGGCCACTTTAAATGCCATTTTAATTTAGGTCTTTTACCTAAAATATTATCGATACTCGTAGTCTCGTATAAGATATTAATTGCCAACTTTTAGTTACAGTGACCAATCAAATACTCTTTCGCAACGGTACGGTGTGTGCTAATCAATAATAATTTATCTACGTATTCATACATAAATTTCACTTCACTTTCTTTTATTGACAAATAAACTGTTTAAGAAAAACAAAAATATTCCACATTATGTTATTGAAGCAATGCAAGGGTACGTTGTTTTAAACTATCTGTTAGAAATGTTGTTTTCTTTGTCTAACAATGGTAGACTGTTAGGCTCATCTCGATATCTGAAACCCAACTGTTAAAGTCGTACCAATCCGGTCATTTAGGACGGAAAATTTGATTATGACAACTTCTACTGTCTACGGACATAGCTTGTGCATGCCAATTGAGTTAAGAATCACAAAATATAGTGTTGTAAATTAGATTTGACTCCGCGTTTTTAATAAGTAGCTAGTACAGTTGCTGATCGGATCTACGCTTAATTAAATGACTATACTTATTTTCTATTTCATTTTTTTTGTTGTTGAATATAGGGGTTAGGAAAAGTATCAATGTGTACTTTCCTCCAAAGGTGTACGAAAGGATTGTTGTGGGTGAAAAAGTAATGTAAGCTCCTTTTCCTTAATTCTGTTCCAGCAACTTAAACAAGCTTGTTTATGCTACTTGCCCTTAAATGAGGGATTCACTTTACATCTTCGTTATTTTTGTATTAAAATGACAAGGTACGTAGAACTTCTAAATTAATCCTACTCCTCAAACATGAGAATTAAATTACAACTTTGCTGATTTAAGTTATACAATATGTTATCTATAAAAAGCAAGAAATAGAAATGTGCCTAATAAACAAGCAAATAATGTGATATACATAAAGTAACTAATAGCTACGTAAAACAAATTGGACCTTTGTTTAGGATCAAAATTTATGATACTTGGTAGATTTGAATGGGCGTAATAAACTACAACCACACATGTATCTTAATAACTCTTGTTCAGTTGTTCTATATCTATTTTTATTTAAAAAACATTAAATTGTAATTATTCTTCTATACGTATATAAAAAGAAAAAAAAAAAAAAAAGGACCATCTTTCAGGTGGAAGCTGGGAGCCTCGTGGAATTCAATATTTTGTAGGCAATGAGTATAATTCAATTACCCTAAGAGGCTAAGACAACAAGTGGACCAACTTCTTTATCAGTAGTTTAACATACAACTTATATTACTCTATTTCTTTCCCTTTCACCCTGTCACCATAACTCACGCGTAATTATATGCCATGATCGATTGTAAAATGTAAAATACTACTTTCTAATCACCTTTTCCTTTTCCATAGGCTCCCAATCCAACTTATGGTTTCGATGGAGCCAAAAGTAAAGGCTTGCTCTTTAGAATCATTCAAAGGACAAAAGCATATTAACAACGAACTCAGCTGCGCGCGCTGCATGTATGTAGACAGGTCTGGTAGATTTCGGTTATTGACTTGCTCATTTGATAATCAATTGTATTCGNTATAGGGGTTAGGAAAAGTATCAATGTGTACTTTCCTCCAAAGGTGTACGAAAGGATTGTTGTGGGTGAAAAAGTAATGTAAGCTCCTTTTCCTTAATTCTGTTCCAGCAACTTAAACAAGCTTGTTTATGCTACTTGCCCTTAAATGAGGGATTCACTTTACATCTTCGTTATTTTTGTATTAAAATGACAAGGTACGTAGAACTTCTAAATTAATCCTACTCCTCAAACATGAGAATTAAATTACAACTTTGCTGATTTAAGTTATACAATATGTTATCTATAAAAAGCAAGAAATAGAAATGTGCCTAATAAACAAGCAAATAATGTGATATACATAAAGTAACTAATAGCTACGTAAAACAAATTGGACCTTTGTTTAGGATCAAAATTTATGATACTTGGTAGATTTGAATGGGCGTAATAAACTACAACCACACATGTATCTTAATAACTCTTGTTCAGTTGTTCTATATCTATTTTTATTTAAAAAACATTAAATTGTAATTATTCTTCTATACGTATATAAAAAGAAAAAAAAAAAAAAAAGGACCATCTTTCAGGTGGAAGCTGGGAGCCTCGTGGAATTCAATATTTTGTAGGCAATGAGTATAATTCAATTACCCTAAGAGGCTAAGACAACAAGTGGACCAACTTCTTTATCAGTAGTTTAACATACAACTTATATTACTCTATTTCTTTCCCTTTCACCCTGTCACCATAACTCACGCGTAATTATATGCCATGATCGATTGTAAAATGTAAAATACTACTTTCTAATCACCTTTTCCTTTTCCATAGGCTCCCAATCCAACTTATGGTTTCGATGGAGCCAAAAGTAAAGGCTTGCTCTTTAGAATCATTCAAAGGACAAAAGCATATTAACAACGAACTCAGCTGCGCGCGCTGCATGTATGTAGACAGGTCTGGTAGATTTCGGTTATTGACTTGCTCATTTGATAATCAATTGTATTCGGTCTGATCCGAGCGACGAAGCTGGATTCGCCTAACCATTAAGCAGAAAATAAATTCTGACACACAGTATGACAGGCTATAGCTGGAACATTATTCTCACTTTTACATATTATTTGATTGTGGAAGAAATTTGAGATGCACAAATTAAATCATCAACAATATATGCCGAGTATAACAGAAAGCATCATTGAAAGATGGTAAAACATTGGAAGTTTTCATTGACAGTATATATGTAAACCTTCAGTAATCACTGATAAAAAAAACATATAATTAATTGTATACATACAATGATACAAGATATATGGAAAAGAATCCTACGGGTCCTATCTTGTAAATTACATGTACAATACTGGGTTTGTATTGCAAAATAGCAAGTGCTAAACTTCCCAAGAGAATTATCCACATAAATTGAGAAGAGGACCAATTCACAGTAAGAAAAACTTGTCCCATAAAGATGTTCATCATAACTGTCACTTCAAAATGAATCCGGAGCCACTAAAAAATCATACTAAACATTATTGCTGTGGAGAACTGTCATCCTGATTCTTTGCTTTACCACGAAGCATCTCCGCAAAATTACCCCTCATAATCCGTTTAAATCTTGTGTCTTCTACTGCAGGGGGTGGGGGTGGGGTCGGTTGAGGGGGCTCACTTAGTTCTGCTGCAGATTCTAAAGCTTCTTTCTTGCCAAGAAACCCACCTTCACCAAATATACCAGTAACTGATGAAGCAATTCCAAGATGGGCTCCCATTACCTTACTAATAGTCTCGAAGGTCCCTCCGGATCTTTCCTTCATAACAATCTCTAATGCCTCCTTGTGCGCCGGATCAAGTGAATCATGGTCCTTGAGTAGATTTTGAATAGCAGGTAAAAGGAAGTCTCGCACACTAGCAGCAGAAAGATCTGAATAGAGAAAACAAGCTTATTGAAACAATAATGTAAAGCGTATAAGTTATAAAATGACGAGTGGAGTTATAATATGGAGTATTACGCAAGTATCAGAATTTAGAATTAGAGTATCAAAAGGACATGGTGAGATTGACTTAACAACCCTATTTGGTCATGGACATGAATGAATGGAGAAGAAAGAATTCTGT
Organism: Suaeda aralocaspica; assembly: GCA_016808085.1. Lineage (NCBI taxonomy): Eukaryota > Viridiplantae > Streptophyta > Magnoliopsida > Caryophyllales > Amaranthaceae > Suaeda > Suaeda aralocaspica. Next base: position 2,047,136 of record PYUH01004012.1, read on the forward strand.
TGATGACTATACAGGATGAGTCTTGTTTCGTGCAGCAAAACCCTCTTTCTGGGATAAACACTTTGATTATGATGATGATGATCAACAAATTTTCATAAGGTGGAATTTGGGTATTCAAATCTCAGAAGTAGCATCATGCATTCAGGGATTTATTTCATAAGGTGGAATTTGGGTATTCAAATCTCAGAAATAGCATCATGCATTCAGGGATTTATTTCCAAAGCCTCCTAACTAGGAAACAGGTTTATCCGTAAAGCAACTGTGTACTTCTTGAACATGCTATAGCATTTACTAGTATGAAGTTGACATGATATAGCTATGTAATAAACTGGAAAATGGGGGGCGGGCAGTCTAGGGGATTCCATAATAAATCTGTTATATTTACCTTGCAGAAGAAGGGACATGGATGGTTAGGGGAAGGAAAGTAAATTCAGTAGCTGTACAGATAGAGAATGATCATGAGAATATTGTGAAGGCTTTTCGTGGCTAGTTGGGACAGATCAAGCCTCTTGACTATTATAGTTTTTCAGACTTGCATCACAGTCTACTTCTTCAATTAACCTAATTCCTTTTTAGATATAACGAATCAAAGCTAAGCTGATTCATAACAAGTGGAAAAATCAATCAAAGCACCAAACGGAAAGTGAACACAGAACATGTTACTCAAGTGAACAAACCTGTAGCATCTAAAGCACGGATTGCCTCACAAAATGCATTAGCTCTTTCACGACGACGCATGACATCATTTATAACAATAGATGATGCTGTAAATTGGAAAATCTTAGACAGGAGATGTATACAATGTCAAGGTCACAAGACAGAGCAACAAGGCCAAAGTTTTGAGGCATAAATCAAAATTTTACCAAAGAAGAATCAAACATATTAATTAATTTTATTCAAGGATATAATCTCTAAGTTTATCTGTTGTATGTGGTACAGCAACCACTAACGCACGGACCACAGCAATAGTTGCTTCTTGAGATCCATCCTCCAAGAAAGCATCCATTTGAATGCATATTTTATCGACAATCTAAAACAGTCAAATTTTCAATAAGTTAGGTTTGCAATAAGCACTTCGGCAATAAAATGTGAAACAATGGTAAAAGAAAGGAGATATACCATATCATTCTTAAAATATTGAGCAACAGACCCAAATGCATCTATGCTGGCATACTTAACACTCAGATTTTGGTCAGAACCCAATGTGACAAGGGCCGGCAGCAGATGGGTTGAGACCAGTTTTGAATCTATATATGGAACCTAAAGCACATAAAAGACATTAGCAGTTTTCAGATATTAAGCATCCAAAATCTCCGAAAAGTTTTATCAAACCTCACTCCCACACCCCCCAAGAAGTGAGACCTACCAACACTCTCAGAAGATTCGCAGCACTGATCTTCAAATCTATGTTGGAACTGACAACCATCTCCCATAATATATTAAAAATCATGCTATGGTGTTCTGAAAATGTGCTGCATCAGCGGACAACACAGGTCAAAATAATGGATAGCAAAATACAGCTTAACAACTTTCACCATTTTGATAGCTACCAACCAGAGAAAGCGGACAGCATTAACAATTTCAGCGTGACATCTCTTAGGTTCGTTTGAAGTATCTTGAACCAAAAGTCTATTCAGATATTCTGCCAATTGCTCACGTTTGCTAGGAGCACCTAAAACACCAGCAAATAACAACGGCATAACACACATGGTAGCAAGTCTCTCCATCACTGAGCTGTTTGGTTTCAAACCTGCAAAAGTTTTCGCATAAATAAATATTGATATATGATGTTGCCACTTTTCCACTGACGATAGAAAGAATCAAGCAAGAAAGAGAGACCTTCAATCTTTGATTGGATGGTAGTTGGGAAAAACGTAAGATCGGCATTGTGACCAATGGATATCAAGAATGTTGGCAGCATTATGTGAGTTAAATAACAATCTCCATACTGTTCAGATACAGCTAACAGAAACTGTAAAACCAAAAACAACACTATTAGCAAGCCAAAAAATATCTTCAAACGGCAAAATAAAAGCATTAAATATGAGTGTCCTACAACCAAACCTTTGTGATCTGACTTCTTAAAGTATCCTCCTTCTGGGGTAAAAAGCAAGCGAGTTGAATTAAATCTGGAAGACAATCCAGGTGCATCCACTCAAATGCAGACCATTCCACTTGACCCCTGCATGTATATCGTCTCAGACAATCGAATGTGTAACTAAATAAACGTTCAAATTTGAACAGATGACAGAGAGAACTGTGAAAGAATAAAAAACCTGGCATATAGCTGCAGCAGGGATTCTGAAAATAACATCCCTGCTGATTCTGACGCAGCAGAAAAAGGACATGTTTCAATTGCTTTTTGTTTCACATAAGGAAGCAATTTTGACAACATTCTCAGCAGGACATCTATGTTCCAGCGCTCACGTTCACCTAAAACCCGCAAATGTGACTCGAGAGAACCTTCAACCCCTGAAAGGGGTGGGCAGTGCTGAGAATGTTTAAGAAGAGTCATTAAACAAGTTTCCAAGAACAGCTTGGACACAATAGCAGAAAGAATTGGGCATCAAGGCTGTGAAACCAGCATACCTGGGCAGAACTAACAATATGTGAGAGCAACAAACTCAATATGTGGTCCAACTTGTTTCCCCATTTCACCAAAGCAGGAACTAAATCCTTAAGTGTAGAATCCACGACCACTCCAGCTGGATCACACGCTAATTGGAATACCAATTCCTCAACCTATCATAGAGAATTGCAACATTGGAGAGATACATTTGATTTACTTTTCATATTAAATAATAATGCAACTAAGCGACGAGGCTCCACTCCCTAGACCTTGTTTTATCAACCTGGCTCTAAAGCTTACATTGTGGCTAAATCTGCCAAGTCACAATTCTTCTCCATGATGGCCTCTGAACATATGTATTGAGGCTGACCTTGAAATATTTCTCTGTATTGGGAAAGAGTGGAAGCAACAATGCCAGATTATGAGCAGCAGCTTCACGAACAACTGTTGCAGAATCCTCTACTAATTGTTGCACAATAGACAGAATCAGAGAATCACGGATCTCTGGGCGAACAAATTCTGCAAGCTCTCCACATGATTGAGCAACAAGCAGCCTACGCTCCTCGTGCATGTGATTGATCTACAAAAAATGTAAATTATATTGTAAATGCAATGTAACTCTGTAACCATGTGTTAAGAAAAGCTACTATAAAAAATTCAAAACGGTTACCTGTTCCCAGCATTGGGGAAGTAATTCTGTCTCTGTTCTCATCTCCCCAACATTCTTAGCAAGATTAACACAAGCCTGCAGATAGAAAAGAAGAAATCAATGGATAATAGGACAAAGCTTCTCCATATCAATTCTTGGCCTCTCAAGACTCTAACCAGCACATCAGTATCACATACATTCATTATAATTCTTCTTTGCTGTTCATCTGGACGTTTAATCAAATTAAACAATAAATGGGTCAAAGAGTCCCGTGTATCACTATCTGGATGACGCTCGATCGCACACATTATCAAGGGGAGAAGTTCCTGTAGACAAATAATAGCAGATTAGTAAACCACCTGAAAATAAACAGAAAGCTGAATGAAAAAAGGCAAACCTCTCGATTTTTTATAAGAACACACGGAACAATCTTAGGGAGTGCATCAGAAAGAATCTGGATTGTATCCAAACCCTGAAAGATATAAGCATATTCTATTAAGATAATATGACATTTAAATAATTCTCATATAGGACATTACTGTGCACGAAGGTTTTTCTGCCTTAAGTAGTTAAGTGCAGTGCAGCAAAGCAGGAGATTTACCATTTTTTCTGAAGCAGGTGCTACATTTGTGTTCTCTTCTTTGTAAGAACGGCTGCTATCAAGACTAGGAAGTGTGTCCTCAACGGTACCATTATCCTGGGAATCCCTGAGTATTGATTCAGACAAGTTTTTTGGGACTTTATTTGCCAGGTCATTAAACATTTCAGTGTCAAGAGACGGTGCATCTTCAATTTTTGCAGACTCAAAATCAGATGCTTTACTGACTGGAATAGATACTGGTGTTTCAGTTTGAGAGTTTTCACCAGAAATATCCTCTTTCTGCACAACCTCCTCGGAAATAAATGAATCAACAATGTGACTAGATATAGAGGTATTCATCTCTCCAGTGTTCATCGCCATTGAATCTGTGTCATTCATGGAGTTTTCCAAGGAATGAGCATGGTCAGTACGATTTGCTGGCTGGAATTTCCCAGATCGGGAACCTTCAATGTGCATTTTGAGTGAAGTTATCTCAGCTCTGCAGTCATTGAGTTCCTTTCTTTGATTTTCAGTCAATAGCTTTAGCTTTTGCACCTATTTAATATTAACAGAATCAGCAATCCCATAACAAAATAAGCAATCCCAGAAAGATAAAGCACAAATTACAAAGACCTCGGCAGTACCAAAATGTCCTTCTCCTTTACATCCTTCTGTAAACTATCAATAGATCTTGACAATGCTGATATTTGACCCTCAGCAACTTCTTTGCTCCTCAGCAAACAATCCTTTTCTTGATTTATTTTCTCATACGCTTTTAATAATGAATCCTTTTCCCGAATCATGGCAATTTTCTCCTGCAAATAATGATACAAGATCCTTTAACAGCAAACCTTTTTCCTAATCATGGCAATTTACTCTTGTATCTTAAAGTTACATTCAGAGCCACATTGAGCCTAATGAATACTAATTTCAGTTTTTCTTTTTCTTTTACACTAATTCAGATAATAAACAAAAATATAACAAAGTACTTCAGTTGTACCTCAGCAGCCTCTTCGGTTGATGATAGGTATTGATAATAGTAATGACGCAAAGCATCTGACACAGATGCAGGAGAGTTTGGCCAAGCATCCAGATTTTGGTCTGCCACCTGGAAATCAATATCAGTATTTTAGGCAAGTCCTGACTATCATACACAAGCTAATGACCAGCAACAAACGCAGTATCGGGAACAAAATAGTGCTGCTAAAGAGGTGTAATGTGTATTTTCCATATATTTTAATTATATATGTATTTCAAGTTTCAGGTGGGGTTCTGGCCATTGGCCAACAATCGTTTGGACTGTAGTCTGTATTATATTTCTTATATACACTACTCAAGTATGCATCAAATAAAGCATATCTAGCAAGTAAAGACAACAGTAGCTATTCAATAACACTAGAAAGATCGCTGCCCAAACAATATGTGAAACAATGGAGTGATGGAATACTATCAGCACCAAGTAATATCTCAGCCGAACTTTACACAATAGCCTACATAAGAGGTCAGGCAGGATACTGCCTTTCAGTCTGATCCCACTGAATGTGGAAGACTGGAAATATGTCAAGTCCTTTAAACTTCAAATATATGCCAGCAAACCTTGAATTCTTAGCTTAGTTGACATGAAAGAGATCTTATCAATCTCAACTCATTCTTTGATTCCTCATTTGTCTTGCATACTCAAGATAGAAACTTGTCACACCAACAGCGGTATGTAATTTTTAACTGACACTTCAACTTTCAATAATCACTTCAATCCCCTTGACACACATTATTATCTCCACACAAACGCACACACACACAGATGCAACTATAAAAAGCACACACTATAAATCTGCTATAACACAAAATTTGTTCCACAAATATGATATTCGAGCAGTGGCGTAGGTCGTAGCCCATTAAGGAATTTGGGACATTATTGGGAAGAAAATTAGAATTATTTATTTATTTATTTAATTTTTTTAATAAAAAGAAGGCAAAAGAAGTGGATAACTTTGAGATTTATATCTCTAATTCTTTAGTGGTAGAAAATATACATTGAGATTAATACAACAAAATACTAGAAAATGCTTGATTTGACAATAATAGTTTAAAATAAAACTCTAAATCCACTCATGGCCGGTACCCCCGGTAACCTCAAAATGATGGACCCACCACTGCACTCGAGCTGTCGAGCACCAATGTTAGTTTTTTCACAATCTCTGTAGCTTTAGTTCTTGACAAGTGACATGGAACTACTGCCATAACTATTCTCATTCTTGCAACTTAGTAATTTAGCATGGAACTGAATAACCAAGAAGAAACATATACAGAATTTACAGGTCTGCATTACCTCTTCATAAAATGTCATTGCAGTCAGACGATACCCTGCCAACAGCAGATATTCCTTCACAGCACAGTTTAAATCTTGTCTTTCGTTATCTTTCAAAGGACCTAAGTTAGATGAAGTCGTGTCTTTCTTCTGTCTTCTTACGTCACAAGGAGGGTCCAAAGTAACATTCCCATTCGTGCCTTCATCCCCATGTTCAAAATGCATCAAATACAACATTAAAATAAAATGAAATAAGATGAAGAAGCAGGGACTTAATGAGCCATCAGCACTGCTTCCTAATTCTAATATTAACAAAGGTAGCATAAACACATAATCAAAGCAGAGATTTGGTAACCACTTGAAAGATAGTATAGCATCAAAAGCAAAATTAGAAGGTACTTGAAAGATAAACAAACACTGCAGTTCTAAGGTACAGCACAGCGTATTGCATAGGGATTAATATATTACATAATTTTTTGATGAATGGTCTAACTTCAAAAACAATGCAGCCCTTTGAGTTCTACCAATACTTTTTAGATGCTCTACCTGATACCTATAGTCCTATACAGTGAGTGAATGATAAATATGTATTTAAAATAATGAAATTCAACCAACAATTAAACTTACTGTTGTCATGCAATGGTAGTTCTGCTTTCTTCTGCAATTCTTCTTTCAGTTTTGAAATATCTTCTTGAGCTAATCGCAGTTCATATTCGCACAGTGACACTTTTTCTTGTAGTGCTTGCTTCTCTTCCAATAGGGCTTGAGGATCAGCAACTGTTGTCAAACAAGCAAAACACAAGTTTCAACTTTTTACACGCATTAAACAAAGCTTTTGATTATCTCAACATGCTTTTAGCGTTTTCTCCCTTAGACCACCCACAAGAAGTAAACTTGAGCACACAAATTAAGCAACTGCATAACATAAAGAATTCCAGGCATTATCAGCTGGATTGTGAACAGGACATTTTTTAAGGATCTTTTGTGTCCCAATTTCTCCTTCTCTCCACATCTTGTGCATGTCAAAAGGTATCAGGAAATATGAGGGAAGTCAAATTGAGATAGTGGGCCACTCCTAGCTATTTAATAATGTTACTGATAAACATATTTAACTAAGCAATAAACTAAATTCCAATATCAGTTAATATCATTGTATTTTAGATATGCAATAAAGCATTATATTAAAAGGACACTGATCCATAAGTTCATGCATAAAAGGAAATCTTTCACTCCCCATCATGTTACTTAGATAGAACTATAGAAGTGTTGCCGTTTATTGAAAATTTATGTGTGAATTTAGTTCAAAATGAAGTGTAAGGTATACAATGTCCAAAGTTGCATGACACGGGTACACAAAGTGAAATGGCCATATGGGTGCATTTTGTTTTTAACTCCCTGCTTGAACATACAAATCGTGTTAGAAGCCTAGAACATATCATAAATTTATCGAAGATTTTAACCATCTCACTCAAACACATTTTTTATTTTTCAATGAGTCGCCTCATAATAAAAAAAATATTACAAGGGAATATCTAGTCCTACCAGACAGAAGGTATGAAAAAAGCATATATAAAGACTTCAAGTGAACAAGAGATAAATCTAACAAGAAACAGGCGAGAGTGACTGGGTAACATACTTACATATACACATCTAAAGCACATTAAGATCAGAGCCCTTAGCAAGGAATAAATCACTCTAAGGTTCACAGAGGAATTCCCAAGAGATAGGCTGCTTCATCTTTTATTCCAAGTATACCATTTCAAACAATCTCTTACAATAACAACAGCCTTAATCCCAAAATAATTTCTTAAACTACGATTTTATTTTAATTTTTGCAGTATAACAAGCCTTATAATAGAATGCTGGAATTAGAGTTCACACTCTCTTAATACCAGAGGGGAGACAGGCTAATCGAACTCAGAAAAAGTTTCCTAGGCTGTTATAATTGGAATGCATTTTTGTGCCTAGTAATATTATTCCATTTCTTCAGGTTTGTCACATCACTAAAAATATGTGCATTCTCACAAAGCAACCTTCAAGTTACCAACATGAGCATCATACTGTGGGATTTATAAACTTCCTTCTAAAGAACAAAAGAATTAAACTCACTTGTTATTCCTTCCGATTAAACCCATCCATGACAGCTTATTTGGCTGACAAAAATTAGTTGGCTGAAAAATAAAGTGAAAGTATAAAAATTACACTCTCTACCTTAAAACTTGTATATTGCATTCTCCTTCAGTAAATTGGTGGACTTCACACAAAAAATATGTTTATAGGATGGATTCCTTTCTAATTACATCATGGTATAAAGCATACTTCTCAGTCCCTTCTGATTACACCAAAACATGAAAATGCTAATTCCTTGATATAAACAAATTATTAATTCCCTCCCCGTCTTTCCTTTCTAATCATCTTGCAAACACAAAATAGTTGTGTTCTTGATTCATTAATTACATCACCTAGCAAATTAATTTCCGAAGGAAATTTTGAATAGCAAATACCCTCAAATCATATCAAGAGTCCTGAAACCAAATATCATTAAACATGGAGAGGATTTCTTTTTGTCTATGAATCATAGATGCTTCCACTTAGCACCTTTTGCAGCCAAAGTAAACCCCTATGTGAATCACCTATATCATCTTTTCAATATGAAAACAAGCCTTTAATTTGACATCCTCAAGTCTCAATTCCACTTCTCCTCCTAAACGTCAGCTGATGCCTAACAACTCTCCCTAACTCCCTGAATACCTAGAGCCCAGAGATTACCCATAACAAGTAGCCGAAAAATGTATGCCATTGGCTCCTTTTCATCTTCGCAATTCACAAATGTTAATGTGTTATACTCTTTGACAGTAGCCCTCACAATCATCACGCTAACATTCAATGTATTACATAGAATCTTTGTAGTCGTAGACTATATCTATATCCTACACTAAAACAAAAGCCACTACCTCATTTCTCCCTTCTAAACAAGCTAACTTTATGCTTTCGTTTAAACATTCATTTCTATGCTAAAACTGTTGATAATTCAATATACTATGTATTAGAAATTTGAAAGCTTTACACTAACACTTCAACTACATGTTTACATAGATTACAAAACTAGGCATAGCTCGGATCATTACCTAGTTTTTAGACATTAGGCTCTTTCAACTCACAGAAACTAACTCTCCATCACTTATCCTCTTATCACCTACGTCACTCCCTATATTCCGACATTGTAAAAAAGGTTATATTCCGACACTCCGTATCTCGAACTCCACGTAACATATAGCTTTGCAATCTGTTGAACGATTAAATACATGAATCCACACATCAATAATCAAAAACATTGCTTACCACTCAATTGCTTGTACAACTACCATAACTAATCTACAAATTTCTCTCTACTTAGTTAATTACTGTAAAAATTATAAATCACATAAAACTGCATTTGAATTTCATCCAATATCAATCATCTTCAACTTCAAAACAAACCATTGAATCAAACAATCAGCAACTAATCAGTAAATTCAAATTCCATAAATCCGCAAGCAAATCAAACACGAAAACGCCGAAACTAATTCATCATCTATTTCCACTTCGATCTATCACAACAAATCAAATTCAAACTCAAACAAAACAAAAACCTCGAAGAGAATTGAAGCGAGAGATTTGATCAGGAGGAAAATGAGAAGGATCAGAGAAAAACTCCTTAAGACGAATAGCAACAGCGTCTCTACCATCATCAAGAAGCTCATGAAGAAGTTCGAAAGCTGTTAATAAGTAATTTTCTTCTAATAAGAAGTTCACCACACAATTACATAACGATGATCTTTCTACATCCATTGTTTGTTTATTACTGAGAATCAAAACTACTGTTTTATTCTCTCAATCTTTGGATCTTCGTTTGTTTTGGTTTAGTGTTGTTGAATTGGTTGAGAATCCGCCATTAATGGCGATTGAAGGTTTCGAAATTTGATCTGAAGAAGATGAAAGGTTTTTGGAGTGTGTTTTTTAGAAAGAATCGTTAAATTTGATTTGGTGATCTGGTGTTGTCTGTTGAAGATGAACCGTGACGGTGACGGTGCCGATGTTGTGAAATTTCGATTAGCTTATGCGTAAGCTTGTGTCTCGTAACTCTCGTTTAATTACTCTTCTAATTTTGTGTCTCAAAACTCATTCTAATACGGTACTTATCGTGTCGAGATGATTATTACACGTCCGAGCTTTTTATTACCAAATTTCTAAACATCCTCTAAAAACACTATTTTTTGTCTAAAAATACGATTTTCCACAAAAATTATTTAAAGGGTTGGTGGCGTTATTAAGGTTGTAACGACAGTAATGATTAATATTAGACAATAGTGGTGAACCGTGAACAGGTGATGTAGTAGTAATGGTGGTAGAGTGAGGGATAAAATACGTAGTAGGAAAGTCACCAATATTATAGGCTAAATAGATTGGTACCTCATTTAGCATCAATTCTAATAATGCAAACAATTGTTTTGTTTTAGGGTTAAATAGCAATTTCTCCAAGAGGATTTGAGAAAATACATTTGGAATGCGGAGATTTGAATATTATTCCTTACAAATTACATTTTAATAAGGAATGACTACCATTAGAGGAAAAGAAAAACGGTACTCCTATGATACTAAACTTTACTGACTACATTCACTTTTACCCATATCGAACACTTGACCCTCAATCTATCATTGTTACATTGACATGAAACACACCCAAATGACCCAATCAGTCAATCACCCATGTCTAACAAAATAACAGTATACTCCGCATAATGGAAACAATACAACTTACCAGTAATTGGATTAAAACAACCATAGTACAACAATATGAATGAAGAGTAAAAGTTGGTTGCCTTTATCAATTTTTTCATTCACAAAACATCAAACCCATTTTAAAGCATTGAAAAAGAGAGCTCGTACAAGTCCCCTACAATTTATAACATCAGACAAATTCTCAATTCTAATGTTAAAAAAAATCGGAATAGTTAAGATATACACTCCCTGCAATTACAACCAAACATTATCTTCTAATCTTCTTTTGTCCTCTAATTTCTATCTTCCAACATAAAATGGTAAGTTTCATGTAGAACACAAATCACAAAAAAAAAAAAAAAAAAAAAAAAAAAAAAAAAAAAAAAAAAAAATTACCAAAAAAAAAAAAAANGTCCAGGAGTTCAGATACTGAGTTATAATTACAAAACAGAGAGTATTCGAGTTTTCGGTTGAAAACTTGTAATGGGTGACAATGATTTCAGAAATGGAGGAAGAATTGGATCAGTGAAAGCAGCTATTAATATGTATGGTGGAGGGAAGATTAATCAAGTACATAAGAAGTCTAACATTGATTCATCAAGCTATCAGGTATTATGATTATACACTATTTTTCGGCTTTAAGAAAAAAAAAAACTAGTGTTAGTTTATTGTTAATGTTTGAGTTTGAATATGACAGAAGATAACATCAAAGGCTCCAGAACTTTATCTAGCAAAGAATAGGATAAACCAAATCAATGAGAACAGGATAGTGGCAGAGTTGGAACGATCTCAAGCTGAGCTCGAACTCCTGAAGGCGAAAAAACAGGTTAAGGAACTCAACTTGCAAATAGAAGAATCAATGTCAAGGGCTAAAGAGTTTAGAAAGGCTGCACGAGTTGTAAAGCAGTCTGCACAAGAACATAATGATCGATACGAAGAATTAGCTAGAGAAGTTGAAGTGGTGAAGCAGGAACTTAGCAAGATTAAGCTCGAAATTGAGAGTGTAATAGAGGAGAAGTTTCGAGCGGAGAAAGAAGCTGAGGGTGCTGATTCAAAACTCGAGTCTTACATGAGCATTGCTGAAAGGTTAAGGGAGGAAATCGCAGAAGCAAATGAGGAGGAAGTACTGATTGAGCTAGCTCAGATACAGGCAAGAAAAGAGCTTGCAGAGATTGAAGCACAAAGAAAAGCAGAAGAAGAAAAGCATTCATTAAGGATTAAAGAAACTAGAAAGAAGATCAGTGTTTTGAGGGACGAGGTTGGAAAATTGAAAGTTCTTGAACAAATGTTAGAACTTACTAATACAGATGTTGGTGTTCTGCAAAATGAGCTGAATTTGATCAAAGAGATGGACAGTACATTTCGGGAAAGCCAACGGATGAAGAGAAGGCTAGGTTTGCATTCGATAACAGTAGAGTTGGAGGCAGCCAAAAAGGAGTTTGAGGCTATCAAACAAGAAAGGGTTGAGCTTATGTTGAGTATTGATGTAATCAGAAATCAGCTGATAAACATCGTGCGGGACAAGGGAAAATTTGAGAAAATGGAAGCAGAAAAGGAATATTGCATGAAGAAGCTGAACTCAAAACTTCTTAGGGCCAAAGATACATTACCAGCTTCCATAGCAGCCGAAGAAAAGGCAAAATCCATGTTACAGAGTTTCTTGGTTACTTTAGAAAACTTGGGGAGAGAAAAGGAGGCAGCTATGAAAGAGGAGGAGAAAGTGAAAGAGGAGACAGACAACAGCATGGCTGAGATACGGAAAATTGAGTCTGAAACGGAGGTAAATGAAGAGAAACTACACGGTGTCATAGAAGAGCTTGAAGCAGTTAAATCAGCCGAAGCAAATGTTCTTGGGAAACTGCAAACTCTAGCAGAAACTGTAGTAAGAGAAAGGGCTTCCAAGACAAAATCTACAATCACTATATCAAAATTTGAGTACACATATTTAACGGGATGTGCAGCAGAAGCTCGAGAGATTGCAGACAAGAAAGTAGCAGCAGCAAAAGCATGGACAGAAGCATTAATGGCCAATGAGAATGAGATGAAGCTAAAAACTGCTGTAGCAAAGAGTAAAATTGAAGAATTGAAGCTGAAGGAAGCAAAAGCGGTACATGAGAGGGAAGAAGCAGAAAATGAGACTAAACTAGGAAAAGATGAGCTGCAGAAATGGAGATCGAGGAAAGGATGGGATTATAGCTTGACACAGTTACGACAAGTAAAGTTACAGAGCTCTTTTAGCTCCTCTGGTACAAGACGTATCAGCACTTCTTTTAGCATCAAGAGGAAAAAGAAGGCTACGCTCAAGGATGCAAAAGAATTTGCCAACGAATAAATTGAGAAGTAGGTCTCTTTTAAAGAAGATACTGACAGTTAATCAGCTTCTTGATCGAACACTTTTTCTATAAAATCACATTCAAAAACTTTGGAATATACAAGCAAAGCCATGTTCTTCTAAATAATTTCATTTCGGAGACTATGTAACAAGTACATAATGTAAGTTAGAATACTGGGAGATGATAAACATGCTTGTAAAGATTTGCCAGGAGTAATTTTCAATTTGTGATTCTTTATGAAAACCTCATATGCAGTTTTTTACAGCTTCTTAAGTAATCAAGACTACAATAGGTACAATAAGAAAAAAATTATGATACTTCAATAACACATCCAAAATAACCTCAAATCCTGGTAATAAATCACTTTACCAACTGTAAAATTAACAACATGCTTACAAAATCCAAATAAGGATGTCAATACTTTTTTTAATCAAAAAATATAACGAATACAGAACTTAATATTCATATTTCCACTAAAAGACGTATAAGAGTAACAAAACAATATACTGCCGAGTGCCGACACTAAAAAAAAAAATTAAAAAAAAAAAAAAAAAAAACTGGAGGAAAACCAAAAAAATTAAATTACAATAACAATCTATGTATCTTACTCAAAACTGGTTCCTGAGGCATCATCACTCATTGCTAATGAGAAGGTTGAGTTTTGTATATTTGAGCATGAATAGGATCTTCAAATTCGCAATGGATGTTTTCTAGAGGAGAAATGGAAACAGGCTGAGTTGGATGATTCACTGGAGGCAAAGCTATGGAAGGTGTCACAGATGTTGGCCCGCATAATTTAGCAGCATACTCAGGTGGTGGAGCGGTAGGTTCACACCCTTCATAACCCATCGGGGATGCAATCATAACAGCACGATGCACTTGAGGTTGACTTGTACCAACAGTTGGCGCACTCGTTAAAGCATGAGGCATATACGCGTCATACAAATTTTGTGATTGCCCAATAGGCATCATGTAGACTGGGTATGGATTTTGTGGGTGATGATGGTATGCGACAGGTTGTTGTGGTTGGATAAAAGTTTGATACATTGGAGCATATGATCCAACGGGTATGGAACTAGGGTAATATTGGGTAATATAATTCGGTTGAGGAGGATGATGAATATAATGTGGTGCTGTTGGTGGTGGAGGTGGAAATAGTTGTTGCAATTGATCCATTGGTTTGGATACCATATAATTAGAAGCCTGAATTGGTGATAGAATATCACTCCGAGGTGAACAATCACTAGCTACACTTTCAGTAGTATTGATAAGGTTTGCACACATTGGTTTAGAATCTATAAATCCAGATGCATCTTGATATATTATTGCTTGCTGGCTAAAGTTAGGACTCGGAATGCTGGAGTCACTGCAAAAAAGTAAACAAACGATTATGAAGGTCCGTTTATATTGTAAACAGCATCAGTCCAAAGCCAAACATCAAACATGTACACAAAGACATGAAGAAGATACTACAAAAATCATAGTGGTTTCAGAACTACTCCATATAGCCTATTATACTGGCGTAGTTTGTATGGAAATAGGAAGGCCAAAGCTACTACACCTTCCTTTTCCAACAAACAGCCACTGCAAACACTAACGGGTTTCTGAATTATGTATGCCCCTACAGAGCTACACCCCTACAACAACCAAACCCCACCATTAGCATACCTTGGACATTCCAGACACCCATGTTAGTTTTGACTGTAATTAGAGTAGATTGTTTCTCGAAAAAAACCCCACATGTACAACAAGATTGGACACTCATAAATTCATAACCAATTAACCATACACAGTAGGCCAATTTCAACAACACAAATACCCACCACCCAAAAGAACGTCGGGGCACCCAAAAACCCCGATCAAAGCAGCTTATATGATCCAATAGAATATTAGAGTATCTCCTTTTAATCACTCTAGTTATTGATCTGATTCAATAGAAACTTCTCATCATTCATTCATAACACTCAAATCCCCCCATTTTTACCACACAAATTAATCAATTTTCGCTGTTCAATCTACAGTTAAACAATATTCATATAAATCAAATAATTTTACATTTTTTATTTTCAGGAGACTCAAATAGTATAGTAATTTACTTTATTCATTTTAAGTTGTAAATTCAGGCAAAACAACAAAATTCCATACTACCCCACGATTTTCCACACATTGAATCCCATCAACACCAAAATTAAAACATTTTAATTACGAGTACAACAAAAACTTATCTTCCAAAATTAAAATTAAAAATGAAACAAAATAAAATAAGACAAAGTAAAAAGCGAATAAAGAATAGAATACCTTCCAAAGGAATCAAGTGAAGGCAAAACAACCTTAAAATCGCCACCACCACCAACATTCGCTTTATTATTAATAATAATATTCGCCGGCGAATTTGAGGAAGAACTATTAGACCCAAACGACGAATTACTCTCCAACACAATAGTCTCCGCTGCATCACCATTATAAATACAATTACCATCATTATTACTTTTATTACCCGCGACCTTAACAGCATCAACAATCCACTCCTCATCAACACCACCACCAGCTTCATTGTAATTACTATCATCATCCTTTATAGAAACGACGTCGTTTTTGTTAGGAAACAAGAAGAACCTAATACGAGAAGACGGCGTCGTTTTAGATAAGCGGTCATATTCATCAACCATGTTAAGGAGGTCTTCATGACAGGAGATGGAGATGAGGGAGTCAAGGTCGTGGTTAGGGAGCTGGTATTTGATA
Organism: Suaeda aralocaspica; assembly: GCA_016808085.1. Lineage (NCBI taxonomy): Eukaryota > Viridiplantae > Streptophyta > Magnoliopsida > Caryophyllales > Amaranthaceae > Suaeda > Suaeda aralocaspica. Next base: position 2,063,078 of record PYUH01004012.1, read on the forward strand.
TAGAAGCTGTTGTGGGACCCATTAAGGAGGGTAGAGAGGGAGTTCAAGAGAGAGGAGAGAGAAAGTTGGGCGCGTGGCAGGGAGATTATACGGGTGTCCCCACCTGAGTAGAACAGTGTTTTGTTGTTTGGCCGTGGCAGAATGTGTCCGCCGTAGCTTACCATTAGGCGGAGCTTTGACGCCGCCGTGTTTGTTGGGTCCATCATGGGCTTGGGCTTGGGCTGGAGGGAATAGGAATTGAGAGAGAGAGAGACAGAATTAGAAAAAAAAAAAAAAAAAAAAAGGTGGGTTGGTTATTTAAAAATTGGTGGGGAGGAGGGGTTTAATAAGTATATATAAGTGAGGGAGTAAAATAAGGGGGGGTTATTAGGTGTTAATTGTCTGTCAATTTGCAGTTTAGAGGATGCTTGTCTCCTTCTTTTAGTGGGTTTTACTTTTTTGTGTTTTTGGATTGCGCTTTTTTAGTATTGTATCAATAAGGTAAATTTTTTTTTTTTTTTTTTTTTTTTTTTTTACNTTTTTTTTTTTTTTTTTTTTTTATTATACAGCCTGTTGTATTTTATAACAATAACACAAATTAATAATTTATGTAATATTTGGTTTGATGTTAATTTTTTATTCGTTTTTAAGTTTGTCTTTGATTGTACCTACCAAAGTAGGTTCAATTGTATGGTTGGTTGGTTGTTTCTATGGATATTGTAACAAAATGTCTAATATATTTATGTAATTGCCTAATTCGTAAGTTATTTCTATGGAATTTTACTTTGTAATTGTAAAAACTAATACATATAATATTCATATTGCAGTCTACTAATTGTATCTCATATACTGTAACAACTGGCATACAGTCTCAAATATTCTCATTCGTATTATTTGTGAGTGTGTCAAACCTTTTCGATGAAGAATAATAGAAGGATAATGATAATATTTTATACAAGGATAATGATAAAGGCTATAATATACTTTGTATACTGTTTTGTAAGATTAATTTAAAATATGAGTTTAACATAACATTTGGGAAAATACAAATTTCACACAATCTAACACTTTATTTTGTTGAACCTTAAGGTTTACTCTTTTTAAATTAATTCATGATTTTTTAATTCTACTCAATTTCAATCCAATCAAAGAACATGGAGTTCGCTAAACTTATAAATTCTATAATAAGTATAGTATCTAAACTTACTTTTATCATTCTAAAAATGCAAATAATGCAATAAGATTGAGCATACCATATCTTACCAATCCTACATCCGAGGTATTATTTGTTGCACTGATTATGTTTTTAATCTTCATACTAATCCTGAGTTGTAGCTCCTTTATGGTATGCCTTTTAGGGGACAATTGACGAGGAAAATTGGGAAATTTGCAAAATATAAGGATTTGGTTTTAGCAAAAAAAAAAATTGTTTTTAAAAATAAAAGCCATTATGATGAAGAGAGTAAAGACGTGAACAAAGGGGCCCTATGAGTTAATGATATATACACATGGACATTGCAGACATAACCACATGAAAAAGGTTAAGCTTAGTCAATTCACTCAATTGTTATAGATAATGTTTGCATTAAAAGGACATCCATTTTGATGTTCGACTCTCTTACATATTATAACAACTTGCAACAATAATGTAGAAGAATATATAGAAATGATATATATGTGATTAATTTGTAATAACGATATGATAATATTTATTGTATGGATATAATGATATCCATTTTACTTTGTATATGCATTCTGAAAAAATCGTAACAAGCTATATCATATGACTTGATCTTGTTGCATACATACTTGTATTGGACGATTATATTGGTATTACACTATTACTCCTTTCACATCCTTTTGTATGTTGACACAATTTTCTTTTTTGACCGTCACTATTTATATGCTCCATAGACTAAGCATATTTAGAAGTCCATCTCTCAATCATTCATTTCATAAAGACCAAAAAAACAAAATAATAATAATGAATTAATAGGCTCAAAAATCCTTGTGCCAAAAGAGGATGAAGCATATAAAAAGGGAGAAAAGAAGTAATCGGAGTAAATATCAAGTGTTAGAAGCTAATATCTTTCTCTTTAAAATAAAATTAGTTCGTCAATCATTTTGAAGAAAGCAATAATACATACAAGAGGATAAGAAAATATATAGCCTTTAATTTCTTTCAAGGTGCAAATTAGAGTGAGTTTAATTCCTCAAATAAGATATTACAACTTTCATGGCGAAATATAATAGAGAGCAAACATATATGATATGTTGCTTATTTGTTATTTTTAGAATTGAAGTTGCATAACCCAATACATAATTTTATAGGTTTTTGATAGTACTAAACCATAGTATATTCCCTGTTATTGGTTGGAACTTGAAATTAAACTTGTAAAGGGTATGTATGAATGAATCTAGTATCTAGGGAATTGGAAGAAGAGAGGAAATCTGGTTTAATTTGCACGTGGATTTGTAACTTGTTTACACTTTAGAGACTTCCATACTGTGGATCTACTCTGACTATGCATGCAAATATTTGGCTTTTAATTTTTGATTATTGAAGTTTAATTTACTCGTACTAGCTTAGTCATGATTAAATTCTTATTTTTGATTATTGAATGTTACTCGTACTAGCCTAGTCATGATTCTTTGTAGTTGTAAGGTGTTGTCGGAATAATCAATAATGTTGGTTTGTGGGTTTTATTAAGTTACCACCCTTTTCATTCTAAATTATTTTATAGAGTAATTTTTTTTTCATGTGTGTAATAATTATAAATATAAACAATGAAAATTGTAAAATAAACAAATGTAATAAGCAATTTGGGACAAAGCGTACATTAACTTTAGTTGTGAAATGAAAAGTATCCCCCAACAAAAAAACCTAAACTAATGGTTGAGCCATACCTTATCGTGTCCCCTTACTTGAGATCCTATTTGGCTAGAAATATAAATGCAACATAGCCGCATAGGTTCATCTTACTCTGTAGGTGCAACCGTGCAGTATGGATCCCACCTTACTCAATCTACGCTTAATAGTTCCATTTAAAAATAAGGGGTAAATGAGTTTTGAACTTATCACCGATACTATATTAAAGAATTAACTTAACCAAAATTCTAATTTCATCTTTTCATGGTTAAGAAAAGTCCATATTTGATAGATTGACAACTGCCTAGACTAGAACTACTGGTCTTGAGTACGTCTTGACTAATGACTAATTGACTGCTTACTTTCTTCCTTAAACATACAAGCAACATATTTAGTTATGTCATCATGCCTTCTTTTTAGTTTTCCATGAATAATTAAATAATGTGCGATGGTGTAAATAATTATAATCATAAACTGTCAATTACATCTTAATTAAACAATTTAACAATCTAAAATGCAATCAATAATCTAAAAAGCAATCTAAGGAGTACTTATAATTTTTTTTGGACAGTGGGTCGAAATTAATTGTAAGTGTGTTATATATGTTGACTGTTGACAAATTCGACGTTGTTCAAAGTTTCATCCCAACATATATACGTGTACCTTGTCCCTAGTGTTGTTAATTAATGAAGTCACAAATCACAATCAAAGTACGTAGTTACTCAAAGTCGACTTCTTTGTACTCCTAATTAACAATAATCGATCAATTATATGAATATGTTTTTTTTTTTTTAAATGTCAAAAAAAAATCAACCAAACATAGTACTACAATCCTAAGTCAACATTAAGCTCCATATGCATTATGGTTTCAGGTTGAGAGATGCTCCTTTGGAGTTTTTTCTCCTCCTCCTTATTTCCAACCATGTCAAATCTCTTTGGTTGTGTATACACAAGAAAACACGTTAGAAATATATTGTATTTACAGACTTACAATAATATAACCACAAAGGTGACAAAGTACATTATATATTGTAATGTCCGAAGTCTAGAATAGTACATGGTAAATCTCTTGGATTATCCAATGAGATAAAAATAGGGGTAACGTAAGAGCTACGTCGTTGTACATGAGCATAATAAGACTGTCCACTGATCATGCATTGCAAATTTTTATCCGATAGATTAATACCACTCCGCCCTGTTCATGCATGTACGTAAAGTTGCGGGATGTTATAATTTGCTTCAGAGCAAAGTAACACAATAATCAAACATAACATACCTAACAAGTTATAATAGAATAATGGTATGCGTATGATATATCCCAAAACAATTAATTGATGATTAAACACAAACACATGAATGAAGTAATTATGAATCTTCGGTTCCAAAAAAAAAAAAAAAAAAGTACTTAAAATTTAAGAATCTATGTATGGTACTCCCTCCATTTCATTTTACATAGTATTTTTTACGGTTTGACTTTTGCCCACAAATTAAAAAGTTTTAAATTTGTTGATATTGATAATATTAAAGTTGTGATTTTTTTTAATTGTATTTTGGAATATTTTAGTGAGAATCGAAGTGTGTTGGGTTAAAAAATAAATAAAAAAAATAAAAATACAGTAATAATTTTTGGAGATTGTGCCTATTTACGAAAATTATATTGTTTATTAAAAGAAATATAGCAAAAAAAAAAAGGAAAAAATCAAAAATGAAAAGCATAAAAAATAAAACGGAGTACTAGCCTAGCACGTGTGTTTTGCATGTCTGCCAAACAAAGTGGATCTATGTATTCAAAGAACCCCTTAATTAGCTGGCTTATTCAAGTAATTAATTCAACGTTTGGTGTACGTGCTGTTGTGGATGGGGTTGTATACTTGTATTGTTTGTTGACAAGAAGTTAAACAATTCGGATGCCGTATAAAAAATCCATGATACATAATAGCAACAAGGTAGTTTCTATGTGGCTGGTTAAATTAATAAGTTAACTGTAGTTTATGTGAAAATTGTGTGGCCTTTAAGGGCGGATTAAGAATTTTTATTTCATTATATGGGTTGCTTAGCCTATTAGAATGATCAGGATATTACTTATTTAAATAACGAGGTTTGCTTATTAGAATGACAAAGATTACTTGTTACTCCGTATATGTTTTTAATGTATTAAATGATTTGTTAAAAGAAGTTAATTACTTAGTTCATTAATCACACCAATGTTACTTGGGTGAACAACGATGATTACTCATTAATGTAAGACCTTTTTGGTTGACATTCAACTACACGGGAAATTAAATTTCCTAGGAAGTGGATGCATTTGTACTTATATTGGTTTGCAATAATGTACTCTCTGTCCTAAGTGTTTGATACGCTTTAAATCTTGACACTACTCATAAGGTGAGAGAAAATTACGTACTTTCAATATATAAAACATTATATAGTCATATTTGAGTCTTATTTGATTCATCTCAATATGTATGTTATCAATATCCAATTATTATGATTTTTACATATATTCAACAAAAGATATATATGGTCAAATAAGTGTATTAGTATAGGTACAAGTCAAAACGTAACAAACAAATGGGAACGGATGGAGTAGGAAGTATAAATTTCTATTGAATTTTCAATTCCTACAAAATGGAGGAATTAACTTACTAATTAGCCCCCTAGGTAAGTGGAAATTCAAATAAGCCTTAATATTTCTTAGGAAATAAATTTTCATGGGCATTGATACTTCCTAGGAAATCAAACTTCCTACATGCAACCAATTATCACGAGTAGTGTTTGTTTGGTTGGAAGTTGTTTCCTAGGAAAAATGAAATTTCTAAGAAATAATCGTGTTGTGTTTGATTAGAGTTTTATTTTCAAGGGAAATGTAAATTCTCACATAGCATGAGAAATAACCCACCAAGGTCCTCCTTGGTGGGTGAATTTCTACAAAGCATATAAAATTTATTTTCTTAGAAATTTTAATTCATATAGTGTCAACCAAACAAATTTGCACAACTCGTGTTTAGCAAGGGAAAGTTATAACTTCCCTCAAAATATAATTTCCTACGGGAAATTATTTCCCATGGTGAATCAAACAAGCTTGTGTTTATGTAGAGGTTATTAGTTATTTACATGTAACTTCGTGATTATTTATTTAAATGACAAATGCTACTTATTAAAATATTAGAGTTATATATTGGAGATATTGTGATAAAAAAAATTAAAAATGCAAGCTACTTAAAATTACATACTCGAAGTAGTCTAATTGTTTAAATTTTATTATCTTGTAAAGCTTGTCCATCAACAAATCACATGAAGAGATTTGAGTTTTTGCGTGAATCCAATAACGAATCATCAATAATAGATTTGAAAAGAATGAAATGTTTCAAATTTATGTAAAATAAAATGATCTCAAATTCCAATAAGTGATAACAAAGAAGAAAGGAGGAAGAAGGAGAAAAAAAAAACGTACGGAGAAGAAACCTTGAAGAGAGAGAAAGAGCAATGCTGGTGGATACAATAATTAGCCTCAACCCTAATTTCTACCCTTATATGGGCTGACTATATTATTAATTTGAGATGTGGCTAACCACATACGAAAATGTGTATAACAGTAAATATTGGTTAAATGATTGTTGTACTAAATTGTTACATTAACACCAAATTAAAGTTTATAGTTTTTTATCCTTGCTAAAAGATATATAAGAGCGATAAAATAATAATAATAATAATACTCCCTCTGTTTTTATTTACTTGCTACATTGGACCAAAATATGTGAGAGCTTTTTGGTCCGTATGTAGCAAGTAAAAAAAGACGGAGGGAGTAATATATTGTCATACTTACGAAAGTTAAAAAAAAATCACAGAAAAAGAGGAAAAACGAGGAAGGGTTATTTCAAGATTGCTCAACTAAATACACCAAGTTGTATAATAGGAATAATGAAACACATNATATTGTCATACTTACGAAAGTTAAAAAAAAATCACAGAAAAAGAGGAAAAACGAGGAAGGGTTATTTCAAGATTGCTCAACTAAATACACCAAGTTGTATAATAGGAATAATGAAACACATTAATTTTACAGCCAATTTTTTTTCCATTTTTTCTTGGATGTAGATGATCAATTTGATAATAATTAAGTGATGGTTTTTTAAATATAAATTTATCTTGACATTGTACGTTACTATTAGTCACATTTTAACCATTAACACAAGTTTACAATCAATAATATAATATATCAAGATGCATCGGGATTTATAAACTCTGAACCAGTTTTTGCAAATCTTATCAATATCGAAAGTGTAGCAGCTTCTAACTATTTTCCTCAGAGATATTTTGCATCATCAATCCAGACTTTTAGTTATATGGTATCCAAACCAATGGATCAATTGCGATAACAATTTCCACCACCACCGCCTTATACATATTCACCTCCTGTTGCTTATGTTACCCAACATTACCTTGATATACTCGTTTGATCGTATGCTCCAATGTATCAAACTTTTATAAAACCATAACAACCACTCCCATATCATTATATCACCGACAAAAGTCATACCCAGTCTATATGATGTATATGCTTAATGGTTTGACAAGTGCACAAACTGTCTGTAACACCCTGGTTTTCTCCTTCCTAAAACTACTAACATTTCCGGAAAACATTTAAAATAATCGAGCCCCAACTACTTTTAGAAAACCAAAGCATTACCGCCACCGTGAAAACGGCTAAGGCATTTTACCAAATTACTACAACAGCGGAAGACTTAACTTTAAAAACAACAAAACAACTTAATTAAAATAAACTCAAACCAATCCATGATACTTTTAATAACAACTTGGAACCAACATAACGGCCCTTCAAAACCAAATAATACTTAATATCTTTAAAACAACGTTAATCCATCATGATATAATAAATAGCATAATAGTCACTTAATATTTTAAGCAAAAACTAAAACAACATGAACACTCTTCACTCAATTCCCAGCATGATCGACTATAT
>PYUH01004010.1:0-16552 GCA_016808085.1 Suaeda aralocaspica
CCTACTTCCCTAGCTATATTAGTTAGAGTGGTTTGGTTTACTTTTGATAGGTGTGCGATAGCCTGTTCACATAGCTGCCTTGAAGGCAACTGGTGAAGCTCATGATGTTGATCTGGTAACAATTGACAAGGGGAGGTCTAAACCACCTGTTTTTCAGAGATTTTATGTGTGTTTTGAAGGTGTAAAGAAAGGATGGGTCAATGGGTTGTAGAAAAGTCATCAGCTGTTGAGCTTGGTTACCTAAAAACATTTCTTGGGGGACAGCTGATGTGTGCCATTGGTAGGGATGGCAATGACCAAATGTACCCAGTTGCTTGGGCTGTTGTGGAGGGTGAAAACAACCTTTCATGGGCTTGGTTTCTCACTAAGTTGAAGGGGTCACAAATGAAGTTGGAAATAGACTATAGCATTCGCCGAGCAAGCGGGCGAATCCGACCGAACGGGGCACACATGGCGAGCATTTCGCGAGCACGCGGTCGAAACCCGCCCGATCGGGCGCGAATGGGTTTTTCCGTCGAAGAATGCTTCAAAATTTTTAAGTAATTTCGCCCGAGTCGGGCGAAAAACCCAGCTCAATCGGCGAACATTGGGTCTGGTCGGGAGGACCACCCGGACCACCCTAGTACTTATCTCCCTCCTTCTCTCTCTTTCAATATTCATCTTCACTCACTTCAAAATCTCTAATCTCTCAACCTCCATAACCATCAACTCTTTCACAATTCTTTCACTCATAACTCACTATACTACTCCAATCACTCCAAACTTTCCAAAATCTTTCTTTTTCCTTCCTTTCAAGATCCCCAACAAAAATCACTTTTCATCTTCTTCTTACCCCTCCTAACACCCCATATTCACACAGATTTACCCCAAAACCTTACAAAAAAAAATCTCACTATGGCACAAAAGATCACGATCTACGCAGCAACGGGGTCGTGGCAGCCGCAACCACAACAACCACCACCACCACCTAACGCTCCGCGGGCCCCGCGGCTTTCCGAACTGTCTTGAATTCCGAAGAGAAACAGGTAAAATTTAATTTATATTGGTAGAGTCGTTTTGCCCCCACAAGATTTTTACACTACAACAAAAACTACTTTTTGCGACGGAAAAACTCCGTGTCGCTAATCGTAATAAACTCGTCGGAAAATACTTTTGCGAGGATTCCGTTCGGAGGAAAATACTTTTGCGACGGGAATCGTCGAAAAGTGTCGTTGCTACTTCTTCGTCGCAAAATTAAGATTTTGCGACGGAATTTCCGGCCAGGACAACATTTGCGAGGAATTTCCGTTCGCAAAACAAATTGCGACACGGAATTTCCGTCGATAATGTGGAGGGAATTTTCCATAGCAAAAGTCATTTTTTTCGACGGAAATTTTCCATCGCAAATTTGCGAGGGAATTTTCGGCGCACAACTTAAATTTCGAGGAATTTTCAGTCGCAATTTGCGATGGAAAATTCCTCGCCAAATTTGTGATGGAAAATTCCCCGCAAAGATTGAAAATTCCGTCGGAAAATTCCTACTTTCCGACGGAAAATTCCCTCGCAAACTATGCATAATTTGAAACATCTAATGTCCATTTCTTTTGCGCCGATAATTTCCGGCTCGCAATCGTGCATATTTCTCTGATTTTATATTGACACTTTGTATATTTCCGTCGGAATTTTGCAATTTCTTTCAAAAGCAAGACTACTTCAAACCTAATTTATCCTGCAATATCTTATGTAGACCCAAAAGCTTTTCATTCTGCTGCAATGTACATTCGATCGCAAACTATTTAAAACATACATAATTATTTGTGTGTTACATCGACCCATAATATATACCATAACAGGTAAACATAATAATAATTGCGAGAACTAAACTATATACATTGAAATACAAGAGGCCCTTAGGTAACTAAACTTGGAGTTGCTTACCTGCCGCCACTACCAGGCGGGTTTTCTCCTGGGTCTCTACGATATGACTCTGGAACGGAGAAGAAAAACAGTCAGGCCGAATCCCTGAATCGATCATCAGCTCCTCCAATGCTCTCTGTTCTCTGCTCCATTGCGGCCTCTCTGCTTGATCTCATTCTGACTCTCTCGAACCTCCTGCCTTAACTCATCACGAATCTGGGTTCTGATTGCTGTGGAATGGACTCTGCATTGGGTGTTACATTCTTCACTCTTGTCAAAATGTTCTTGCATTTGTGATGAAACGACAGCGGCGTGTATGTTGTGCGACCCATCGCCTGAAAACAAGAACCGGCGTTAAAGCTCAGCACCACTACCAAGCCTTTGACGCGGACCTTTCTTGCTGCGCCCACCTGCTGCTCCCAATGACATTAATTGGGCGTCTTGGAGTTCGCATTGGAGGAATCCTCAACCTGGTGCTGAATGCTCTACAAACATGAACTTGTTGACTACACATAGTAATAGACGAATACCGTAGACAACTCCAAATGACTCAAAAACCTCAAAATGCATGTTTAACTTGCCTATGTCATTTACCGTCCTCTTCCATCAGCTTAAAAAGTAGCTTTAACATCTATATGCATATTTAGGGTGTCTATGTTTGTAATTTTTGAAATGTTTGAAATGTGGCATGATGTCGTTAGGGCTGAAATTACACTCAAAAAAGCTTCAAAACTCACATAATGGGTAATATAAGGCGAAGTCACTATTTGTTCCTTCATTTAAGCTTAGAATTGTAAAACATTCCTAAAGGTTGTATGTACAAGTCTTCAGGCATCAAGTTTAAGGTAAAGTTCAATTTGAGAGGGTTTGGCTCATGTCACCCCCCCCCCCCCCCCCAAAATGAACTCCAAACACCCAAAATGCATGTTTTACTTGCCTATTCAGTTACCCCGTTCTTCCATTCAGCTTAAAAGTAGCTTAACACTATATATGTATTTTAGAGGTTGTCTAGTTTTTAATTGTTGACATGTGGGCAATTATGTCCGTTACGGGGCTGGAAATCACTTCAAAAAAGCTCCAAAATCCACTATAAGTGGGTATAGAGCATAAAAAAAATGGCGAAGCACTATTCGTTCTCATTGAAGCTGTATAATCATGTAAAAACATTCCTTAAATCAGTAGTTTACAAGTGTTTAATGCATCAGGTTAAGGTAAAAGTCAATCTTGAGTGTTTTGGGATCAAGTAACCCAAATGACTCCAAACACCTCAAAAGGCATGTTACTGCTATTCATTACCGTCTCTTCACATCACGCTTAAAGTAGCTTTAACCATCATTTACTGAATATTTAGAGGTGGTCTATGTTTTTAATTTGTTTGAAATGTGGCATTATGTACGTTACGGCTTAAATTTTCTCAAAAACAAGCTCCAAAATTACATACACAATTTGCTTGCTTGGAGTTGGCTGGACCCTTCCTTCCCGGGACATCTTTGAATGCGGACGCATTGCAGGTCTACTGGGGTGGTAGCTTGCCATCATTATGCTTTTGCCTGCCACCATGTGACGGGGTCGAATAGTGTCAAGTAAAATGTATAAGTATTTAAAACTTTCAACTACAAGAATGAAGAGAAAAATCTTTCAGTCTTTACCATCTTCTTTGCCTGTTGCACAGCTGAGATGACCCTTGAAAGTGGGTGGGTTCAATGGGGTTATCCATCGAGCCACTCTCGGTCTTCTGTTTTGAGCACTTGCTCTTGTAAGTTCATGCTTTAACAACACCAGCATAGCCTTGTTGGACCTCCTCAGTCAACCATTTAGGCTTAGCTTAGCTCCATTATGAGTGGGTGACGTGTGTAGTGTAGAAATGTCACGCAATCGATACAAGACTTGAACGAATTGTGTCTAACTTGAGGTTTCAACTTGCGGATCCAAGTGCATGCCTTGCGATCAAATCAAATGTAGTGATCATCTCAATGTGAAAACAAAGTGTTAAAAAACCAAGTGGTTTTACTTATTAAAAGAATTATACCCAAACAAGTTCAACCCAGTGACTTTTGGTGGCATCATCACTTCCTTGTAATTTCTCCAAGGGGCGTTGTTAGTATCCCTGAATCGTTTGATTATCAACCTCTTAACATTATAATCTCAACTGAACACAACAACAATTTAGCAATGTTTAAACGAAATGCAAGACAGTTGCCACAAAATTCAACAAACGCGTGTCGCAGATTGCATATGAAAACTGTTTCCACAACGAGTCGGGTCCAACACCAGGCCTCCCTGATCATCTGTCGTTTGACCTGATTCTGCCGAGGGTCGTAGCATGGTGGTTCCCTGCGTGTGAAACTTATCTGAATTTGACCATCATGATATCCTGTTAGTTGCCACGCTGATTGTTGTTCGATGACTCACCCAAGTTGATCACGTACCATGAAGATTGAAATTCCTTTTTCCCCTTCTTCTGGATCTCGATGAGTACCGCCGTCCATGAATACTCTGATCAATGTTCACCACTATTCCACCCATACATATGAGTGCATATTTATTAGGGAAAAAACCATACAACCATGATGATGCCAAGAGATAGGTTTCTGCTGTGAAAACCAATAAAAACAAACAATACGACATTTATTTCATGTAAATGGCTCCAACAAGCGTTCGTTACACATAATGACAACAACAATGGTCATACCTAAGCCTAATAATCCTCTTTTCCACACTTTCAATACATGAATGAATAACGTAAATATTCATGCTATGATCGGTACTATATCCGTCACTACTGTCATCTAGGTATACAATGTGTCGCCTTTCTTCTGAATAGATTGAGCTAGTTAAGATTCATTCCTCGTCATCGTCTGAATCATTTCATCGTCATGAATCAGGAGACCAACAATTCCTCAAAACATCATAGTCCGGCATCTCGTTAGGGGACAAAGGCTTGAAGGTGCGCTTAGGTAAAGTTTCTGTAGAAATGGTAGGTCACCTGGAGCATAACTACGGACCTAGGTGTGTTTGAAACAGCCACCCATTGAACGCATCTGTCAGGGTGGATAAGATTGTGTCGTAAATGGTACTTGATAAGATAAGACAAATGGGTCATACTTGGGGTAATTTTTCGTATGTTGACTTCGAAAAGCTTGTATCGGTCATTGTAGTTCATAACCCTAACAGAATCATCCAGCTACACTTAAACAACATAGGTCTTGTACTCACTTTTTTCGCACCAGTGTAGAAAGTGCACTGATGTCATCTAAAATTCCATAGTACTCTGAGCCATCTCACCCGAGAATGAAACACCGGTAATTCATAGGGATTTTTGACGACCGGACCCTACGTATATGCAACGTTTGTGTGTGCAACCCACAACCCACTGATTTGACTGAAAGTTCGAACTCGCTTGAAAAGGCCCCATAGCCAAAGCTTGTAGACATCAGAATTCGGTTTATCGCGATGGACCTGTAGGTACGTGTGAAAATGGGTAATGGTAAAGTGTAACGGAAGTCAAAACCTATAAACACACACAAAAAAGGTATGATGTTGTTCCGGATCACCGGAACCACTTTGGAATCAACTTCACTTGTCTTGAACTGCTTCTGTATGCCAAAGTCGATGGTTGAGGAGGTGGTCCTCAACTTCATACAAAGAATGATTCCAACTCAATGGACTAAAAATGAAACCTAGTGTTGACATGTATGAAATTACATGTAAACATTTTGTCGTGAACCTTTTTAATAGTCACCCAAAAGCCGCCGTTGGAAGAACAAAAAGTGGGCATGTTGGAGTTCTTTCGTGAGTCCTAGGAGTATCTTGACTGTGCCTTGGGGATTGTGACTACACGCCACTGGTGTCGACCTGTGGAATATGTGTCCTGGAAGACATCAGTTGGTTGTGTTATGTCACTGTTTGTCGAAGATCAGGTTGACATTCCCAGTCTTTGTTATTCTGGTCGGGAAACTGGATCAAAAGTAAGCGAGCAAAAGTGGTTTGCACCCTGCTATAGTTGGGAAGCGTGGCACTATGAACCTCATCACCACGGGCTTAGGCCCAGTTTGTCCGTTGCAAGTATAGAGTTTAAACCTGAATTATATTACCAACAGTAATTACGTTAAACCACTACGGTTATATAAATGTACAAATTGAACATTGCAGGGGGGTTTGAATCTCTGGCTACAACCTTCAAAGGTGAACATCCAGCGATATAACAGGTCCACAACAAACTTCGCTTCAAAGCAATGTATTCGGCTAAATGTTCATTGGAGTTGAAAATCATAAGGAGGGAAAATCTTCTCTGCTGTACAATATTATGCTCTCCGGCATTTTCTCTCATCGTTCATTCCATGTCACTTCTATTATGTGTAGCAACATATGATCTGCGAAAGAATTGACTTATCACTGTGATGCCTTCCAGTACATGAATGGAGCAAAAATTCTTTCAGAGCACCAGGGAACAAACTTCATGAAGACATGCAGTCATGACTTTTGATTCTCTAACAGTTACGGCCTTGTAAATCAAGCACATCTGAGCTCAAATGAAGCGTACATCAGGAATACGACGTGTACTCACCACGACTACACAACCAACGTCCTTTGTGCTCGATCAGAGTGTAAGGTGCCGTCTGGCATGACAACGTGCTTTTCTTGATCAGTTTTTTGTTAGATGAAGCTGAGGACGTTCACATGAGCCTGGAGTGTCTAATCTATCGGCACACAACCGTGTCAGAGTTTTCCCTTGACATCCATCAGTTTGAATTAGTTGATTCAAAAAGTTTCTCAATTGCTCACTCTAGGTTATGCGCAACGAGAAGATGTTTCCAAGTACAGATCCTCCCCAAATATGCTTTGCTATTGGCCAACCTTTTTTTGGCCTTTTGTTGACTGTTTAAGTACTTACGGACCATCACTCGCCCTTCGGAAGGTCTTTCCACATTACCCAAAGTCGCATATTGAATGATGTTTGGGAGATCGCCTTTCTCAACTCTATTCTTACAGAAGCTATCGATGCTTTTCCTGAAAGAGGTGAACTTCAAATGGAGATAGGCATTTCTCTGGCAATCACACCATGCCTTTACCACTGTTGCTCCTACCCAAAATAAAAAAGGCATACGGACGAGTATTATCTTAGCATGTAAGCTTGCACAATCATTCTTATTTGCGCTTTGACCACCCGAGCATCATAAAGTAACTAAAGTAAATGCAAAATGGACTTGATCAAGAGTGAAGATTTTGTTTTTTGATTCTATCATTTGCCCTTAATGTTTACTTGGTTCTAGTTAAGTAAGGCTGATACAGTATATCAGCATCTACTGCTTATCTCGCAACTTGGGCTTGATATTTGAAGCAACTCAGCTAAAATAACACCAGGACCGCAAACATCCCTCTATCTATATCAGCGAAATGTCAGTAGGGGAGTGCGATAGTTAAGGGATCTTAACATAACAGTGACCAACCAGAATACTACCGAGCTGGACAGAGGGATCAACACCAATTATCCAGCAACATGTACGACGTGCTTCAAGATGAAAATTGTTAGTTATCATGTTAAGCGTAACTTGTCGCTCAGCGTGTTGTGTTACCATGGCCAATTGCTGTTCAGGCATCTTTGTTCACCTAGCCTTGCTCATGGTATCTAGGTCAGGTCCTTTGACGCGATAACAAAGAAGACTAAACTACCTTTTTCATAGCCCTGAGGAGTAGGCAGGTAAGTGGAGAAATTCACAGGCACATCTAGAATTCCAAGAAGATCTATGTATTCCGGTCGTGCACAGACCCATCTGTTACACACGAAGCGAACATATACGAAGCGTTGGCATTTAACACATGCAACTCTCGTGAGCATGCTATCTAATTTTTCAAGCATACGTCAACCGTGCTATTTCTCACCTGGGGCTCTTGCTTCTATGTATGTCTTTGAGCATGCCATGAACGAGGCAATGTACCTACTGGCAAACTAGCTCAGCAGTGATTTGTCAGAGAACATTCTTCAACCGGTGGTGATAAGAACTTAGAACATCGTTCCTTTACCCAAAGTGCTTCTGTATCGGCCTTGCAGGACTACAGTGAAGCGTTTTGTTCGGAGCTAGGATCCCTCGCGCATGCATCAATCTTTTGGGCACTGTGATCCAACCCCTGAACATCTGTCTGTCACTACGAGAACTCAAAGCCATGTCCCCCCCCAGGTTATCTTGGATTGCAGCCGTACTCGACGTGATACAGCATAAAATACACCACGAGGAATAACTTTATTAAGCTGGATTTAAGCCTCTCCAATTGATGACGTTTCCCAGTGGCCTGCCAGACATTCGACGTGGAGCTAGACCTCTCATCGGCTGGTGTTCCCTTGAATTTTATTCCTAGACTCCAACCTGCGTTCATGATCTTCGGAGAGGAAAGTCAATCACCGTGTAACGTGGAACCTGATATCCGTTTAAAAAAATCCGATTTTCCGGGTCTGGATACGTAAATTCTTGTCTTCACACAAGGACACCTAACTTCATTTGGGTTAGGAAGTCGTGGATGATTTGACAATATGACTGTGAATCATCAATCCTGTTTGGACAAGACACGGTTTAAAGAGACCCCCACACTATGAACTATCCAGTACGATCCTTTCGTTCATGTTGATTAATTCTATACAAGTCACATCAAGCCAATACTTTAGTGAAAATTCATATTATTGTTAGTCTTACAGCATTGTCAGTATTATGACCAATGTATGAGCACAAAAGCAATTTGTTTTAAGATGTAAAACTTAAAAGTAAGCTTGAGATGTGCTTAATAGTTACACGTAAGTCAAACTTCTCTTGGAACAAAGCCTCCATAAACATTAGTTGCACACTTAATCGAAGTGCTATGAAATAAAACCTTCATTTAATGCACACTAATTAGTTACCAGAACGACTTCTATTGCTGATTTATTTTAATCTCTAAGTTGTATTAGTTGAATTGTGTAGCTGCCGAATTACTGTATATCCGGATTAGAGCATTACCGACGGTTACCCTTTATAATTCTATGTTCAAACCTTTCACACATCTTCACTGTTTCTACACTCAACACTTCTATTATTAAACTGTTTCGATCTCTTTTATCTACTTTCAAACTTAGACTCAAAAGAGGAAACATAAAGAAATAAACAAAAATACTCTCAAAAAGCTCAAAAAGCAAGCGTTCTCGCGTAGGTTGCACTTCATTGCGGGCCTCTCGTAGGGGTACATGCGCTCAGCCTCCAAGGGGCTATTTGTTGGTGCTTAGTGCGCCTTGTGCTGACACCGCCTGCCCTTTTAAAAACGTAGGTTATACATTGTTTCTTAAAAAGGCAAACGGTCCATAAAACCAATAAGTTGGATTACCTTCGTTTAAATCCCATCCAAATAAGTATCTTACTCACATGCGTTAAGAGTCTAATTAAACTTTATTCTCAAAAATTTGCATCGATTAGAGCACCACCGTGTATCAATTGTGGATTAAAGGTAATTTGATAGATTTACGATGGAACAAAGTATTAAGAGGATCTAAGCCGAAGTTTCGAACAAAGGCACCAACCAAATTAGATGCTAAATATATCTAAAGCAGTCCATCTACACCAAACATTCATTCAATCACGTATTCAATACCCCCAACTGTTCCGCTACAATACTAATTCCAACCACAAAGTTCACAAACAATCTATGCAAATAATATTTCATGAATACAAACATACACAAACTGGCATCTTCTAACCAAATGATTTCCATTGACAAGTGACGTCAAAATGTGTCAACCAATCTACAGTTCACAGTCAAGCAAAATGTCCCACTCCACTACAATCTAACTCCAGACATTGACAAAACATCTCTATTTTCATGAATACAAACCTAATTCCCTAACACACTCGCCAATCAACTTGTATAGTCTCAGTTTGATCTAAAGGAACAACAAACAAACACTTTCTCGACAGCTAGAAAAACACTTTGTTCTAATGTCACATGAGCCAAAAAGACACCATCAAGCTAGTGACATTTGTATAAACTATCACCAACCTACAATTCCAGCAAAACATCTAGTAAGACCAAGATAACGGAAACCTCAAGATTTAAGTCCGTTCTTCACCATAAACTACCTCATTGTCTAGAGCACAATAATCACCAAACTATCACTCCCATTATCTCCATTGGAAATAGTCAACTTGTCAATTATGCTATCTCATCTCACATCGTAAAAACTACACAACAGTAGCCAAAACAAATCTCATATTTTCATGAATACATACACAGCAAAATGTCCACTGACCCGACACTCTACTCCAGGAATTCCCAAAACACCCTGTCTATTTTCATTAATACATTCCACTAAGTCCATAACACTCCGCACGCATCATACGTGGTATAGTCGCAGTTTTATAATAAAATGGAAACCAAAACAGGTTCTCGCAGCTAGAAAAATAAACAAAATCAACAATTCATCATAAACTATGTACAAAATTCAATGTATGAATATAAAAAATTACACCTAATATGACATGGGTATTTGAAATGAAGGTCACAAAACAAATTCGAATTCAACTACTTTTGAAAACCATGCTTCTCCATTACACCAATATGGTAAGGGTATGGCTCAATTCAACTGCCGATTGATGAACAGAAATGGGATACAAATACTCAACAACCTAATAACATGCACAAAACTTAAAGTTCACTTCAATTAAACTAAATAGATCGCCTTAATGATACAATATAATCGGGTCACACGGAAAAAGAATTGACCCTTTGTAAATTTGGGGATTAAAGCTTAAACGAAAGTTCAAAATTGCGATGTTACACACACTAAAAAGAAGCACAAGACGAATACCGATTCAAATGAATTAAAACTGAAATGCGAACAAGCTTACAAGAACAAGACATAGTAACGAACAATTTCAAATCATTGAAACTGAATTGCGAACAAGTTTTACAAGAACAAGAATGAAACAGAACAATTTTGAAAACTGAATTGAAACGCAGATAAAATTCGATTGAAACGGAAAGTTTGCTGGTTTTTGGATCGAACAATTGAGAGAAGAAACAACTTTTAAACTGATAGAACGAGAAGAGACGCACAAGGACGACGACAAGAGAACAAGCCGACGCGAACGAAGAGAATGACACAAGAACAAGACTGGTGTGTTTGGATCGAAACATTTGGAAGAAGAAACAATTTTAAACGTAATACGAACGACGAAGCCCAAGACGAAGAACAAGAAGAACCAAACGACGACGAAGAGAGAAGATGAGCATTGTCTCCGGCGCCGCGTCGTTGGAGGGTCGGGAGTATGTTGACGAGTGTTGAAGGAGGGAGTATTTTGAGGTTGAGAAAGGATGAGAGTTAGGTTTTTTTTTTTTGCGCGACAAATATCAAACAAAGGGTGTTTAAAGTTTGTCGGAGTATTTTCCTAGGAAATTTTTTTTTCGACGGAAAAAATTCCTGTCGCACAATTCCGCGGAAATTCCGTCGCCAAATCTTTTTCCGTCGCTAATATCACTAAAATTACTATACATTTTGTGAGGGAATTTCCGACTGAAGATTCGTCGGTAAATCGTGAAATTGTCGCAAATTTGCGACGGAAGTAGTGTCCCGTCGCATTTGGGTATTGCGATGGGAATTTTACTTCCGTCGTCAAATCCGTCGGAAATCAAAGCGGTTTTTCTTGTAGTGTAGATCCATCGTTTTGAAGAAGGTTAGGAATGATGACTGTACGGAGAGAGTTGTCACCTAATATTTGGTTTTAAATATGTTGCTTCAATTTATCTCCGTGACCATATGCAGATTTACTTATGAGTTTGTTGTCCAGTATCTTCTATTATAAAAGACCATAGTAGCTCCCGCCCTGTCCAGGCCGAACATCGTTACCCGACTGGGGAAACGGACGTGGGAGTTAAATGCTGAATGATTTTGGTAGAATTTTGTGTATGCACTCTGACGGCACCTGAAGCCCCTGAGGTTATCATGGTGCCACTCTTGTTCTGCTCATTACAGGTGACACTCTGCAAGAGAAGAAATGGCAGGCATGACCATGCTAAAACGCATGCCCCCACCTGCTATTAGATCGCTCAACGATTAGCTGGTCTGATCTTAGTTGCCGTAAAAGAGCCAAATAATGTGACAAAATCGAGTTGCATCTCTGGGCACAATCTAGTCAAAACCCAATTTCCTACACCATCAACTTCCTCATCACTTATATCTACACCTCCAAACCAAGCAACACCCTCCCAGTACCGACCAATATTGCCACAAAAATCTAATAATTGTTTTGGCGGCCTAATTCTAGATTTGCCGCAGTAATCACATGTGCATTCCTTACTCTGAACAGGACAATGTCCAGGGGTCCACATGGTTTGGACTTTGCTTTCTTGAGCCCATTGGAGTGGGGGCCTTAGCAACCAAAACAGTTGCTATGGGAATGTGTGGTTCCCGAAAAGCCCAATCTGTGTTACTTCTCTCAACCTAGATTTACAGGGCTACTTACTGACCAGGAGTCTACCTCAGTGCCCCGCAATGGTGCTCGAATCCATTCCTGCCGTACGGTACCCGTACTTATAACCAACGAGAGAAGGTGAACCATCCACTCTCAAACCTCCCCAACAGGGGGAACCGGGGGGTTACGGGGACTAACATTCCCTACTTTTGGAGAAGTGACATGAGATGGCATAATTGCCGACTCCCAAACCAGTTCGGTCAATCCAGATACAGACAGACCCGTTCTATCAGTCAGTTGACTCTTTTTCAACAGGACCACCGACTTTGCATGTATCACAGCAAACTCATGATCACTTGGCTAGACGAGGAGTGATCTCTTCCGCTGGTCCTCACCAACATTTGTAATCTATCCCCAGGGAGGTTATGGCTACTGGAGAGGGCACGAGTGGACATGGGTTGGACTGCTGTGATGATAGTGATGTATGAGGAGGGCGGATACCGAGGAGTTTCCTCCAGGACTCCGACTGAGGAAAGCTGTGACTTACTCCTTTCCAGCATGAGGAATGCTGAGGTCCGGCTTGGGAGGTAGGTATGATGTTATTGCTTTATTAGTATATGTGTTTTATGGCTTTTTGTCTAGATTTATTGCTTATTAGGATAGACATATGGTTTGTACTGCTGCTCAGAAGTAGGAGTTTACATATACAAATTATATTTACGTGACTCTTTCTATTTTCGTTTTTCATTGCTTTTTAGATTGAATGGTTTGAATGATGAGTTTATTTTTGAATTTGAGAAGTATTGAATGGTTGAAAGACGACTTCCCTGTGCCCGCATTTTAATTGAAAATGTTTTCGACGTTGGGCATGTGATGAGTTATGTTTAGGGAATTGCCACCGCTTGGATTACGTGGACTGACTTACTTAGCTTGAAATATATTTCTAATCTATGCCATTATTAGAACATGTGTAGAGAGGGGCTGGAACTGGTTTAACGGCGAGGATTTGACCGCAATGCATTATTTCTATGCTATTCTTTCATGTGTGTTATCCTGCCTTGGTTGCTCATTAATATGATCATTGTTTTGCTTTTAACTCTCGTAGCTGGCTTTGGTAGTTACATGTGCGAATGATTTAAAAGCATCATTTCTAGGATCGCTTTCGATTTAGGGCATTCATTCCACAAATTTTCCCGTTGATCCTGTTTTGCAGCGTTCTACCCTTCAATTTGCAATTTATAGCCAACGTTACCACCTTATTTGCGTGTCTATCATTTGTGTATATGCCCACAGTTGGCTTGCGGGACTGGATAAGGAGTGTTTGTTGTTCATTTGTGGAGGTTTGTTTGATGTTAGAGTGCAATCAAATTGTGCTAAAAGGTTTTGGTTTAAAGTTTGATATAGGTCTCACATTAGGCTCGCATACCATGTCTAGCTGTTTCATGACAGAATTCAAATGTTTATTTTTATTGGCCTAGTTTATGTGGGAGTGCTGGGATTTTGTCCTTACAGGTCTTAGGAAGTAGTCGTGAGCTTATTGAAAAGGAAAAATCTTGATAAGTTGAAAAGAAAAAAAAAGAAAAGAAGAAGAAAAGAAAAAAGAAAAACAAAAAGAATTTAAAGATGTTGAGAAGAAAAGCTTGTGATTATTTGGAGCCAAGTGACTGTAAGTTTAATGTTGTGTGCTGTGATCCCCCATGTGAAACTTTGTTTGTGTTGGAGTGATGTTGGGATTTTTTTTTGATTGTTACATGCATATATAGCCCGAGTTACCGCCACATTATCCCAATCTAGATCCCTTCCCCGCCCGCTAGCCACGTTACCAGCTTTAAAAAGTACCTTTTAGATTCGCATGTACCATTTTTGTTCTTGTGAAGTAAGTCCACATTGCCAAGCTAGTGAGTATTACTTGCATGTCGGTCGACTTTCCACTCGGATGGAGTGACTACCCTTAACACCTTGCAGTGAGGTGTGAGATGTGGTTGGGTTCCTCACAATTTGCACAACCTCATGCTTTGCAATTCCTTATTTGGGAATATAGGGTGAGCTTCTTGTTTTGGCTCACTTTTATGTGTGGGAGTGACACGAGTGAGCTACTTAGTCATCGATCTATTCTTACATGGTTGGCTTATATGTTTTGATTTAAGTGTGTTTGCGGTCACGGGATTTTGTCATGTTGGTATAGGAACTAAACTGCTCTGAATTGCTCTGTAAAATTGGTGTATTTCCACAAAAGTGTTGTGGGTGTGTGAAGTATTGTTCAGTCTAGATTGTTTTGAGGACAAGCAGGGTTTGGCTTGGGGCGAGTTTGAATAAGTGTAGTTTGATGCTATATTTCCCTTTTCTGGATTATTATTTTTGAACTCTAACCTATGGCGCTTCGGACTATTTTGGCTACACATTTGGTTGTATGGAGTTGTATTGTTGCTTGTTATAGACAATCTTTTTGCAGATTTCGGTGTTTTTTGCATGATTACGAGGCAAGTCATATGGTTACAACTGAGATACTAGAAGCATGGTTGAATTGAAGTTAAATGAGCTAGCTATGATGAAGCCTGGAGTAATAGAACACGTCGCAACTTGATTTAGTGCAAAAAGTCTTTCGCCGGCTAGTCGGGCGGAATTTTAACTTAGCAGTTTTCAAGGAGATAGGGCGAAAACACTGATCGCACCCGATCGGGCGATTTGGCCGGGCCGTACGGGCGGATGAGTTCCAAGGCCAAAATACTCGCTTTGTGGGAGCCGATCGGGCGGTTTTTTTGCCCGATGTGGTCGGGCGGATGTCGGAGCCCGTTTTTTTTCACTCCTTTGACCCGGCATTGTAACTTTTTATATAAAGTAGGTTTGGTTTAGGTTTTTCACAAAACATTACTTAGACATAAGAAGATAGATTAGAATTTATTTTCGCTCTATTAGGATTTTCATTATTTCCTTCTAGAACTTGATTTTGTCACAATCAATCATTCATTCATACAATTTGCAATTTCAGTTCTTCTTTATGTTCTTCTCTTGTTTTTTATAGTTAATTATTTTCTTAGTTTAATTGTTCGTAGTATTTTAATGTAGATCTTGATTTGTTTAGTTCTTGCTTTTGGTTATTTTTGTTCTTTGTAATTAGTTAATGTGTTGAAGTCAGTTTTCAGTTCAGTTCGTATGATAAAATAGTTCCTTTAGTTCTATATGCGTGGAGTCGTTCTTTAGACTAGGGGATCCATGGATTGATTGTGAATCTTGGTTCTTAATGTTTGATTGGTTATTAATGTACTGGAATTCCGTTGTTCAATTTTTATTCGCTTCAGTTAAAAGACTGCCAGGTTTAATTGTTAGTTTGATATTGTTTGAAATCGATGACCGGAGTAAGACGAGTGTAGATACCCACAATTTAGATCATAGGCATAGCCAAAACATGTCTAGTGACGAGAGCATTAGAGGAGTTTGAAGGGGACTAGGATTCGATAGAATTAGTGAGCCTAATTCAAGGATAATCGATAATCTAATTAATAATTGTGTGCCAATTCATTTGTTTAAATCATGTTGACCGCTGTCTAGGACTTAGTCATAGATTTTACCCTAATCAACTTGTTCTAGTTATCGTTAGCGGTTGTGAGTTTAATTCTTCACCTTCAAGGCCCTTTTACACGTTAGACTTTTTAGAAGAACTATAGGTTTATTGCTTCCCTGTGATTTGCGATCCCTACTGTTCCCTAGCTATAGTTATTAAGAGTGGTTTGGTTTACTTTTGATAGAGTGTGCATATAGCCTGTTCACATAGTGCCTTGAAGGCAATGGGACGCATGATTGTTGATCTGGGTAAAACATTACAACGGGGAGGTCAAACACCGTTTTCAGAGTTTTATGTGTGTTTTGAAGGTGTTAAGAAAGGAGGGTCAATGGGTGTAGAAAAGTCATAGCTGTTGATGCTTGGTTTCCTAAAAACTTGGTCTTGGGGGACAGCTGATGTGTGCCTTGGTAGCGGTGATGGCAAATGACCAACATGTACCCATGCTTGGGCTGTTGTTGGAGGGTGACAAACAACCTTTCATTGGCTTGGTTTCTCACTTAAGTTGAAGGGTCTCACTGTCATTAGAAGATGTGGGAAGGGCTAAGTGATCTGTCTGATGCACATAAGGTATTTTTTTCACATAAATTTAGGCCTGTTAGTAGCTATACTTCTCATAAGGATGTTCTTAGATTATACATTTCATTAAGGCATTATATTAGCTTAC
>PYUH01004010.1:16577-66229 GCA_016808085.1 Suaeda aralocaspica
ACTTCTCATAAAGGCATGTTATTAGCTTATAACATTCATAAAGACATGATATTAGGTTATAATTATGCTTAGCACCCAGATTTGATTCTGTTATGAGCTTATTGTCTCCTTGTTTCATTTTCTTGCTCATGAGGTTTTAATTATGTTTAGTTGCTTGATTGATTGATACTGTTTTGTATTTTTTCAACTGTAGAGTATTATTAGTGGAGTGGCCGCTGTTTTCCCCTCATGTGAGCACAGACACTATGCTAGACACATCTTTTCAAATTGGCATAAGAAATTTAGGGGTGATGAGATGAAATTAAAATTTTGGAACATAGTTAAATGTTATAACAAAGCTGATTTCAAAGAAGCTTTAGCTGAACTTAGGGAGAGTGATGAGGAAGCAGCAGATGCCTTTGTTGAGTGTAACCCTAAGCTTTTTTGTAGAGCTTTGTTGAGTAGTGATGCTAAAGCTGATGTAGTTACAAGCAACATGGCTGAAACATTCAATGGTTATATAGTTTCTGCTAGGAGTAAGCATTTGATTGACATGTTGGAGGAAATAAGAGGGCAGTTAATGCAAAGATTAGTGGTCAAAAATACTGAAATGAAGAAATGGAGTGGTAGTATCTGCCCTAGGATTCAGATGAAGTTAGACAAAAACAAAGATGAAGCCAGACACTGTTTTGTCATGCCTTCAAGTGCCACTTTATTTCAAGTTTCTCATCACCTTGAGAACTTGAATGTGGACTTAGATGCTAGGTCATGCACTTGTAGGTCATGGGATATGACTGGAATCCCTTGTTGTCATTCAATAGCAGCCATTTATTTCTGCCACAAAAATGCAGAAGACTTTGTTGATCCTTGTTACACTAAGGCTGTTTATGCAAGGGCATATGAACATACTATTCCCCCTTTAGAAAGCCAAAGGTTTTGGCCAGAAGTTGACATGGTTTTAGATCCCCCACCCATTAAGGTTGGTCCTGGAAGGCCTAGGAAAAACAGGATCAAGGATCCTTATGAGAATCCTAAGAAGCCTGGAAAACTGACCAAACATGGAGTTGAGATGTCCTGCAGCCTTTGCCATCAAAAGGGCCATAACAAAAGGAGTTGTTCCAACAAGGACAGCCAAGAACAACCCCCTACTCAACAAGCCCCATCAAGAAAAAGAGGAAGACCAACCTCATTAACTGCCCCATCCACAGAACCTGAGATGCCACTGTCACAGCAACATCATCAAGCTACAGTTCAACCACAAAGGCTTGGAAGAGGTGGAAGGGTCATCACAAAAAGTGGCAGAGGGAGAGGCAGTAGAGGTAGTGCAACATTTAGGGGAGGAAGTGCTACAGGAGCTTCAAGAGGAAGGGGAAGAGGAAGGGGAAGGGGAAGGAACAATCCACCTGTTGGTCTTGGTGTCTACTTNATGAGTTTATGGCATTATTATTTAACTTCACATTATTATTTGTATGTGCTTGTTTGCTTTCCTAATTGTTGTTATGTTGTTGTTTGTATGCAGGAGCCTACTAGTTCAGGACCAATGATGATGAGCCAACAGTCAAGTGCAGTGACCCAACCAAGTCAAGCATCCACAAGCAATGTGCCTTTGTAAAAAAATTGAAGTGTAACAAGGATGTAATTTGGTAGACTTTGTCAATTTAGTATGTTATTATGGTTTTTGTCAAAACAATAGGATGTTAATGTAAGTTTTTGCCTATGAATTCAAGTCTAACTCTTTTGCAAGACAATTGTTAAGACTGATGTCAGTTGCTAATGTCAATGTAATGTCACTTATAAACAAGGTATTATGAAGGACAGTCAATGGCCTTGTATGAAGGTATTATCTTAAAGTTTTTTTAAGCAATTGTGCAAAACAACAAGAACCAATATGAATCACTTGGTTGGATGACAATTTCAATCCAAAAACATGTACATCACAAACTTAAAAGGAAATTTTTCCATATATTACTGTTAAAACCATTATAACCTACATTCACCTACAAAAGGGTGGAACTAGTTACTACAAAAGTGTCCACCACACACAAAAACAATCATGTTAGAGCACTAATTATCCAACCAAAAAGTGTTGAACATCAGCACAACACCATTACTAAAATCACCCCTAATATTGCTACCTTAATCATCAACACTACAACAACCCAAACACTGCAACTCCATCCCTACTCACGCACTTTTAATCAGCAACACAATTGCAAATAACATCCATGACAAAACCAACAAAACCAACAGCTTCTTATCATACTTCACTTGCTCAATAGCCTCAAGCTTAACACAACTCTCAATTGCAAGCTCAGCTACTTCTTCCTCAAGTTTCCAGTTCCTCTCCCTCAGCCTCTTCACTGTATCACCCAAATCACCCTTCTCATACTCCAAACCAGCGATAGTGACGTCTCTTTCAAAAATCTCATGTTGAAGCTCTGCTACCTCATCAGGGTAATCAACCCACTTCAAGAACCCACAATTAGCCTGACAAACAAAAATAAACCCCAATTGAAATTAAATACAAAAATTAAACCCCAAAATTTTGGGATTTAAAAACGTAACCCATAAACACAAATTCAACAACTGATAACCAAACAAATGTAATTAGCAAATGAAAACGAAAATTACTTACATTGTTGTGATCACACCCATAAAACCGTTTGCCAAATGTAGGGCCAGAAACCCAAACAGTACGGAGTTGAGCAATCTCACCATGGAAACATCTGGGACCAGGGATTGAGTTGTTTGATGAACGAGACCTTGAACCAGAAAGGGAAGAAGACGCCATGGTAAACAATGGAAATAAAAAAACAGATGGAAGAGATAAAGGGAGAAAAGAAATGATAGAAGGAAGAAGAAAGATAAAACAAAGAAAGGAAGAGGATGAATATATAAAGCACGTTTTAAGTTGAAGGTCAAAAGTCAAACACTAACCGTTAGAAACTGAAACCGGCAAATTAATTGCTTTCACCTAATGTTATAGGTCATTATTTAGTAAGGTCCAAAAAAAGAAAATCATGGCCAAAGTTTGGTCCAATTTTGGATTTTCAAACTTTGGTCTTTATTAGGATACGGCCAAAAGTTGGGATTATTTTTGTGAATTTTTCCCATTATTTTTTTAATAATTCGTTTTGGTTTCTTTCCCAACACTTCTTTCAAATTAAATCATTTCACTTTTTCACTTTTATTACTTTAGAATATTTTTGATCAAGACTACTGGTTTTTTTCATTTTTTTTGTCTTTCGCTTTTCCTACAATTTTTTTTTCTTTTTTGCCTTTATTCTCTATATTTAATGCTTGATTTGCATTAATACTCATTGATTTATTAGCTAAAATGATTTAATTACTAATTGATTTGTATTAAGTATAGTAGTATGTGTTCATAAAATGATTTAATTACTAAATAAATGTTTTTTTAGAGTTGTTAACTACGTAGTCATTATTGATTTTGAGTCACTAATTTATGTGTATGGGATTGGTAACCCCACCAGGCCACCACTAGTTAGGGCTTGTTTACTTCGGCTGAAAATAGCTGAACTGAACCGAACAGAATTGAACTGAAAGTTTTTTATGAAGGATTAATGAATAGCAAAATAAGAGAAGAGCTGAATTGAACTGAACTGAACGGATTTTAAACTGAAGTAAACAGGCCCTTAGTAACCCCAAATGCATAAATTAGTAACCCCAAATTTAGCAATTAGTAACCCCAAATTCACTAGTTAGTAACCTCAAACACATAAATTAGTAACCCCAAATTCAGATGTTAGTGACCTCCAAAAATAAGTTAGTAACCTTAAAAATATAAGTCAGTAACCAAAAAACACATAAATCATTAACCCCAAATCCATTAGTTAGTAACTCAAAAAAAAAAAAAATAGTAATAGTAACCCCAAATCCAGTAACTCCAAAACTCCAAGTTAGTAACTCCAAACACAAAAATCAGTAACATCATATCGAGCATTTAGTAATCCCAAATTTACTAGTTAGTTATAAACTCTAAACCTATAAATCAATAACCTCAAATCAGGTAATTGGTAACCTCAAAAACATAAATTAGTAACCCTAAACACATATATCAGTAACCCCAACCACATATATCAGTAACCCAAAATCTAACGGTGAGTAACTCCAAAAACATAAGTTAGTAACTCCAACTCAATATTTTGAATAAGGTTAAAAATTTAGTATTAACTATACAAATATGGGTCTCTGTTTGTAGAGAATTAATACACATGAATTTTGATATTATTATTTTATTTTTGGGTTTTTCTAAGGTGTATGGTGTACCCATATGTTCTTGCGTTTTCTAGGTTGTACCCAATGTTTTTCAAAATTCTCAATTGTACCCTTAAGCTCACCTAATTTTCTAAGTTGTGCCCTTTGTAATTAATTTTCTATTGAAAATTTTCATTATTTTTGTTTTAGTTAATTCTTTTATTGTAATTAATATTCAAAAGATTTAGATTTATCTCTTAAGAAATTTCAAAAGAGTATGATTGAATAAAATTAACCGAATTTGTAACTTAAAATTAGCTAAAAGGGACACAACTATATAATATTGTTTAGCCCAAGGGTATTACTGAGAATTTTGAAAAACATTGGGTACAACTCAGAAAACACAAAAGCTCATGGGTATACCTTAGAAAACCCTTTATTTTTTAGAGTTGCAAATTTTGTAATATATACATTTGAAAAATAAAATTACTATTTTTTCCCCTCTCCAGTCATGATTTGAGGAGAATTATTGTTGTTAAAAAACAACGCAACAAAGAAATAGAAGCTGACTCTTGTTAATTTTAAGGTCAGATTAATGATTTATTGAGCATGCCACACAGTACGGAACTTTTGTACTACCTCCGTTAACAAATAGATGCAACACCTTCTATTTTGGGATCTTATCAAATAATTGCAACACTTACTTTTTTTCTTTTTTTGGTAAACTTTTTGGGGTGAATTTACCAAAATACCCCTGCTTTATTTTTTAACAAAAACCTTAAGCATACTGATTAGTTGATAATTGTGGCTAACATTGTTGGATTAACATCTAATTACTCCCTCTAAATATTTATCCCATCTCCCAACCACCTCCATCAATACATTGAATGCATTGATTCTGGAGAACTGACTGAAAGATGAAGCGTTTCATCTTCATTCAATTCATCTACCACTCCACCTTTAACTCTCGCTTATTTTTGTGTGTTCTCTCTTTTATCTTCTCAATCATTTCTCTCTCTTCTCACTTTTGTTTTACAAACCCTAAAACGCTCTCCCTTCTTCAACCCTCGCCACCTACAAAACAAAAACAATGTCAGACCTAAGTCCGTTACATAAAGCACTGTTTGAAACACAAAATGAGAAGGAAATCCTTCTTGATGATCGAGGGTATTGAGAAGGGATCTAGGTTCCCTAACTCAGCCTACTACTCTGGTGAAGCCGCGAAACACCTTAATCGTAATCTTCTTAAAGCTTTGGGTGAAGCTATTGGTGCTCATGAAGTAGATCTGAAAGGAAAACATCCTTCTTCTGCAGATCTCAAGGGTAAAGGGGTTGTAGGGTTTAAAACCCTACTGGAAAACTCCTTCGTGTAAGGAGGTCTTCAAAGAGGAAGGGAAGGCGTGGTGTTAAGCTTTGTCCCCTTGAGGATGAGTCCCCCCCAAGTGGTGAACCCTGTACTGAAATGGCTCTCGCTGTAGAGCCCTATGATAAGCCACTACTAGCTTCTGAAGACCCCAACCATCCCTTTGATGAGTCCCTTGTTCTGGCTCTCCCAGCCACCCATGATTCCTCCTCTGACGATGACGCCAACGACGGAGGAAAGACGGTTCTTGGTGGTGGTTCCCCTGAGATTTGATGGGTGGTCGGTAAAATTCCTTATACTGTTTATTATTTTTGTCATTGTTTGTTTGTTCTGGGTTTCAGTTAAATTTGATTAAGTTGTTTTTGTTGTTGTTAACTTGTTAGATCTGTGTATTATAGTGTCGTTTTACATGTTTTTGTTGCTGTTGTTAACCTTTAACTTCTGTATATTATACTGTTATTTAAGTTGTTCATTATACTGTTGTTGATTATTTTGTTGTTTATTATAATGTTATTTAAGTTGTTCATTATACTGTTATTTTAGTTGTTAATTATACTGTTGTTGTTGTTGATTCTACTGTTGTTGATTATAGTGTTGTTGTTGTTGATTGTACTGTTGTTGTTGATTATACTATTGTTGTTGTTGATTATACCGTTGTTGTTGTCACACTTGTTTTTGTTGTTGTTCATTAATTTGTTTCTTTTGTTGTTGATTAACTTATTTCTGTTGTTGTTGATTAACTTGTTTCTATTGTTGTTGATTATATAGTTGTTGATTAACTTCTTCTAAGTTGAATTTGTTATTGTTGTTTCACTTCTTTTTGTTGTTGTTGTCACACTTGTTTTTGTTCTTCTTCATTAACTTGTTTTTGTTGTACTTGTATGCATGTTCTTTCATGTCTGAGTTCATTTGGCTATGTTGATTTGTGATGACTTCATATGAATATTTCTGACATTGTTCTTCTATTTCAAACAATGCTTCAATTGCTATCTAAATTGGTCCCTTGGTTGTTGATCGATGAATGATGGTCACCCCTCATACGTGCAATACAATTCAGTCCCAACTAAAACAGCAATTACATGAGTCTCATATGATGGTACATTATGAGTCCCCATTTCTGTCACTTATATGCATATTTGTCTAAATTCCAAATGATGAAGGGACTCATTTCAAACCCAATCATGACTTGTGATGCTCCTGTTCTGTTTTCAACAGTTCAGTTGAGGTTGATCACTCTCATGATTGGTGGTGTTAATGATGATATATAATGTCTTTGATGGATTGACAAATACACACTCAAACAATATTGTTCTCCAAAATACCATGTCATCATGTTTATGATTTTCATTTCAAGGTCATATACACATTGATTGTTATCATGGCTGCCTATTCAAAAGTCAATTACACACATACATATTTACAAACCTACACAAAATCAGTCATTCAAAATACATATAACCTGATTGCTATTGAAGTTGTTGAGGTTACATGTGGCAGTCATGATGTGTTTTGATGAGTCCCTTTGTTCTTCAGGCAGCATCAAAATTTAGATTGTTATCAACTTCTGCCTGTCTTTTCATTGTTGGTTGCCTGAATATGTCATTCAAGTACTGCACATATTCTTCCATAATTTTTTGATCAATTTCTAAGTTGTCTGGGAGAAGTCCCAACTCATCCAATCCCCTCTTACCCATATGATCTATCTTGTACTTGTTCCCTCCTTTTACTATCAAAATGTCAAGCATACATGATTGCAATGTAAGCCAAGTGTACTTGTTTACAATAGGATCAAGTGTCTCATATGCATGATTTACATGATCAATGAGCTCCTCAATTGTTGTTGGAAAGTGTTGGTACTGAATTGATTGGATTGAGTTGAATAACCCTAGGTCTAGGATATTGAGGTCTGGTGATTGAGCTGGCTGGAAAACCATATTTATATTCCATCCATCTGTCTTTGTTGCATGCATCCATTCATTGTCAAATGGAATTTGATGAGGCCTAACATTATCCCCTTGAATGTAAACTTCTTTTCCTAGAATTTCATGTGGCTAATTTTTGTTTTACACATGGAATAATGTTGTTAATTAACATCTCTCTCACTACATCTCTTGTCACATGTTGATGAGCCTTAACTTCCCAAGTTCCTGCTGTCTTGTTCTTGTTGTTGTTTGTTGCTTGTTTGTGGTAAATGAAAGGCTATGTTCCATATTTCCCACTGTGAAGCATTCTTCCTGATTCATCAAACAAGGGTCTCCCAATGATATCCGTAAACATTGCCTTGACTTTGTACCTTTTTGACACTTCACATCTGTAGGGGTCATCCTCCTTTGGCAACAAATAAAATCTTCTTGTTTCTGGGTTCAAGTAGAAACACTTCTCATTTGTGTGTAGGGTTAATTGCTTATCATGAAATGTTGCTAATTGGGTTGGTGTTCCAGGAATGATGTGTGATAAAACTCACTTCATTCTTGCAGTTTTTTGGTCAGGGGTTAATCTGGGATGATTGTTGCTTGTGTGACTTCTTAGTCTGCCCCTTTTCTTAAGGTTGTGCACATAGACATGAGAAACATTCAAATGTTTTGCAAACGATCTTAAAGTTGTCCTGAATTGTAATGGCACTGATTGCAAAATATGATCACTGATTTCCTTTGGTTTTCTACCCACTTTATCCGTTTTGTGGGATTTGACATCAATTAATTTCCTCTCTGTCTTTGTTCCTTTACATATGAGTAAAGTCTACATATTGTTGATTTGTGAACCCCCACTTCCCTTGCTAATTGTGCCTGACTTCCATATGGAAGGTTTTGTTCCTTTTCCATTGCAAGTATGTTGTCAACTATTTTCCTCCTTTTGTCAAGGGATAGTACTGGTTTGCACCTACTTACAATTTCCTCTATTTTTGCCCTTTGTCTTTGTTCAAGTTGTTCTTGTTCAAGCAGAATTTGTTCTATGGAGAATCAACCATCATCTACTTCGTTGTCTGCCATATAATGGGTTAGTCAGTTGGTGAGTTTAGATATGGATTGCTGGGTTGGATTAGTTTGATTAAACTGGATTTCACAGGTTAATTTGGTTAATGCATGAGGTTTTAATTTTTTTTTTCCTACAATTACAAATTCTTAATATTTTGTATGACAATTTCTACTTAATGAAATTTAAAATTTTAAGTAATGAGCTTCAAATAAATCATCAAAACAAACAAGTAATAAACTAATGAACCTGTGGTTGTCGTAGTGAAATGGGCTGGGTCATGTGTTGGGTTGGTTAATGAGGAGGGATTGAGTTGGATCATCAATGAGGCAGTTATTTTGGTGGGTTAGGTCGGGTTTGATTGGTGAATTGGGATAGATTAACTTGCGTTAATTGAACAAGCTAAGTTATGTAAAAACCAATTTTTATATCATACACTCGGGAGTATATGCCAAAATATGCTCCTCTTAACTTATATATACCTCTTTCTTCCTTTTTTTTCACCTAAATCTCATAATTTTCTTACCCAATTTTTCTCATCTCTTTTATTCTCCTTCTCGATCTCTTATCTCACCCAATTTTTATTCCAATAATTTCTTATATCAGCTTAACAAAAATGGAAGATCAATTGAAAAAATAGAAAAAAAATGATGAACAAGTTCAAATTATCAATCAATTTCAAGCAGAATATGAAGACGATTATCAAAACATAGGTATGTGTATTTCAATTAGGAGTATTATGTGCTATAATAAGTGAATTTTTTTTTTCATATTACACTATTTAACATAGTATTTATTATTTACAGTGTAATATTTGTGTTTTACTTTGATGAGAAATGCTTACACTGAATATTTCTTCAACTGAAATTTTAAAACTAACATTAATTCTGTTTTCAGACCTAAATAATATTCATTTTTTGCAATGTAATATATATTCATCTTGCTCAATGTAATATTCACTTTAGTGAATGAAATATTCACTTCATCCGACGAATACTTTAAAATGAATTATTCATTTTCTAAAATGGAATATTCATTGTTAATTAATAAATATTGTTGTCTAAAATTTGAATATTCGGTATTACATTGAACATTCAATACTTGAAAGTAATGTTCATACTTGACTTGTAATGTTCATATTTTAAAGTTTACAACATTATTGACTTACGCATGATGAATATTATGTGAAGCAAAATATATAATATGGTTATATAGAATGTCCAGTTTATATTTTGAATATAATGTTTACGAAAATATGTATTATCCATTTTGTTAAATGTAATATTCACCTTTAACTAGTTATAACATTTACCATTATTTGATATGCTTGTGAACATTAATGATTATGACATGTATATTAATTATTGTGAGGTTTTTGTAGGGGAGTCATGCAAACAATCAAGAGGAATCTAAATTGCTGAACATAATGATCACAAGAGATGATATTCAGATGACGGGTTGGTTGGTTGTTTGTTGGTCAAACAGGCTAAACCCAGGCAGTTCAAATAATGCAGCCCGCCACTTGCATTGACACATGTCCGTATACATCTACCAAATGGCAATTGTACTAGTACCTTCTGAAAATATGCCGAAAATACCCCCACAATCAATCCTCCCCATAATCCCAGAATAAAAGCACGACATCCCATAATTAAACAAACAAACCATCTTAAAATTCCACCACCTTCTAGACCTCTCGAACCTCCCAGAAACATCAATTCACCCCTCCCTCCTCCTTCTCTCTAGAACCTTCTCACCACACCCTTTTTATATACCACAGCATTCCGTCATCAAAATCAAAATCAAACACGAAACACCCAAAAT
Organism: Suaeda aralocaspica; assembly: GCA_016808085.1. Classification (NCBI taxonomy): domain Eukaryota; kingdom Viridiplantae; phylum Streptophyta; class Magnoliopsida; order Caryophyllales; family Amaranthaceae; genus Suaeda; species Suaeda aralocaspica. Next base: position 26,935 of record PYUH01004010.1, read on the forward strand.
TTGAAATTCCATTACGAAAATTCAAAAAATGGACGTCCGAATCACAGGGTATGAAACACCAACAATCTTCAACGCACTCTCCCAATTCCTGGACGCCGACGACTTCCACAACACACAACCCTCATCCACCACTACCACCTCAACTCCCTCCAACACCTACGTCCGCGATGCCCGCGCAATGGCCCGCACCGCTGCTGACGTCAAAGAATACCCTAACTCTTACCAATTCATTATCGATATGCCAGGGTTAAAGTCCGGGGATATAAAAGTCCAAGTTGAAGATGACAATGTGTTGGTTATAACAGGGGAGAGGAAGAGAGATGAGGAGAAAGACGGAGTTAAGTATTTGAGGATTGAAAGGAGAGTAGGAAAGTTTATGAGGAAGTTTGTGTTGCCTGAAAATGCTAATATGGATAACATTACTGCTGTTTGTCAGGATGGTGTTTTGACTGTTACTGTTGATAAGTTGCCTCCTCCTGAGCCTAAGAAGCCTAAGACTATTCAGGTTAAGGTTGCTTGATTATTGTTTTCATTTCGGCTTTGGTATTCATCATCTTGACTCATGATTATGGTGGTTTCCTGGTTTTTTTTTATTTTTTTATCAAGTATCAATGATGATAATAATAAGTGAGTATGAAATGTAGTAGATTAGTAGGAAGTAAGTTTGAGGATTGTATGAAATGTAATGGAAATATGGAATGCTGTTTTATGTTTAGTATGAATGAAATTGGGTTTTATTATTATTAAATTGTTTTGTGTTGTTTAGTTTAACATTTTATTCTATGATTATAAATTTTGTTTGATGATTTGGTTAATTGGTTTTAAGTTGTTATTATAACCTGCATAGTTTGATCATAGTTAATGATCATTTTGTTAAACATGAAGTAGATGATTACCATTTTAGTAATCAAAGAAGAGGAATACAAGTAAAATACGCATGTTTTATGTCTTCAAATGAATTACTAGTAGTACATATTCCTCCCTAAAGTTTCACATTTCTAAATATTTTAATAATATTGTGAATGATCTAGAATGTAAGAAACAGTGGATAATTACAAGACAATGTGATTGTGGTTATGCAAATTACCAAGTTCTGGTAAATATATTATAACAAAGAACATCATGTAATTGCTTCATTATCACTCTGTTTTCGCCGAATGAGTTTCAGGAATACCGCATTTTCTGTATAACAAAAGTCTTCTAAATTGCTCATGACTAGTAGTAAATGGTGTCTATGATGCACATAAACAAATTAGATTTAGATGAGGAGTAAACAGCAAATGGGTTCTCACATTTCGCCCCAAATGTATCTCAAAATGCTAACTTAAACAAGAGAACTTGGTTGAAGCCAAGAAATTTGCATTGCTTGACATCTAACGTCGAATGACTACATGTGTAAGTTGCTAGTTGAACAAGAACAAGATCATTCTCGCTAAGTGAATTTAAAAAACTACTCCGTACTCCTACAGATGTAATTTGTTTAAAAGTTTTATACTTGATACAAAACAGGGCACATAAGGCCTACATTGGTAATGTTTCCATCAAAATCAACAATTTTGCTTTTGCTCAATTTGAAGGCTGGCACACCACTTCTTCACCAGTACAACAGCTACAGCTGCGAGATGGCACAGACATCATGGAGAGGAACCACATCTTGGAGAATCTAGTCAAAGGCAAAGGTATTCCACGCTTCCGTTTCTTTTGCATTCCCAAGTGGTTTGCGTGGTGCTCTGTTTTACTAAGATCAGGCTGCCCATAATTCTTGTTCTTCCTCACAAACAAAGCAATGAAAAACCCTTCTTTGTCCTCACTAGGATCCATTCGAAGTACATGTTGAGCTGCCACACAGACAGAAGCCAATACGCAAAATTTATCACGAAGCAAAACCAGATGGATCCAATAAAACAAAAATTATAACATGTGAGCTTGAAATAAACATATACCTCCTATTCAGTTCGGCTAATCTTTGTTCTCATACAATTCCAGTGCATTTTCTAATTTAACAGCAACATCAGTTACGCTATTCTTTCGCCATTACAGATTCATTGGTACAAAGCATATCTAACAACAAATGCTTTTCTTTCTTGTCTACCATTAGCTACTCCAGTTTGTGAATATGGGTCATGAGCAGTACCCTTTAGTTTTATCACTCCACTCACTAAGTCAAGTAATACTATAGTTCTAAAAGCACAATTGTACCTTCCTAATAACCTAAGTTGGGTGAAGTTATACAATAAGTTCTAAGAGCACACATACGAAGGTTCTTAAAATACAGCAAATCAAAAACTAGTATACGTATGAGATTGGAAGTATGTGTTCTCAAACAGCACTTACAGCCTTCAAAGACTGGCAAACCTCGACGAGGCCATTGTGGAAATGGAGTTGCCAGCTCAAAACCATTCTTTGAAGCTATGGGCAAGACAGATTTTATTACATCTTCATTTTCAATTTGGTGGATAGAGCATGTACTGTATACAATCCTCTCAACCGATGGAACTGCAAATTTCAGAGACCAGAAATAAGTACAAGCTGATATTTATCTGCCCGCTATGCATAAACAGCATCAAAATCAATCAAAAGATACCAAAGTGGAACCTCTACATCCAAATTTAATAAAACAGTATCAAGAGATATGAAATACTTACACGATAAAGCATGCTCCAAAGCTTTCTTCTGAAACGATGCAAGTTTTGTCAGCCGAATTATATTTGAAGTGCCTTCTTCATCTACACAACAACAAATTCAGAAAATGAGTCAATACAAAAGTTGCACTTTCTATTGGAGTAAAGGTGAATATGGAACTCCAATCTTTTACCATTCGTATGTGAAGGAAGCAAATGATCCAGTCTTTGAGCTGCAGTCCCTGATCCTGAGCAGGAGGGATCCAAAAGTATAGCACAAAGCTGTAATCCAGCAAAACTATTAAGAGAGAGGACAGAAAGACTACATCTCTAATTGATGAAACCACAGTTGAAATACAAAGGTAAAGAATGGAAGAAAAAACAGGTTAAAAATTAAATGTAATGAAGATATAGAAACAAAGAATGGGGGCTTCTCTGGTGGTTCACTTGAAAGATGAATCACCAAAGTCAAATATAATCAAATTAATCCTATCTTTTGATTTTGGTGGCCAAATCTAAAAAGTAGTTATCCTACCCAAAATCAAGAGTTAGAATTAATTTGACCACTTTTGACTTTGGTGGTTCATTTCTCAAGTGAATCACCAAAGAATTTTCAACAAAGAATACACAGGTTTGTGATAATGGCAAAGTACAAAAGTTGCACTAGCAACTCACAGGAACTAAAACATGGCATGGTCAATCAAGTATATACTACTCCAGGAAATCGTAGTAATAAATGATCAATAAAAATGTCACCTCTGAGTTGGCTGGATCTTCCGGGCTAATGTCTAGAAAATCTCCATGAAGGACTTTCACATCTATTGTGTAGGTCAAGGTTACAAAATTACTACCATATACTGTAAAACTGAAGATAGAAACGCAATGAAAATTAATTCGACAGAAATCAAGGTATGAGAAGAGAAAAATAACAAATAGTAGCAAAAGGATGAAACAAAAAAAAAGAACAAGGATACTTTTTGCCCCAGCTACTTTAATGGTGTTCTGGAGAAGCTTAACCCTATCCGTATTCAATTCACATGCTACAATCTTCCCCTTGCCTTGCATGAGAGCAGAAAGATGCACAGTTTTGTTCCCTGGAGCAGAACATGCATCAAGGACCTTCAAAAAAGCAACAGGTCACTACAGAGATAGAAATTGAAGAAACAGGTACCCAAAAAAAAAAAAAAAAATAGGTGACTAGGTATACATCCAAATTCCACTTTACAATTACCATTAGAATTGTGACAAAACCTTCCATTTGCATTTTTGCAATATAGATGTTATGAGTCACATTTCACCCTAATGCTCTATCAACTTCATCCAGTGGGTTCGAACTCACTAAAGGAAAGTTACATGGACTAATTTAAAACAATTGCTGCATGCGCATAATTAATATGGGGCAACAGAATACCTCCCTGCCCCTCCTTAGATTACCCCGCCGTCACCATATTGCATTATCACTATTACTTACCCATCCCCTCTATCTCTCACCCACTCACCATCAACATTATCATTTTACACCCCACTCACCACCATGCCGCCATACCTCCCTGACTCTTACCACACCAATTTTTACATTAACACCACCATACCACACTAACACTTACACCAACACCACCATTTCCCTTGTGAAACAATGCACAATTACCTCAAAGCTATTGGATGAATTTTCTTACTTGAATTATTATGCACATGTAGCAAAAAGTTACTTGTATACGCTCCAACACACTAAGTCAGAAAACCAATCTCTGAGAAGGAGAATATGGGGAATGTCTCAATATGAGCTTGGTGAGAATTGAACCTATGGCTCATACTGGGCATTCGAAAGAGTTACCAACTGAACCAACCCTCCTACCCGAATAAAGTTGTTACTAAGCTCTAATATGCTCTTATTTATCTACCATATTAAGTAACAATGCCTCTTCACAAGCCCAACTTCAACAATGCATTTTTGTATGTAGAGGAACATATTGAATTGCAGAGATAATGAGACATAGAGTGAAAGTTTTCAAGTACTGATTGGAGTAAGATCATAATGGAGTCAATTATATCATGAAGTAGCTACAAAAGTAGCCAACAAATAATTGGAGGAAACTCATTAGCAATGACCAGGCTTTTCCTACGAGTGTTGGCATGGCTGGCTGAGCACGATATAATCCCTATTTCGGTAAGATCCAGCGACAATCAACAAAACAACTTGTAAATTTGTGATTATAAGGTTGCTTACCCCTGAAGATTACATAGGAAAGTGAAAAGGAGAACCATAGATGAGCCATGACTCATTAATAAAGGACTTTGCAGTCTACATCAAGGCTTATCCTATTATGCACCATGCAAACACCATATTGACAAAGAAAGGAATTGCTAGAAACTTTATTATGACCATCCCTTCTCAATATATAAATCCTATCGCTTATGACTGGGCAGACAAAGATAGGCATATATTTCAGAATATATATAAGAACAAAATCAGATCATATGCATATTTCTTAATTAATAAAAGATACTGACCTTCCAACCTGGTTGAGGTTCAAGGGCAACTGCTGCCATGGAACTTGCCTTACCCTAGCAAAATGAAAATTTTAATTAGAATTCTGTTATTAATTTGTCTAATTCATGAATCAAAGGCATCAGTCAGTACAGAGAAAAAATGCAGTACAGAGAAAAAATGCTTACTTGTAGAAAGACACTTCCACTTGCCACAAGTGGGTGATCATGCAAGTCAATACCAGGTGGAAGAAGCAATAGATCAGGGACCAAATCATCCTTCTGCACCTGCGAAGAACAATGAGGAAGCGACAAACAAATGATGGAAAATCTGAAATTATCAAGAATCTAAGACTTTGAGTAGATACCATCACAATGTTAGTATCAAATGCTCAAGAAAAGTATATGTCTCAAACTTACTGTGCACAGCTTTCCAAGCTCATTAGCAGCAGAATCAACGCCTAGTTTCAAAGTATTTACACGGACATATCGTGGCTTTGCAATTTCTGAAAGGAATTTGATAAAACTTATTTTAGATAAAGATTTCACAAATAATATCGCAATAAATACTCAAGGAAGGGTTGCTTCTATTAATTAACGCAACACTATTGAGATTCTAACATCTTCTAGACACCAAAACTTCAAGTTCAAAAACAAGTAACATAGAGAAGAATCCGTCATACATAAGGTTTACATTAGAAGGGAAAAACAAACCTGGGGGATCATACTGGGAAAGCAAGTCTTCAACACGTTTCGCTTTCTTTTTCACTAGTATCTTTGCCATTGCGGACTCAAGAGCAGCTTTCCGTTGTAATAGAAATTTTTCTGCAGTGCCAAATGATGAGATTTCCTGAATAGAATGGTTGTACGACTTGCTTATCAATGAAAGCTATAGAACACAAATTACAGGGGCATTGTGGGCCAGTACATGAACTCCACAATCAATCATTACAATGAGGCAAAACAAAAGATAAAATAAACTTAACTTAGTTCAACATAAGATCTCTATTCTATATTTCTACTCATTTCTCACTCATTAAAGTTAATCATAGGTGCTCTGCGCTCACACCAAGAAGATGAGCCATTATTCAAAAAACAAAAAATACAAAAGATCACATTCGATAAAAATTTAATCTTTTGTAAGGATGACATAATTACACTCCAGACCATCAAAAGAGATCCCCAATTTTTCATGCAAAAAATTGAAAAAGATAGACCTTGATACTTTAGATGCACTTTTTCAGGTAAGAATTCTACAAAGGAAGCTTGTCAACTTTCCAACTCATTCAGCATATCATAGCCTCAGCCCTCAAGCCACTCAAGTATACAAGTTTACTAGGTAGTACCTTCAGTATTTCAAGGTATACACTAACAAGTACAACAACCAACAGCGCTCCCAGTTATCCAACAAATACTAGGTCTTAAAGCTAGCCATTTCTAAATGGAAAGTTCTTCACTTTGATAGCCCCTTCATCTCTAGTCCTTGTTAAGTTGTTGCCAATATGTCAAATATCTAAGAGTTCATATTCAGTTCAAGATAATACAAATTGAAAATTGAACAAAAAAGGTTGATGATGAGACTAAGAGTTACCTTGCCGAAAAGAACATCATATGCTGTTATATACATTAGCTCTCGTTGCTTCTACAATAGAGAAATAAAAGGAAATGGTTAGCTCATAAATGGCACCTATCAAATCTGTTGACACATTGCCATCATCTGGTAATTTTGATAGCGCTAGGCTTCTAGCAGCATGTTGTCGGGTGGGTTTTTAAACTTTAAAATGAAGAGTTCCAACATCATACAATGGGTTGGTGTTAATGGCTCAAGTACCAAACAAAACCAAAAAAATGTATTCTTATTCGAAAAAGTAACATATTTACCTTCCACTTGCTGTTTAAAACATCAGAAGTCTCTAAGACATCTTTTATAAGAGGGAGATCTGAAAGGGGGAAAAAATCCACAAGATTAGCTCCTCAAACAAACTCATTGACCTTTATTATTTACTTCTAAAAACATCACTTGAACAAGAAACTTAAAAACTGTCCAATTACTCCAGTTGGTTTATATGTGTCGTTTCAGCTAGACATACAACTGAAAACAACCTCATAGCATTCACTCAGCCGACAATATATACTCTCAATTTCTGATGTCTCTACTCTCTAGTTAGTACACATAACTTGCATGAACAATGTCTCAATGTTGTCATACTCATACATAAGAAAATAACTATTAAAAAGAGGCACGTTTATGACACATATTCGCAAAATAATGTTCCTCATAGCAGCATATTTTAAGCCATCAACAAAATCCACAATAAACTTTGAAGGTTTCACCATGTAACCTCAATATTTGAGCATAATTAAGACAGATGACACAAAAAGAAATGTATGTCTCACTAATTTTCGTTATGTATTTCATACTTAGATAGCACACCACATTGACAAACTCGAATACATGAGTCGAACCTAAAAACAAATCAACAATAACAGAACCATAAAAAAACACTCATACTTTTCCACATAATGGCACATTACCAAACAAAACATAATCAAGTCACATAAGCTTCCGCCACACTGCCATTTATACACAAACATTGTAAATTATATCAAAGTTAAAGCTACAAATCACACAAGCAAATGAAACCAGGCAACTCTCTGTGATACAAAAGAGCAACAAACATTCGCACACGAAAAGCACAATACTACACAGCAATTAAACTCAAAATCACTACATTTGTTCAATTACTCTACAATACTACCATCCAATTAAAACTCAAAAAACAGCGAAACTAATTACGCAAATCTCAAAATAACAAACTTAAAATGAAACATACATACTACCTCTATTTCAAATAAAATGACATTTTTTTAGAGAGTGAATAAAAATTCATACATTTGAGTGTTTGGCAAACCAGAGCAAAAGTGCCTTTCTTATTACGAACAGTAGGACTATAAATTAGCGTTTTAATCGACGCCAACGCACGGCGATTAGCGTCACCGTGTAGAACTTTCTGCAGAACTTTCGCCGCTTCTCGACGACCGTAAACCGCCGACCTTTCGGCGTTACTTGGGCGTTGAGCTTTTACTGATGTTGTCGGAGGTTTGGTTTTGTCGGTGGTGGGTTTGTTGTTCTTACGACGTTTGAATTTGGATGGTTTAGTGCCAGAGTTTGGTGATGCGGCGGTGGTTGTGGTGGTTGAAGTGATGGAGGGTTTGGGTTTAGGGCGTGTTGGTTTGGAGGGTTTAGTTATGGCACGTGTTGTGGTGGTGGTGGTGGTGGTGGGTTTTTGAGGTTTGTTTTTGCGGCGTGTCATTTTTTGAAGGTTTTGGTTTTGAAATATTTTACGGCGGATGAATTGTGTATCACTGTTATCTCTTCTACTCTTTAGCCTATTTTGCGAGTAGTTGCTATTGTAGCGACTAGCGACTACCGGCGGATGTCGTGTTTTGTTTTGGACTTATTTTCAATTACATACTAATTTAAGTTACTTTACGGGTTTTTTTCGTTAAATTTTGGTAAAAATAATTTTATATTAAGAAAAATAAGTTAATTTTAGCAAAAATGTTATGTAACATTATTATGGTTGTCCATTATTCTCATTTACTATTTCACTTCTTTGCCTTTCGTAACTCTCTTTTGTCTTTCCACTTCATGTAACTCACTCTCTTAGTAAGTGACTTTCTAATACTCTTAGAAGTTATTAATCCTATGTATGTATAAATATATGCATTGTATAATGAAGCAAAATGAGACTAGAAAAGATTACATATTCTCTACATCTTATTTCCTATGTTTTCATAACACGTTATCAGCACGATTGTTCTACCAAGTCAATTACAAAATAAGATCTAACAATCTCATAGCAAAACGTCTACTTCTCCCAACAGGTATGAAACTTTCACTCCAAATGATCGTCAAGGTATGTTATCTTGCATCTGTTATTAGTCCTATTATATCCAATGGAATATTTGATATGAATGGGTTGGATTGCTTAATCTAATTTACATGCTAAGAATACATGAGGATGTTGTTGATGAAATATTAACCCTCGTGATGCAAATTCCACTGACTATGCACAATGGAGAATTCTTAATTATATTCATGTGATTTGGAACTTTAATACCCTTGTTGTTTTATTAGATTAGACATATTGTTTTTTTTTTCTTTCTTTACTTTCCCTAATAATATGAATGTCTTGTGTGATGTTTTATGGAATAGGTATTCTCAATGTAATTATGGGATGAATTATCTAGTGCAATATAAGTCTCCTAAAATTGTCCCAATAAACTACTATTATACCTTTATTTAATTGTCTTTAGTAGTATTATCAGTTTGATGCCATGATACTATATTTTATAGTTGAATGAAAATCAATTTCATTATGTGACTACAATACTTTTATTGGGATAATGTTTATCAGTTTATGCATTTTTTTTCCCAATTCCTTTACTACATCCTTCAATATTTGATAGGGAACTACGTACAAATCATCGAATATGTGTTCAGGTTATTTTATATCGGAGTGTTTTTTTTAATTCAATCTCAATTATTTCTTAGTTTTTGAGTTAAATCGATATTTCAGATGCACAAAAAGCAATATATGGGTCGAATTGCTAATGTATGTTTTTATGCAAAATATGTGTGAATTCAAGAATATGCCGCAATAAACCATTGACATAGCCAAAAACAAAAAGGGCGCCCTAATGAAATTAACCCCAAAAATTAGTAAGTGTATAACTCATATTTGTACAAGTATATAATTTTACAATTGCTTCATAGCACAGGCTTTCATGGTTCACTCTATTATTATGTATAGCCGACTAGGTGTCATTTGGACTCTAAAATATTACTTAATTATCTCAAAAGTTGACTTATAATGTGAATGGTTAAATCTCTACATTATGTGTTTCTAATGGGAACAATAACTATTTTTCGAAATATGTATAATGATCTATATGTAATGGGTAATCAAGTAAATTGTGTCCTACTAATATGATGTACTATTATTTAGTTTTTCCAATTTTGTACTATTAGCGAGGGGTATTATTTGTTTTATATTTTGAACTTTTGCATGTAACATATTTTGTACTTTGTACTATTGCATAAAATCATGGTCATATGATCATTACAAGATCTTATAGATTGACACTATTATGAAGTAAACTGGATTCTAATATAGATATGATATATGCTAATATAATTGATATGTTGTTGATGAATTATACAGAGTATGTAGCTTGTAATGACAATAAGATTGAATATTTGGGCAAGAGGAACATGCTAGAATTTAGTGAGAATAATTTACGTTACATGATACATGACATTGCCAAAAGAATTTATGGCTTAAGAGCTATATGAGATTAAATGTTGTTGGATTGATTTTATGCCCCCATATGCAACGATTAGGGGGAGATATATGGTCAGTTTGGTGCATACATTAACTTAAATATTAATGGTTTATTTATAATAGGTGGCCACATGATATAATTAAACTTTAGAATGATATATACCATTCTGAAGATGGATATTAATAAATGTCATTGACCATATATCAATTGTAAATACTCCTATTGGAATTGATGTCCTAGAAGGACAGAAAAATCATTTGCTAATTGACTTAAAGCACGTTCCTAGAGACAAAAATATTTGACAAAGGAAAGGAGCAACAATAATTTATAATGACAAATTCAAGAAAGTGATACATTTGATGGATCTCCTAAAAAGATTATGATATGTACCAAGATTATATAAAATACTCCAGAAGAGTGTATGTCTTACACGATTAGCATGTATCATGATAATAATCAATAATCTAGCAGATTATGAGTGATTATTGCATAAAGTAATAATCTTGCCAAATTTAAAAAAAAAAAAAACACTTGTTAGTGTTCTCATATCACATCATATTAATATTCATGGCCATGCATGAAAAAACGTATAATGAAGTGATCACTAGCTAGTGTTTAAAAACTGACCAAAATTTAGAAAAGTGATTGGATGTGATAATGAGGTGATAATAAAATTATGCCATCCGGGTTTAATAATAACCTGTTATGGAAACCTAAAGTTTAAATTGATATGAAGTAATGTGCCGACGCTCTCTCATGTTAGATACAGGAAATGAATTGAATGGCAAGACATAAAACTAACATCATGTTTTGATTGTGAATTTTGATAATTTGTTTTGAAGCAAATTCAAGAAGATACTATATTGATTTTGAATATTTTTTATAAAGAGTAATGAAATGGATGAATAAAAGTTATGAATTATTTTTATACTATTAATTATTAGGTGACCAGAAGCTCACCGAATACAACGAACTAGTATGTCAAAATTTTGGGCAAGTAAGAACTCACTATCAAAGTCATTGGCGATCCAGAAGATCACTATTAGTGAAGTTACATGCATAAAAGTCATCTATTTTTGTATAACAATCCTTTTGATTGGGGCTATTGAATGTCAACACACAACAAATAAGAAAAGAAGAGAGACAACTGCACAATACACATCTCCCCGTTGATAATGATCTCCATAAGAGAACAATCATAAAAGATTTGTCAATAGATACATGTGCATTATAAGTTGAGGAAGAATGATTTCCTTTGGAATGTTCTCCAGAAGAGATGAAAAGTTTATTGAACATAACTCTTCCATATGAAATTATGTACAAAGTTGGTTAAGATCGAATTTGATACCTCTATACTTGAAAATTTTTACCAACTTAGGGGGAGAAGAATTGGGATAAGTTGGCAAAAAATTACCAACGTTATTATTATATAATGATGATCCCTATAATAGTTATTAAAGAGATTATGTGCCAACTTTTGTTCATATATTATCGAGATATGTTGCACATTAATAATTTAATTTGTATCTAGTTATGACTCATGATACATAGCGTTGAAGATACATTTTAGTTATATTATGTGTATACATTGAGATAAATAATCTTGTCAATCGTACTTGGATCACTACAACTGAAGTGTAGGTTAAATGGTCGGTTCCGAAATAAAGATGATATATATGACAAGATAGTGCAATTGACACTTTTAAAAGTGTTATAATATATTAATATCATAGAGTATATCCCAGAAGTGGTATAGATATCTAAATTATAATAGATGGCCTAAGTTAAGATAAATTGAAAGTTATAATGGTACCAATAAGAAATACATTCAGATGTCCTAAAATAAATGTCCTATTTGAAATGTGCAAAAGGTACCAGTAAAGCATGCAGATTATAATTTGAAATATACCATGATACCAGTATATGATGGAATTTTATGCATATGCAAAAGGAGTGGATTAGAGAACGGGATCTAAAATAAATGTCCTATTTGGTGTCGACATATTAATAATGATCCAAGCTTTTCATGGACTTGAAATCCAATAAATGTGAAAAATGATAATCATGAAGGACCAGAAGTCTGACAATGGATTTTTGAAACCCAGACTGTACAATGTATTGCATTTTTGGGTCTTACATTTATGTGCATGTGTGAGTCGTAGGTCATTAAACGCATAATTCATTGCATGTGTCAAATAGTGATTAAATGCATCACTCATTATATATGTATTACATAGTATATGTTTTATTATGCTCAAAATCTTATTATAAATTTTACATCTCATCATATTACATGCACTAACTTTATACAATAATTATGATATATATGAAATTTTGTCCATTATATAGTAAGTTGTGTTTACAACAGTATGAAGACTTACATGTAAAATATTATACACCAATGAGAATATAATTGTGATGAAATTATACATACAAAAGCATTCTAATAGCATGTTGTGATCATGCATAAAAATAAAGTTCCAGAAGAACTTATGTAAGGCATATTCAAATATCTAGCCCTTTAAATTTTGTATTATGAATACTGCAATGTTGTCATTCTTATCAAACTCCCGAAGAGTATTGATGATTAAATAATTAATACTCAACTTGAAATTTGAGCATGTAAAAGATAATCAAAATCTTTGTTCATTGAAAACCTTTCATATTAAATTGCAATGAGAATAATCTTTTTATGGTCCAGAAGAGCCATAAACAAATCATGCAATTACTTATATGTTATTATTAATATACAAAAGATTGGACAATGTTATTGATGACGTCACGACATGCCATAAATCAATTATCAATATTTGATTATCAATAACTATTTTATATGACTTCCAGAAGAGGGCATAAATTTAATGATTATAGCAACAATTGCTATAGTAAATTAAAACAAATATAAAGTAATGATAAACGCAATATATGTACTATTTTCAAGAGTATGGAGAAATAAAGACGTCTCATATTGAAGATTTGAAGATTGAAGTCCAACTAGGATGGATCAGCTATCGAAGAATTAACTGTTATTCTACTTCAAGTGAGAAGCTACCAAGCAAATTGAATCATTATTTCGGAAGACCTCAAGTTGTGTATTCATCAGGGGGAGAAAATACGCACTGCACTCTTTTTCCCTTAACCATGGTTTTGTCCCACATTGGATTTTCCTGGTAAGGTTTTTAACAAGGCGGCATTGTGTGCGTATTATGAAGATGTTGTACTCTTTTCCTTCACTAGGGTTTTATCCCATCGGGTTTTTACATAGTAAGGTTTAACGAGACATAATGTTCAATAATGAACAATCAAGGGGGAGCGTTATGTAACATTATTATGGTTTTCCATTATTCTCATTTACTATTTCACTTCTTTGCCTCTTGTAACTCCCTTTTTTCTTTCCACTTCCCTTGTAACTTCTCATGTAACTCACTCTCATAATAAGTGGCTTTCTAATACTCTTAGAAGTTACTAATCCTATGTATGTATAAATATATGCATTGTATAATGAAGCAAAATGAGACTAAAAAAGATTACATATTCTCTACATAGGGTAAAAGTTTTTCTCTTATTTTTACAGCAGATTCACGGATCGAGGTAATTCTAGAGGTAAAAGTTCTAGAGGTAATCATATCCGTAATTCTAGTTATAACTAATTAAAGATACATAGGGTAAAAGTTTTTCTCTTATTTTTTTGAACTTATTTTTCTTATTATAACTTATTTGATTTTAGTTCAATTTAAGGCTGTATTTGAGAATATGAATTGAAATTAATAAGGTAGCTGATAATGAGTTGCTACTTTTTGATAGCAACTCAACTTTAGTCGATATTTTAGCTTAAATTTTATTTCATCTCACAACTCAAACACAATTATATATTTAAGATGACTGAAATAAGTTGTCAAACAGTGTCTAAGTTTCCATCTTTAATAAATTGATAATGATTTGAATAAAAATAAGTTAATTTTAAGGAAAATAAGTTCAAAAAAATAAGAGAAAAACTTTTACCCTATGTATCTTTAATTAGTTATAACTAGATCTAGTGAACAAGATAATTCAATGGCAAAATGGTTAATGTTAAGGTTAGGTTTGATTAGATACGGTCATTATGGGACAAGCTTATTATAGGGTTAAAGTAATCACCTAATAAATCTTTCTAAAATGAAACTTTGATAAGAACAATATTATGTATCGATTTATATGTGTATATTCTCATTAATGAATCACTCAGTTTTTAAATTCTCTTTTATATTTATTGACCTGCTCATCAAAAACCTTCAACCCACAATGACCCAGCCGCTACTAACCCTTTTGTCTTGTCCCGCTTTAAACCCGACATGCACCAACCTTGACCAACCCCGCTCAATAACCAGGTCTAGTTGTAATAAACAAAAAAAATATTATTATCAGTATCTAGAAAAATGGTTAGAAAACATCTTATAAATTCAACTTTTTGCGATAAAGTACCTTTTAACAAAAGGCAAACAACCACATTTAAAAACAATTTCAATGCAAGCAGGTGGAGATAGGATATGTCGTGCTATGATAGCCCACATGCCAAACCCATGGGCCTCGTGTCGTAGCGAGTTATGCTAAGAGTGTGCCAAAATTATTTCTTGTCGTGTTAGTCTAGTTCCAAATTTATTAAAAAAAAAATAATAATAAATAATAATAATAATAATAATAATAATAAGGTTTGTGCATGGCCCGTCCCATAAGTAGCCGGTGTCATGCCTTCGGGCCTTGTTCAAATTTCTTCATTATGATTAGGGGAGCTTAAATAATCCGATCCAAAAATATAGAATAATTTTCTCAATTTCTAATTTTGGATATTTCGAATTAAATACATATCATTTTCGGATTATCGAATATCCAACAACATATTTTAAAAAATTTTACAGCAGAGTCACGGATAAGGTCACTCGAATTTCGGCTCAGATAAGTATAGAACATGGCTCCTCAATGTAACTCTTGTGTCATGTCATGCAAACAGCATCTCGTGTCGATCCGACCCATTACCATCTCTACAACTTTAAATCTTTAGCAGGTAACGTATGGTTATATACTATGAGTGTCTAGAGTAGGGCATTTTCATCATTTTGCACAATTTCATGTTATCCAACCCAACTACTCCGTATTAACTTCTAGGTATAAGTATTTGAACAATTTTCAAGTCACTCTTATAAGTTATTTAAGCAATGACAGCTAATTTCTAGTGATAAAATGTAATATTATTAATTTATGCTCTTATATGAACTCAAATATAATGTTAAGTATCTTTTTCCGTTTTCCTATATATAAGGCTGAAGGCTAAAGCCATAAGGTGCAATTTTTAAATCGTTATTATATGTTATTCAAATCATTATTATTCATTTATTATTTTAAAATCATTGAGGCTGATATACATGTTTTATGTTGTGTTTTCCCCTCATTTTCAGTTGATTCTTGTACTAAATAGTTAAGTTTGTGGCTTTGTTTTGATTAAATATCGTCTTTCGATGTTAAGTTATGTTTAGGATCGGTTTTAGCGTCTTTAGCTAACTTTTAAAGCCTTTTTCGATTATTTTATACTCTTTCGGTTATTACGCGTGGTTTTCGGTTTTGTTATATATGCTACAGGAGCGTAATAGAGAGTTATGAAGTCATTGGAAGCTAAATTGAGTCAAAAAGCACTTGCCTCGAGATGCGTGTCAAGTCACGAACGAGATTCGAAGAATCGAGCGAAGAACTCAAGCAAGATCGTCAAAATGTTGTTCACCATTGTTCATGCGGGCGCAACCTTTAAAGCTTCTCTGACCTATGCGCCCGCAACATAGATCAGAGAAATCACAAGTCCCAAAATTGTAGACCTGCGGGCGCAGGGAACAAAGCCAAAATGGCCTATGTGGGCGCAGGGCTGTTTTAAGGGTCTGATTGATTTTCTTCGCAGTTTTTGCTCGTGGGTTTTTATTTTAATAAAACCTAAATACTATATATACTCATTGTAAAGGTGGCACGACCCTAACTAGTTTTTATGATATTTTAGACCTAGGAATCCAAAAACCATTATTCTCTCTAGAATTTTAGGATTGTTTACTTTGTTCAGCAATTCAAGCTTTCAATTAATGCAATTTCATCATTATTTTGGTAATTTCTTTCCTTATGCTTTTCAATTCCTTTAATTTCATGAATCTCTTTAGTTTCTTAGTTTTTAGTTTAGATTAATTAGTTTGCTATTTTTATTCTTAATTTAGTTTTATTAGTGATTAATTTGGTTTTAATTCTAGTTTTAATTAGTTTTTGTTTATGATCATGTTATTTAATTTTGATTTTGTTTTTGTTCCCTTAATTATGAGTGAGTAGTTGTTTTTTCTAGGGTTAGGGGATCTATGTTCATGGTATGAATTTAATTTATGTTCTCTAATTAATTCTTGGCTTTTATCTGAATTCTTAATATTGATTTCTATTTATTGCAATTAAATTGTGGCCAGATTTAGTTGTAAGTTAGGTTATTGTCGAAATCGAGGCCGAGAGGTAAGATTACCACAATTAGACCACTAAATAATAGGCAAAAACGAATTTATGCGAGCGAGAGCCGGTAAAGGAGTTTTGAGGGAGTCTAAGTTCGAGAGAATTAGTGAGCCCTAGTTCAATGAATGCCAATGAATTGATTAGTGAGCGTTAATTGAGTTTGTTGATTGATCATAGTGAACCGATAGCCCTAGGTTTCCATTGATAGAGTTTAATCAATAATTTCCCGTTATTTCCTTAGTTTTATTTTTAGTCTTCTTAGTTTTAGTAGTCATTTACCGAAATTTCCACCAAGGCCCCTTACACACTTTAGGCTTTTTAGAATTAGTAGAGTTTAATAGCCTCCCTGAGGACTTGATCCCTACTTCCCTAGCTATATTAATTAGTTTGTGTTGTTCGGTTATTTTTGAGAGGTGCGCGATAGCCTATTCAGAGGCCAAATGCTAATTATTTTCAAGTTATTGTTATAAACGTGCGAAGTATTATTCTTTTATTTTTTAAAGTAATTGTGGACATAAAGGCCAAATGTTAAATATTTTCAAGACATTGACATGCATATGTTATTCAATTCATTGTTATTTTTGTTAGTCATACTGAAGTCATATTTACTGAATTGAATATTACTATTATTATTATTATCATCAATAAAATTAGTGATTAGTAATGTCATAGATGATACATTATGGCTTTAGTGCATGTCAAGTATTGACAAGATGAACTTAAACCCCATTTAGACACCATATTAGACACCAACACAAATACGTAACCCCCATTAAAAAGTAATTCCTTAAATTTAGATTTTAATCACTATAATGTTGATTTCTTCTTATTCTTGTCCATGAGAACGAGTTTCACTCAATGCATTTTTTTTTTTTTTTTTTTTTTTTTTTTTTTTTATTGGAATTTTTTTTTTTTTTTTTTTTTTTTTTTTTTTTTTTTTTTTTTTTTTTTTTGAGTATATGGGATATAACTATTTGGCTAACTTATACATCAATCACCTATCTAAACTAATTTCGGACAACCTTCCATATGTGGAGAACTTTATAAGCATCAAATCGGAAAGAGCTTGACCCGTTATTGGTGAATTGTGATCCCTTAACTCCTTCTAAACTTGTTTGACAAAAAAATCATGTAGTGTTTGTATTTTCCACCAAGACTTTTAGATAATGAAAAATCTCATAATTATTGATGCGTGCATTTAAACAAAAAAAAAAAAAAAAAAAAAATATCCCTTCAAAAACATTTAGCAATCAATATTGACAAAATGGCAATACATACTTCCTTTTGCACCAAGTAAACAAAACTACAAAACTTTAAATAGAACATCCAAAGATTAAACTTTACTACCAAGTATTTCCTTATCAAATAAAAACAAGAGTTACACTATTGATATACATTTATTATTTCTATTACACTTTAATTAGTACTATGTCATAGGAGTATAAATTGATAAAATTTATTGTGCACTTAGTACGTTAAAGCACAACTAGACTTTCTATCTCTGTAATATATTATTCACATCGATTTAATATAAAGTACACTGAAAAAAATATCAAATTATAGCAATTAATACATACGTTAGAGAGAACAACAAAATTATTGATCCAACTGTAGAATCATTTATTATTTCTAATACAGTTTAATTAGTACTCTGTTATAGATGTATAAATTGATAAGATTATTTGTTGTGCGCTTAGTTAAAGCACAATATGTTCTATTATCTCCGTAATATATTACTTGTATCCATTTGGTATAGAGTACACTGAAAAAATGTCAAATCATCGTAAGTAACACCTACGGTACAAATATCGACAAGATCATTGATCCAACTGTGGCATTTGTAAGAGATCATCAGAAGTGCCGATATTATTTACCTAAAAATTAAAAAACATGTAAGGTATATTAAGGCTGCTAGGCGACCCAAAAAATATCGATCACAAATCTGGAGATAAGCTATAATGAGGGCACTTGGCAACATATATCAATATTTTATTTATAAGATGTTGTTTTCAGATTAATACATCGGAAGCATCCAAGTAATCCACAATGCAGTGATCAACTGAACACTTAATTACTTAAACAGAAGTTGCACACTTCCTCATTGAGCATTTACATTGAGCATTTACATTACAACATTACATCATTAAACTTACGTCATTAGTTTCTTTAATTAATTTTTTAACATTATTCATCTGTATCTAGTTTTTTTTATGCGGGCCTGCCGTCATAATAATGCCATATATATATATAATATATTTTACTTGCGCATATTACTTTAAGGTAAAGAAAAAATCTTGTTAATGATCGATATTTTATTTTGTGTATGCAAGAACTAGTTATTTTCAAACCATATTATATGATTTTTTAACAGTACGGGGTATAGCAAACTTTTGAATTTTGGTATCCGGATATGAACTCTAAACGCCTTATTATATACGAGTACTTCATAAACTCATAAAAGTATTATTTTAGTACCTCTGTTGTGAATAATGTCTAACATTTGAATTTTTAATATCGCACAAATAATATACAAGTGTTACACATAATTCGTAACGGAGGTACTAAATCAACTCTTTTGTTCAGGCCAGTCTCATTTGTGTATTATCATCATTTTCACAAGCTTGCTTTTCACAATCATCCACAAATTATTACTAGTGTCTATGAAATTTGACAAAACTATAACAAAATTGTTCATGTGTGTAGCTATTCGATCATATTTCAACTATAAATAGAAGTTGAACTTTCAAATTTACTTGTCACTTCACCATAATTGGTTGAGGTCGCACATCTAATATGTATCTTCCAACTTAGACAAACACATTATCTAATGCAGCAAATTATTTTTTTTTAAATCCATCATCATTAATTGATTGACTTTAAGAGTTTCTCTCAAAAGTCAAATGTCACCCTCATTAATTACAAAAAGAATTGAAGGGAGTAAGGGTTTGTAGTTTACTTTATTTTAAAATCAGTTTAGCTCAAATCAGTCCAATCCAGTTCAGTTTAGCTAAGCTCTTCTTTAAAAAAACATAATAAAAACTTTCATTTCACTTCAGCTCCAATGAGTTTAGTCCAATTTCAGCTTCAATTATTTCAATTCAGTTGTTTTTATCTGAAGTAAACAGGTTCTAATTAAGATCACTCAATAAAGAACCTTAGTCTTCCCACTAGATAAAATGTTTACCCAAACTTAATTGAGACAAAAAAGAGCTGACTAGTGTAAAGAGTTTTACTTAGCATATAAATTTCTTTTATACACTCTTTCAAAACAAATTTTTTTTTTATACATACGTATATACGATTAGTAGTGAATTATGTAGTAAATATATAATCTATCAAATAGGTGGATGTAGCTTTGCACGAAATGCATCAAACCAACAACTATCGAAAAGTATACTCTTTTCATTGCAAGATACTTGCTACATTTTTCTAAAATAGATGTCTGTAATTACTTGTTACATATCCTATTTTGATAGGTGGCATTCACATAAATTCTACCAATTCTACCCTCAACTTTGTGGCTACCTACTTTATTCCTTTTATTTTGCCCTTACTTTTGTCATTAACTTAATAAATATTCTAACTTTTTATGTTCTCTACTACACATGTGGATTTCACTTATGGTTAATGTAATATGTAGTATGTAGCAAGTATTTTACTACAAAGACAATACTTTTTAATGCATAAGAGGAAAAGTATAACTGCGTACTCTAGTAGTCGTAAAAAGATTGCAATTAAATTAAATTAAATTAAATTAGAAAAGGAGAGTCAAAGGAAGAGGAGTGCTCAATCAAAAAATTAAGTGATAAAAACAGGTTTGAAAAATCTCCTTTAGGAAGGTACATACGCCATTTCTCTATTAGAATTTTATTTTGTAGCTCCACCACCAATATAATCTAACATCATTTTGGTCTAACACCACTTACTACTTAACATCATCAAATCAAAAACCTATTAAAACACAACATTATCAAGAATTCAAGATTCTTAACTTAGCTTGAAAAATTCAAACTTTATTTTCTATGGTTTTTGTATTCATGTCTCGATTCAGGCAGCTTGACAAAATGCAATGTAATTAACTAGAAATCGACATGCTAATGCTATTATTAAAGAGTAAAAGCTTATGTGGATATATGGCTAATTAATTAACACTAGCACTTAGGGTACGTTTGGTAGGGCGTAAAACATTTTTAAATGAAAATAGTTTTCCATGAAAAAACTTTTACATTGGAAAACTCATTTTCATAAATAATTTCCATTGTTTGGTTGAATGTAATATGATTTTACATTTTATCATTTTTCATTGTTTGGTTGGATGAAAAATCAAGTATTTCAATTGTAAGGAAAAGTGTTTTCTTTCCAAGTGTGATGAAAAATATTTTCCTCCCAATTTTGAGGGAAAATGTTTTCAACATGGCGAAAAACCATTTTCCACCTCAAGTTTTACATTTTAATATTTTACTCCAAACCAAACAATGAAAAATGGGAAAACTGTTTTCGAGAAAAATGTTTTACGCCCTAGTGACCTACCAAACGGACCCTTAGCTTAGTGTTGATTATTGCCAATTATTTATTCCAAATCAATTTTTTAACAAGTTTTAATTTCAAATAATGACTGATTCAACTTACTGCTTGTATCAAATCGCTTTAAATAATTCACTTTGAAATCACTACTCCTTCTGTTTCAATTGTTTATTTCTTTGACCAATTTTATTTTACAAAAAGATTTGAAATATAACCAACAAAGTAAATTAGAGGGAGTAGTAACTTTTCATGTGTCAAATTAATCTGGTAGATGGAGTTTTGCTAAGAGGAACTAATGTAATGTACATTTTAATAATGTGTATATATGTCAAACTCTTTGCATATATAATTATTTGTAGTTATTACTTACAGTGAGAAATTCAAATCTTTGTTGTATTGGATCGAAATAAGGCCCTGTTCTACTCAACTTATTTTCGCTGATCTGAACTTATTTTTGCCGAACTAAACTTATTTTTGCTTATCTGAACTTATTTTTGCTGAACTGGATTTATTTTTGCTGAAATTATTAACAATTTATTAAGGATTGAAACTGATTTTTGCTGAAATGAACTTATTTTTGCTGAAAATAATTAAAAATAAGACGAGAAGAACAAGGCCTAAATTGGTAGTGATCATATCCAATAAATGACTATGTAAAAGATTGTTTTGCAACCCTAGGTAATAGATAAAACATGACATTTTTAGTTTTTTAAATGTATGCACGCTTATCCCAAATGAAAAATCATCAGAACTTAAGTAATAATAGTTTTGTAAATACATATTATATAAACGTTAAATAGGATTAGATAATTAAAATCACATGCTGCAGCTAGAACTTTGTTCTTTAATTATACTTGTTTCATGGAATTTCATCTAATTAAACATTTGATATGTTCAAAGGTTCAATAAAATTCAATTAAATCCAAACTTAAAATAAACACAACCTTAAAACTTATCTTTCATTGATACATGCATGTACACAAGAAAGAAAGGGGGGGGTGAGGAGGGGGGGAGCACAAGGGAAGAATGGGGGGGGGGGAAAGGGGGAAGAGGGAAGGGGGGAAAAAAAAAAGAAAAAAAAAAGAGAGGGGGGGGGGGGGGGGGGGGGGGGGAGGAGGGGGGAGGGAAAAAAACAAACAAACAAAGCTACATAGTAGAGCGCCCACTTGAAAAAAAAAAAAAAAAAAAGAACACTAAGTGCTATAAATTTAATAATATATTCGTATAATTTTTGTCCCCTCGATTCTATTAAAACTTATAAAATGCACTTTGTTCCGCAAAATATATGTATTGGATCCACCACTGTACATGCATATATGATCATAAATTCCAACATTTAATTTCCAAGGAAAACTAAAACATCAATTAACAGCTAGCTAAAGCTATTAGCCTAGAATAACAGAATAATATCCAAATACAAGAAAAGGATTTCTAATATAATGTTTTATGGGAGAATATATATATATATATTATAATATAATATCCAAATACAAGAAAAAGATTTCTAGTTTCTAGTATGTTACTTTGTGGAGAAAAAAGGATTCTTTTAACATGATGTGAGTTTTCTTTGCTTGTTATATGAGATAGATTATTTAGTGTGTGTGCGCGCGCTCTTTAGTAGTCATGAAAATGAGTTCAAGATTCTTTTATTCCTAGTGCCTTGAGAAACATCAATTAAAGCTTTCAAAGCTTTATACATTTAATTTGGTCCTTTTTTTTTTTTTTTTTTTTANTTTTTTTTTTAGTAAACGTTCTTTCTTTTTAATTTGTCATAGTGGTTACTAGTCATTGGTCAGTGGGAGTCAAAAGTAGTTTTTCTTTGATTCTATAGGCCTATATTATTATTGCGATTGCTTGTGATCTTGTTTTGGCAATGACATTTATCAACAAACTTTATTTTTGGTCCTTCTAGAGCCTCAACAATCATCATAGGGATTAGGGAATCAACACATGCTATATCTAGGGGTGAAAGTTCGGTCTATGGTTTGGATTATTGCCCAATCCAAATCCAAACCATATATTTTTTGTCTCTGAAATTTGAGACCAATCCAATCCATATTGAATTTCAGTCCAATCCAATCCAATCCACCTAAATTTGGTCTTATGATTTTGGATCCAATCCAATCCGAATTTTTTTTTTGTACAACAATTCCTGCTTAATATATTTGTAGCAATAATCTGTAGTACTATCCAATAACTCACTAAATCAAATACTACACAAATTTTGAAAAAGGATGATAGAGAATTTTAGGATTTTGCTAGCTTTTGATGTTTTAGACATAACTACTTAATAATTAAGTAGTAGGCTTAAGGCCATTAAGTACTTAAAGGTTTATTACTATTCGGTTTAAAGTTCGGTGTACGGTCTACCGAGGGATCCAGTCCGAGTCCAAACCGAAATCCGAAAAATAAAAAAATTTACAATCCAAACCGGTCCAAATTACAAAAAAGTCCAATCTAAATTTTCAAAATGGTTTGGTTTGGTTCGGTCTTCGGTTTTAATCTGAATTACTTTCACCCCTAGCTATATCTTTTAACATAAATATATCAAGGGTAAAACCATTAGGAGCGAATATACTCTATCTGTTCAGTAATTAACTTACGTATTGTTCATCAAGATTAGTAGCTATAATCATATTAAAACAATAAAACGTCAAGCGAAGCTTTGCCATCTCGCCATGTGTCACACATCTTGATATCCATGATATGGCGACACATGTGTAATGTCATGGCAAATTTTAACAAATGTTAAAATGCCTACATTAAAATAAATAACTAAATCAAGGCTTGAACCCTTGACCTTTCATTTCTAGCTTATAGATCAAACCACTAAGCTATAGAAGATTTTTTTGTTGCTTAATAAGAATTAAAACTTATTAATATGAATTAGATTCTTTACTTGTAATCATTAATTCACTTTCTTATCTTATTCTATTACCAAATTATTTCCAAAAGAGCTTATGACCAAGTGGTGGCTAAATACGAATCGAACTATTTTGTCACTTGCATTTATTCAATTAAATTATCATACATAAATTGATAAAGTTATGTTTGTCAATTGTATAAATTTTTAATTATTTTATTAAAATGTGAAGTAAACCTCAAATTTCAAATTGTTCGATATTTTCGCATGAATCCCCGGTGCATCGCCCGGGCTAAATACTAGTTGCTATTTAAACCTACATGTGCTTTAGAAATTAAGGAAAAAAAAACGGTAATCAATTCAACTTAATCAACGTATTGGAGGGATAAATTTATAATCCTACATAATTTTCATAAGCATGTCAAAATCATGCCTCAATCAAGGTTAGGTTATAGATGTTTAACTAATTCAATTCATATTTCCACCTTTTTCATCACAACAAAAATATCACTTTTGACTCTTTTATATGCAGTTTTGCATGAAGCTTTTTTCTATAAATCAAAGAAAAAAAACATCTTTCATATGTCTCTATAGCCTATAGGTCATGCAATTTTATGACTATATAACAGGTTAATAACTCACTAGTATTGAATGCTGTAAAATAAAATGATGTGAATTAAAGAGGGTATTCATGATGTTTGATATGCAACGATTGTAACACTGTAAAAAAGTTTTTATTCGATTTAATTGCTATGTTATTGTTTAGATCTTCTAGACTCCTTTGTAGATCTCGTATGGCCTTTATCATATCATGGACTGATTTTTTTGTAAAATGAAAGCTAAGGTCATTTACTTTAGTCACTTTTATATCATTTAAGTAATATTTTTCCGCTCAAAAAAATTTTTTTTTTTGAATATATTTCATTGTTGGTGGGCAATCAAATGTAAGTTTCATAAAGTTGTCAATATATATAGTTTTCATTATATTGTATACTTTGAGTATGTCAAACTTTCTGATGCTACAAGCCTACAATAGTACACTGTACATACATTCATCCATACATAATTAACATTTTATATAGCATACTCAGGATGAAATATTTCTCTCAAAATAAAAAATATTAGAAACAATATCATATATTATATACTTCCTCTGTCTTTTTTTCACTTTTTCACATCTTCCATAACATAACTTATAAAATTAATATCTCACGATTTTTCCATAATAAAAAATAAAATTATATTTTTGAAAAATAAACATCGAAATGAATCAAACAAGATTCCATATGACTAATTTTCTCGTTACAATTAATTATCAAATTGAGTCAAAATTACACCGTAAAAAGTCAAAAATCCTTATGTAGCAACTAAAAAAAGATCGAAGGAGTAATTGCAAAACAATTTTTTTAATTCTAGAAAACTAATATCAATGGCAACCTGAAAGATTTTGTACATAATAACACAATATCTTCAAAGAGAAGCAAAGGCATGCTACATCATAATAAAATAATATCACCAATGATCACCACCATATACACGAGTTTAATAAAAATTGGTTAATGATTATTATACATTATTTCATATAATGCAGTTTTGTACCTACCATAATAAACATGAGTTTTAACTTTATATTCGTAAATTGCATGACATCTTCCTCGTCCTCATATATAACTATAAGGGATACAATTGCGTGGGAAGAAAAATTTTGGACGTCATTTTCCACCAATGGATTATATGATATAGATTGCGGTCATTGGATAATAGAGACTTTATTATAAAATCGACCATGTCTGTTACTTTGACAATTAGGCCCGGCTATTAAAGCGGAGCTGAGTTGAAATTAATTAAACTGAAAGGAGTTAAGATGAATTGAACTAAAAGGAGCTGGATTGTACTAAACTAAAATAAGCTAAACTGAACTGAAGTGGACTAAAATAAAGTAGTAATTATAATTGAGATGCGCTGAACTGAACTGAATAGAGCTGAATTGAATTGAACTGAATTGAAGTGCTAAAAACTTAAGTCCAAAAGAACATTGCCTTAAAGGGTGGAATGAATTGAAGTATACACTGAAATAGATAACTATTGAGACTATATCACTCATATAATATTTTATGGGAGAGATTATACGATTTAATTAAATCCCACAGAGTTAAGTATTTTTTTTGGTGATATTTTTACGGCATCATGTACGATTATACGAATGAGAAAATAAGAAAAGAAAAGTGTAGTACGTATTGATATTATACACAATTTTTTAAGACGTGATTTCTCTTCAACTCATGAAATTAATAGTCAAATAATAATAATAATAATAATAATAATAATAATAAAGTTGCTGCAGAAATTTGTTTTAAAATTTTCTAAAAATTAACAAAAAACTAAAACATATAACAATTGAGCTTAAATTGATTTTGTTAAACTTTAAATATCAAATACAAATAAATACTAAATTATATTGATATAAAGATGTGTATGTAATTTTAAAACAAAAATATTGCAAGAAAGGAGCAACTAATAAAGAAAGTTTCCTAAAACAAAAAAATAAAATAAAAATAAAGTTGCGAAATTTTGTAGGGAAAAGCCTCTATGAGAAGATGTAATGTGTTACCTCTTGTTTAAGTGGTTTTTATTTTTGTTATAGTTATGATTAGTTATAGTTATGATTAGTCATTCTAAGTTCTAACATGGATTTATACAAGTATATGAATAAATCCTGTCTTAAATTTAAATTTGATTTTGTTACTTAAAAAAAATGTACACTATTACTCGATAAATATTTTCGTAGCTTTAAAAATAACTATTGTATATTTTATTTGATAACACATCTCTGACTTGGACAAAAAATAACTATGAGATTACAAAAAAATGTCCTTTGATAAGCGAGAGATGAGTTGAAACTTGAAACTAAACCTTTTCTTCTTCAGCCTAAAGACAACATGGGCCGCTTAATAAGAACCATATAAATTCCACTTTTTCCTAACAAGAGTAGAAACCATCAAAAGCTAAAAACAAGTGCTAAAAGCAATAGCAATAACATGAGCATTAATAGGTCGTTATTGGAATTTTTTTTTGACACTCCTCCCATTCATACTGGCATACTTGCTTCTACTAGAAAGGGCTGTATTAGAGCGGGTCCAAGGAGTCCCACCGTACAGGCTTCAATATAGACGGGACTCCCAAATTTTATATTTTCTTCAATATCATTGCCTATAATATATAATATCTAAATATTGATAATATAAGGGCCATTTACTTTTAAAATAGAACCCTTAAAATTTTTGCGAGGTCCCTTAACACTCCTCCCATTTTTTGGATAACTAGTTAAATGTGCAGCTGTGAGTCTATGACTCTGTCAGTTCAATTTATTCTTCAAGTATTCCAAGAAGATTGATCTTAACCAAAAAGGCATGCTACTTTCTCAAAAACTAGTTACATACTCTCTAGGTGACTAGGTCCCTTTAAAAACAAAAAATTCCATCGTTTGAAGCTCTCATAAAATGTGAATTTATGTTGCAAATATTATAAGATGGAGGTATTAGTTAGTACTAAACTTTGTATAAACTAATTAAGATATGAGCTATCCCCATATAATATTTTACTAGAATCCTCTCATTCCACAAGAACTTTAGAAGTTTATGGCGCTAATGAGTTGCTAGCTAGGGAAATCCTATAATGTACATGGTAAAATCGTCTATATCTTACCAAAAAATTGTTCATTTAATTTGATAACTAATTTCAGATCGTATAAACAATTTCTTTTCCTTTGATTATTGTACTTATTTGATTATTATTTCCCCATATATCATCATCTTTTTATTATGTACTCATTATACTAGTGATACAACTGGTTGTTTTTTAAAACCTATTGTAACCTGTTTTTGTAAAGCTAATGAGTATATAAAAAGAAGATGATATATGGGGAAGTGATGAGACTATCGCACACCTATCAAAAATAAACCAAACCACTTTAACTAATATAGCTAGGGAAGTAGGGATCGAATCCACAGAGAAGCAATTAAACCTATTAGCTCTAAAAAGTTTAGACTGTGTAAAGGGCCTTTGAGTGTGAATTTTGACCAAGAAATTAACTAGAATTAGAACTGAATCGATCAAGGGAATGTATTAATGACTAAGCCTAGGACATCGGTTCACCACATATTAACAAATGAATTGCACATAATTAATTAACAGATTATCAATTTCCTTGAATTAAGGTCCACTAATTCTCTCGAATCTAGTCCCCTTCAAAACTCCTCTAATGGCTCTCGCTCACTTAGACTCGTTTTGCCCTATTGTCCTTATGATTTAATTGTGGTAATCTTACCTCTCGGCATCGATTTCAACAATATCAAACTAACAATTAAACCTGACCAGTATTTAACTGAAAGCAATAAAAGTTGACAACAGGAATTCAAGTACATTAATAGTCAAATTAATATTTATGAGCAAAACATCAAAAATCAATCCATGGATCCACTAGTCCTAGAAAAGGAACTACTCACTCATAATTGAAAGAACAAAAATTAAATCAATGAAAGAAATAAAAGTCCTAAATATGATTAAACTAAACAAACCAACAACAATCAAGAATTTAAATCTAAGCATAAAACTAATAAAACTAAGAGCATAAATTAAAACTAATAATAAACATTAATGAAGAACAAGAATTGAAATTGAATAAAACCTGAATATTATTGATTGAATGATTGACAATAATTCCACACTTAGAGAGAAATTAAGAGTAGATTAAACTAGGGTTTGTAAAATGTAAAAAGCGTAAATGACAAATTAGGAGATTAAACATTAAGTACTAAGCCTAACACGAAGAAAATCACGCGAAAATCGCCTTCGGAGCCACCCTTCCGGAGGGGTTCGGGCGTGCAGCCTCACCCCGGGTGCTCAGCCTCGATCCGGGCGGGCACCTTCGCTTGGCTTCATTTCTCGGTTTTTGCTCGTTCTTTCTTAGTTACTTCTTTAATTCTTCATTTAGCACTTCTAATCTTCAGTAAAGCTTCCCAAATGACTTCAACTCTTTACTAACTTCTTCAAGTGCTTCAAAAGGCTCGGAAAACAACGGTAAATCATCGATTCCTGTAAAATCTTATAAAAAGCACAACAAACACTCGAAATAGCATAAGTTAGTAGCAATGGCTCAAAAGAGCCGTATTAGAGCTAAAAATCAATCGGGATCGGGGTAAAATACATGTCAAATATCAACTTATCAGAAAATAATAATCAAGGATTTGACTTGTATTCCTCCCTTAGTGGACGGCTTGGTGTAATAAGCACATCCACTCATCAAAATTTATAAGTGAATAAATACTAAATAATTACATATTTATATAACCACATCCAAAAATTGTCAAAAATAAATGTAACCTTTGACTAGCCTACTTAAAATAAGGTGAACTTTTTGTTATTAACTCTAACCTTGTATTAATTATTGTTTCAAGCAAGTTAATTATCGTAAACTTATGACATACGAACGTCATTTTTTTCATTAGTTAATATTGCAATTGAATTTCTTCTAACTAGAAGAATATAAGGTTAACTTATTCTTAATTAATCAAAAATTTAACTTATATTGAGCATACCCATCAAAAGTTGACTTATTTTTACAATTCCTTAAAATCTCCCCCCAAAAAATTCAATTATAAATACCTAAAACTAAACCAAAGTTAACTACACCAAAGTCTACTCATAAGTCATCTTTGGCATGTACCATATATGATTCTCCAACATTTGTATGTTTGTCCTATCGTTTTCAAACATCTCTTATATAAATTCTTTTACCATGCTTCACTAAAACAAATTATAGGCCCCCACAACCCCCTTAATTACTTTCAGAATCACCCTATGAAACTTCCTTAAATGTCAATGGAAGCTCCTAGGAAGTTTTCATTCCAGTATTCATAACTCATAAGCCTTCACATTATATGTACGCTACTACTTCTGTGAATGGCAATGGCCTCATACGATCACACTTCGTGCTTCTTACCCTTTTCGCCTTTCTCTTTCTCCAACATGGATGGTAACTACCACAACATTAACTACAATCCAATGACTACTACTGTTACTACTACGGCCACTTTAAGTCCCCTAGATAGCTCAGGCAGTGATCAGTATTTCGAGCAGGGGGCAGAGCTAGAGGTTTCGGATTTCTTCATGTTTGATGATTGGGGAAATGAGCAGCAGTCTGTGGGTTTTGGACAGCAGTCTCAGAATTTCGGGTATCAGGGAACTGAGTTTTATGATGCAGGAGGAAGCAGCAGCAACATTCAGAATAAGGAGCAGAATAGCAGTAAGCATTTATACTTTGTTTGATCAGTCTTAGCTTCAATCATGTTTACATTTATTATCATTGCAAAAACTTATTTCGTACACGTACTATTAGTGGGAAGCATCAGAGATAACAGAGAAAAGAAGGAAGTCAAGGAAAGGGTTGCATTCCGAATGAAATCAGAGATTGATGTCGTAGATGATGGATATAAATGGCGAAAATATGGCAAGAAGATGGTCAAAAACAGCCCAAACCCAAGGTAATATCAACACCCATAAAAATGAATGCACTTTTTAGCACAATATACCATATAACCACCACAATACCAAGTTTTAAATTACTTCAACTAATATTTCTTCAAAATTTACGTGCAGGAATTACTACAGGTGTGCCGAAGAAGGTTGTCCAGTGAAAAAGAGAGTAGAAAGAGACCGAGATGACTTCACATACATAATAACAACATATGAAGGCTATCATACCCATGATACACCAAAATAGTTTTAACTTCGGATTGTTTGTCAGAGCTCTGAGCACCTGAAATATGTTTCCATCAGCTGGAATAACAAGTTCATAAGATGATGGTAGGTGGTAGACCACTAAGCTATGGAACCAGCAAAAGTTTTACGAAGATTTTTATCTTGTCACATAGTATGTGTTTTGCTTTTGTCTGGTGATCGAAGAGCTGTTTTTTGATACAGCAGTAACAGATCAACGCAATAAAACCAACCATCTTAGATTCTTAGGTTTGTTATAAATATCTAGTTTCTTTTCCAGTTTAACATCATTAGTATGTAATGTAAGTATATTGTTTCATATGCGTTTTTTAATTACTTGATTATGGTGAATTTTCTTACGGAAACTGAAAAAACGAAAAGCATAATTTCCTGATATGAGGCAAACAATTGTACCATATGTTTCGGTGACTGCAGCTGAATATGGCGTTCAAACATAGAATATTTAGTCCATGGTCATCTCAAGTAGCCTTTTCACACTAAATTCGACGTATAATTAACGAATAGCTAATTCAAATTAGTGAATAGAGACAGTGATGTAATTCATTAGTAGCTTGTACGTTGTGACGGAATATTGACCTGTTTTGACAGGTCAGGATTCAGAAATATTTACCCCGTAATCCGGTATGATTCTGGATCAAGTCAGCCTAATCCTTTGAACACTAGGCAAAAAGTATATAATTCTAAACAGGGAACAATTAAACATTTGACTAGATACTGTGTGGGTAGACGCCCAACAATCCGAAACCATAACATAAGTTAACCTTGTCCCTTATGTACTCCAAGTAGCGAGCCGGACGTAACTGTTAGATTGTGTAAACGCCCTTAATTAGGGTGATTTCCATTGATCATATTTATAGGGTTTCAATGACAAATGATATAATATCCTAAATATTATCCTAATGATATTATAAATATATCTTACTTTACATAAGATATTATTTTTAAATATAATATCATAAATCTATGGGATGAATATTCTATCTCTATCAGTAACTTATGCTTAAACTTAGAGAATAGCACTAAACCATGAAACATAACATTACGGTTTACCCACTGTATCATAAGGTGCAAAAGAAAAAGGAAAGTGGCCCTCATAGCATGGCATGATAAAAATAAAAATGACACTCAGCAAAGATCTTCATCATGTCGTATCGAATTGTATTTGCTTGTCAGTATAATGACAGAGGATTGTAGTTGTTGGATTCAAGGTGAATTCATGTAATTTTCGTGCTAGAATATAAGTTTCCAAAATCCTAAGATACAAGCAAACAATATACAAATTTCCCGTTACGTGTTCGATTTCTGACAATACATCAGCCTGGTAATACGAATTTACCATTATTTCTTCAATTTACCCATGATATTAGTTAATACTTCTACTCCGTACTTAATATCATCTCTTCACCAATAAATTGCGTCACATTAGAAATGTAACAACCTTTTCCGATTCATCTTGGCTAATACAGTAAAAAGTATCATATACCGCCATACCGGTGAAAGTTTAAGCACAAAAGGTGTTGAGATCCTTTATCTATGTGCCTTAATTTCCCTTTAAAGTTTTAGTGGATCTCATCATCTAATGAGTGAAAAAAGGAAGGATTGATGAAACTCCTAATTAGCTTGATTATGATCAAAGCATAAACAGCACAACATTACGTAACTTTCATTTCGTCATAAAAAAAAAGGAGATATAGGTCATTGTGGGGTGCAATTAGCTAGCTGCACCCACAAAAACTCATCTATTATCATTTTTTATCACAAAAGGGAAACATAATTGGCCTCTTAACACTTCAGATAGAACCACTGTGTACCACATAAACTTCATTGACTGATGACTAATTACAGCGTATTATAATCATGAATTTATGATAGTACCTAAACCCCAAGTCTTAATCTTGAAGCAATATACATAAAAGTAGTAAAAATCAAAATGCAAATCTAATTTAGTACTGTAATTATATGTCAAAGATACAAAAAGATGTTCAAGTCTCTCAGCAACATGCATCTTACCATGTACGTTATTGCGTCAAACACTCGTTTGAGGAAATAAGATGTCAGGGTTCCGAGTGAATGGGTTCTGCGAGTCAACTTCAGCTTCATTAATGGGGTGAGATATGCTCCAAATACAGCTTCTGGTCCATGGTTTTTTGAGCACTAGAGAAGGCATTTTCATAATAGACCTTGACTTTGAAAGCCGAGAATTAGTGTTCTTGGTCAATCCACTCGCAAGCAACCACCGCGATCCTGATTGCTGCTGCTTCCTAGAAGACCACAGTTCTAGCTTATCAGATGCCGCGCTCAGTCCTACAATATGAACTTCATCCAATCTAAACCTTGGAATCATGCCCTCTCCCTCCTTATCGTCTTCTAACACTTGAGTCACAGGTGTGATTAGTCTCTTTACTTGAACTAGACCGAGCATGGGCCCACCAACTGCTTCATAGTTTCGCAGTGGGTCCCTCAGCTGCAACATCAAAGCTAGTGTAAGATCATCTTTCAAAATCCCGAAATTTCTTGATTCTTTCTCTGTGTTCTCTTGAGCTCTTAACCACTTGTCCAGTGAAAGTGAAAGATCCAACAACTCAATAATATCATTGGCAGTGTTAACACGAATGGTGGAAGGTGCATCATTTTCAGGTGTGCCTGATTGTATTTTCAACCCTTCTATCAAGAGGGCTTCCATGGAGTCAAGAGCCAACAAGGCTAGATCTTTGGCAGCTACATATTCTATGCTGATATCACCACCTGCTGTGCTTGAACCACAATAAGTATGACTCTGAGCATATGGATGCCGTTCTACCTCAATCTTGACATCATACTTGCTCTCTGAACAGTCAGGCCTATAACAGCAATGGGATACAATAAGTTAGAAATTGAAATAAGAATATGCACTTTCAGGCTTTGATTGGTTTGACAAGCCCCACTCCTAAAAAGTGAAGTCTACTGAAATTGAACTTCAAGAGACGAAGGGTTTTATGCAAATTCATTTTTAAAAATACAGATTAAACATTTTTCTATAAATGATTTCCGCATATTACATGTAAAAATGACAATATAATCATATATTTATGGAAAATCATTTACTCATAACTTGTTAGTGAAAGTTTTATGAAACTTGGTTACTCAAAGAATGTGAAGTTCCATGGAAAAAGATTAACAAAATAGGCTACTCTGCAGTTATATGTCTTTCATTTACATCTAAACAAAGAGCAAGGCCTCGGAGTACAAAGCAAGCAAAAGTATTAGCAACATAGCAAGCAAAAGCATCAACAAAGCAACTCACAGACCTATTGAGCACCTCGGCTTCACATGAAGCTTCCCAAGCTAGTTGCTGCATATTTTTTCCAGAAAGATCTTCTAGAGGCATTAAGCTGTGTACTTTTCTGGAAAATCTTTCACAGCCAACTGATGCTAAACACTGCAAAATCTCCATGACATCAGGTCCCAACTCCGTCGGTAGCACAAGAGTTTTAGAGGTTTGAATAATCAAGCTCCCGCTATTATTCACATTTCTGAAAAGCAATGGGCTCATAGATCGTAAACAACCTCCATTCTTCAATGGTAGTAATGATCCTACACCTTCTGCAAGGGGAGGCAATCCAAATGGTTCCTCAGAAGGAACAGAAATTGGACTCCCAAATCCACCAGTACTATAATAAGGAGAGCTCTGGAAGGCTTCCTCATTCAAACCCCATCTTTCCATCAATGTTTGAGTCTCCAAGCGTTCGAGGCTTCTTGCTTTCAGTTTACACTTTGATGACTCCTGTGCACTTTCATTTGAGAAATCCGCTCTCTCAACATAATATGAAGAGCAGACATTAGAAGCTGTAAAATCACAATCAGGAAGGTCATCTTGTACATCTACATCTAAGAAGAGGCTGCCTGAAGTCATCATATCTTCTTCAAATTGTCTTAAAAGACGTCCTTTAGGAGATTCAAGGTCAAAATTGTAACTTCGGAATGATGGAGTACGCAAGTCGTGCAGCAGGTTACAAAAATCATCTTCCACGGAATCAGCAAAAGCATCTACACTCAATGACTTAACTCTACTACATCCTTTATGCTTGGCCTTATTCTCATCAGCACTCTCGTCTTCTGATAGCTCTAATTCATCAGTTTGCGAAATGAACATCTTACACAAATCTAATACCTCCTCTTCAAGGTCTGACTCTTTAGTATCTACAACACTATATTTATCAATTGGAGCATCCATCGCAACACGGTCACAAGCTCCGTCCATTCTATCAATCTTTATCTCTTCATCTGAGCATACGTCTTCACCATCAAAGATCTCAGCTACATCAATTATCTCTATGCTTGAGAGTTCCAAGTCTTCAACAGGAGATTCACCTGATTTTTTTGCTCCCGTTGAGGAGCACTGTGGTTCTTCACCCTTCTCTATCACTGTGAATTCATCATCAGCATCATCATGATGTTCAGCTCCACCAAAATCAGGTACACTACTGCTACATACTGAGTTTGCCACTAACTGAGATGAGTCAGATGACTCCGAAGTTTCAGAAACCACACCAAAATTTGCTGGACTATCAGTGCTCCCTTGCTCAAGCTTACCATAAAGCATATGAATGGAATTTGTGAAATCATATGCATCCTTTGACAAATCACTCTTTGCATCAAGACATCGAGATGAATAACAAGATGCATTACTCAAACTACTCGGAACACTCCCCACGCGCCTATGAGTGGAATTGGCCTTGACAGAATCAAAATCAGCAAAGCTCATCCTATTCAACCCTCCTTGCTCCAAGGTAAGAACAAGAGGTGATTTTACACAACTCAGTGATTCACCCAACCCATCCTTTGTCACCAAAAACCCGAAACTAACATGCATTGTAGCGCCTCTAGCATCACCCATAAGCTTAAAACTAGTCGACCATTTCCCCGAGCATTTATCATGCTCCAACTCCTCAAGTGTAAGAGGAAGAAACCTAGTAAGATCAACCCAATGCTTCCCAAACTGAACTCCTTCCGCCCCAACCACGGACGCATACAACAAGAAGTGTTTCGGCTCATACTTCACAAAATCCCCAACCCCATTCCTAGAACCATAAACAGTACATTTACTCATCAATGTCTCCTCAAACTCCACCACCCCATTCGACACCCTCGACGGAAGAGTTCTTAACACACTATCCTTCCTCTTCCACACCACATTCATACTAACACCATTCAAATCCAACATCAAATCCTCAATGCAATGAACATGACAAAAGAAATAACAAGTGAACTTCCTCCTCCTCATATGAGACAAAACCTTAAAGGGTGTTTTCCAACCCCAAATTGAAGAACTCTTTTGCTCCTCCTTTAAACCCTCATTACCATTACTAAAATGTGAATTCTTCAATGAATTTGGTCCAAATTTAGTGAAAGAAACCAAAGAATTTTCATGGGTTTTGTTGTCTACATAAAGGGATTTGCTAATTTGTTCAATATCACGCAATAATTCAAACTCCCCATTACTTGAATCAGAATACCCAGATTCAAATTTGAATGACAACATCTTATTCATGAAAAATAATAAATACCCACAACAAATTAACTCTTAAACTTCCCAAAATAAACAAGCATATATCAATATCATTTCATATAATACATGTAATTCTCAATCAAATCTCCAAAGTACTAAACTAACTAATAACATAGTTATGAATTTTGGATGTTTACTAAGAAAATGAGAGATAAAGATGCTTACTTGAACTGGGGTCCAAACTCTTCAATGTAATTTGTGAGAAAGACAATATTTTTTTTTTTTTTAAAAGAGCAAAAGAAGTTTAGTTAGAAGGTTCCAAATATTCTAACTTTGGAGGCTATAATGGAGTTTTTATGTTCTATTTATGAGTGATTAATTCCAGTAAATTATGATTTGTTTCAAATTATTGGGTTTAATTAAGTTTTGGGTCAAAGACAAGTAAGTAACTAAATCATTATTGTAGAGCATTAAGCCAAAAGAATAGAAGTTTTGTCTTTGAGTTATTTTTTGGGTGCATTTTGGAATTTTTCAATTAGGACAACTTTTTGGGTGTGCAAAGTTTTGGTTAAGGTAGGTGATGGATTGTTGGTCGGCTGTTTATTAGAACAAAACCTTTTGGAGTGCATACTAATGGGGTTGATTAAGTTTTGTGATTTTGAAAGTACTAGTTGTGCAATTTGTATACTCCATATGTTTATTGTCTCCTAATCTTGTGTATCCGTTGGGTACTTGGGTTTCGGCTTGTACAAGCTTGTTCCGCAACTATGCAAGTGTGCTGTGAGTCCTTAACATGGCACAAGAGGCACTTAATACGGTAGTAGGTAATGTATGCACGCCATTTTTTTACTATATTAATATATTTTGAAAGAAGTTTAAACTTGATTTGAGTACAGGGGCATAAGATCATATGTTTAAACTTAATAAGATTTATAAGTTTTTGACAACATTTTATCACAAAAAGTGTATCTTATTTTTGATGATAATTATAAAGTTTTGTTGATACAATTAGTAGTTTAAATGCATAACAATTGTGGACAGTGGACACCTTAGAAGGGTCATTTCTCAAAAATGTTGGAACTTGGAACTTTAATAAACAAAATAAGAAAAAAAAAAACAGATCACATGTATCTCTTGATCATTTTTATGGCTCCTCATTTGCTTGCCATTAAGGTTTATTTTGACCAATTGAAACATATTGTACGCCTCCCATTGAACTCGTCCCACATTTAGGCCCTGTTTTTTTGGACTGAAACGGAGATAAATTGAAAGAAGTTAAAATGAATTGAACTGAACTGAATTACACTGAATACCAAAAATTTAAGTCCAAAAAATAGGGTCTTACTCTATGTTTAATTACAATACTCGACCCTCAAAAATAAAAAATATACTCATGCCCATTTTAAATTGCTATTGATTCACCATTTTAGAAGATACATTGATTCATATGCGATTATCCGCACCCATAGTTGTATATCATAGATCTTCAAACTCTTATCCTGCGTGGCTTGTGCTCTAAAATCTAGATAGGTCATGTTCTATTAGGTTAAACCTAATAGAACTGAAATTTAATTTTATTTATTTAGTTTTTTTCTTTTTTAAAAAATACAAAAAAGTACATTGAACACCCTTGAACAAAATTAAATATAATTGATAATAAGCTCAAAAGAACATGACATACAGTGTAGGAAGATCATCAAATTACTTAATTATTTCCTTCGTCTTTTTTTGTCGATACATAGAGAGTTTTAACACTAATTCACTTTGGTGTTCAAAACGTAAAGAAAAATATAATCATATGTAATCTTGTTTGATTTGATCCTAACATCATTAGAAGCCAAACGGAGTGAGCTAGATGAAAGAGACTCTTCTTTTGCGAAAGAAGGTCCCCAAGGATCTTTGACATGTAATCATATTACTACCTCCGTCTTTTTTTAGTTGCTATATTTGCTTTTTCGCATCTCCCAAGATGCAATTTACAATATTAATATCTCGAGTTTGGTATAATAAAAATTTATAAAAATCATATACCTGACAAATATACATTGTGACGAATCAAATGAGATCTCATATGACTATATTTTTCCTTACCTATTAAGAACCAAATTGAGTCAAAGTTACAATATGAATAGTGCAAAAATTCAATATATAGTAAGTAAAAAAGTACCGAGGGAGTATATTTTATTCAATTTGCTTTAATATATATTTTTCAGAAATATTATTTTTTTTATTATACTAAACTCTAAATATAAATATTGTAGTTGCGCCTAAAAAGATTAAAGGGTTTTTCTAAGATGTACCCATGAATTTTTGCATTTTCTAAATTGTACCCGGTGTTTTTCAAAATTCTTAGTAGTACCCTGGAGCTAACCAATATCATTAAATTGTGCCCTTTTTACGAAATTTCATGTTACAAATTTAGTTAGTTTCATTCAATCATACTCTTTTGAAGTTTCCTAAGAGAAATCTAAATATTTTGAATATTTATTACAATAAAAGAATTAATTAAAATAAAAACAACAAAAATTTTCAATGAGAATTTAATTTAAAAGAGCACAACTTAGAACATTAGGTGAGTTTGCCTAGAAAACGCAAAAACTCATGGGTACAGCTTAGAAAAACCCAAAATTAAAAAAAAAAAAAAAAAAAAAAAATAAAAAG